>VYXH01010534.1:122884-158004 GCA_013397275.1 Burhinus bistriatus
ATCGATCCAGTCTGTCCAGATCTCTCTGCAGAGCCTTCCTACCCTACTTCTGAGGAGCTCTTTCTGCAAAGCCACTAATACATCTGATAAAAGCCCAAGGAGCTCCTTGTAGAATGAGCTCTGCTTCTCAGTGGTCCCAGACACAGCCTTTTACTCATCAGCTTTTTAGCAGGCTCTTTTGCTTGGGGAAAAGCTTCCAGAAGCTGCATCTGCTTTTCCTCCATATACCCCACCATTTTATTACTCTCTGGTCATTTCGGGAAGGAAGAAATTGAGTTTTATTTTTGTTGAAGACATTCACTGTACTCCTGTCAAGATGCATCAGAAGATGGCTGTTGAATGATAAATGCAAAGCCTGTGGTTTTTCAAATGATGAGTTTCAGTCACCAGTTGGAGGTGATTCTGTATTTCTATTACAAAAGTGGTAAATCTATATTTTAAAATATTAAAGACCTTCTACTTTTGAGCTTCCTTCCGCTCAACTATGCCAAATCCATCCTAAAAAAGGCAGATGTAGCAAAGCTGTCAAGAACAGGGATTTGATTGACACAGATAAAATTTAGAATTTTATATTAAAGACTGAGCAGTAAAAGACAAAGGTTTTTGTCTTGGGCCAAATTAATTTTTCACTGCAGCAGCATGATTGAAAAAAATCCCAAGAAGCTATTTCACTATTTAAAACAAGACCTCGTATAAGAAATGTGGTTTTTCTTCTATGAAACATCTTCCTCTTAATGGTGGCCAATGTGATATTTAATTTGAATCAATAATTTTTAGGGGACATGTTTCAGTATTTGATACACAAAACTGAAATAAAGTTGTAGTAGTGGACTACATAACAGTGTGCAATACAGTGGGTATTTTCTCTTCCAGTGAAGTACACGAGGTGGTACTTCCCACAGCTACAGCAGGAGCTGTAAATTGTTAGAGGCTGTGGTCATATTCAGTTTAGTAGTAGAAAAGACTTCTTCGATTGAAGGTATGGAATAATTTAGGTTAAAAGGGCCTTCTTGATGTTATCTAGGCCCAATTCCTACTCAAAGCAAGGCCAGCTTCAGAGTTCAATCAGGTTTCTCAGGGTGGCATTCAGTCAGTTTTTGAATATTGCATGCATCACAGTCTTCCTTCATCTCGATTTTTGGACACAGTTGGATGCAGAGTTATGTGAAGGTTTGGTTTGACCCAGTGCATCTGTTCTTGCATTCTTATTCAAAGAAGTGCCATTTTCTTGGTATTCTAAGTGCAGCAGTGTTCTCCTAGGAGCAGAGGAATGGTACCTGACTTTGCTTGCAAGTCCTTTTTTCTTTTTAAAACCAACAGAGCAAGGAGGCTGTGCAGATTGCTTGCTCTCAGGGGGAGTCCTATCTGCAAGTCATCATTTTTACATGCATGCTTTGTGACAGGAAGGTAAAAAGCTGAAGCATAAGCTTGCTTGTCATGGTGAAATAGTAGGTGGTAAGTGGGCTGAGGCAGTGGATGTTCAGAGCCTGTAGCACCTGAGGAAGTTTTGCCTGTTCACTTAACACAAATCCCATATTCCTGCTTAAAACAATTATTCTTTATACTCCCTCTTTTTGGGACATGTGTTTCAAAACAGTCCCCTGACTGGTAGTACTACTTATTTGAACCCTCTGGCTGATTACCCTGTGAAATAGAGGCAGAAATATTGCAGCTGGACCCCAAGTAGGAAATAGCATAACTGTTTGGCTGGCTAGCTGTGGGGCAAAAGGAGAATGTGCCAAATGGAGGGGAAGAATAAAAACTATTAATTGAGCAAAGCAATAGTGGCTTTCCTTCATTTCCAGTTGGTATGTAGAATATATGAGCATTCAGGTCAAGCTGTTGTTTTATTCCATCTTATTTGTGACATTATGACTCATGATTATACGTGCAATAAGATGACTCAGTGTCATCTCTACACATCAAACCACATCTCACCTTTTTACTGCATGTAGGTGGCATAAATGAAAAATTATTTTCCCTGTCTTATTGCAGGCCTCAGGATCACGTTTTCCTGAATACAGCTCCTGGGTGGCAGTGCACATTAACATTTTCCAATGTCTGCAGTTCATCCCCTCACTCATTCACAAAATAATGAAGCCAGTAAGATTTCCCCAGTCAGTTGCTGCAGGTTAAAAGTCACAGTAGGATGCTTCCTATTGCTAGGAAATAGCTAGTTACAGCATGGATCACAGGGTGGCATGATGATGTCATATTCACAATTGCCAAATTCCAACCAAGAAAGCCTTACACCATGGACCAGTAGATACAACAGGCACAGATAAGATTGCAGGTAGAATGATCTTTAGAATTTGAGATATCCAGTGAGCTCTAGCCATAGGTCCACAGGTGAAATGGAGCAGGACTAGGGAAAGCAAAACGACCCAGGATGAATCTCCCTTCCTTCCCCATGGCTGTAACCATGCCTTGGAAAGGAGAAAATATACTGATGGTACATAAATGATTGCATCGACAGTGTGTGCAGCTCACGTGGAATGTAGCACCCAGCCTCAAGCAAGGCTTCTTCCACAGTAGAGCCCCAGGCTGAGAAATCAGATACAAGAACTGCTACTGTTCCATTGCTTTCCTCTTCTGTAGAAGGCATTCAGACTGCCAGAGGCTGGTTTAGCCTATAAAATGGAGCTTTGACAAAGACATCAAAGTAGAACATGACAGAACCTGGACAGTGGAGACATCTGCAGAACCCCGTGTGACTTGTGATCAACAGTCCTGAACTTGTGGTCTCAAACCCAGGGTATACCTAAAACTCAACTTTTGCTTTCCACATTGCTCCTTTCGATGGCTCCGGTCAATGTGCCTACAAATCCCATCTGCTATGACAGTAAGGATTTCAAGAGTTTTCCAGACAAAAGCCTTGAGCATATTTCTGCCCAATTTCAGTCACTTGATATTGCCTTGAGAGAAGGCCAATGCATATGCTGTAAAGAAGAACTGATTACTCAAACTTCTCCCCCTGCAGAGCTGCCTGTCTTCAGTCCTGGCTCCGAGCATGCTCCTCTGGGCAAGCAAAGCATCCTGTCATCAAATGAAGCCATGGGACCCTCCTCTCCTAAAGGAGACAAAAGCACAGGCATACTCCTCATAAAAGGTGTCTACAGCAAATTTGGGATGCAGCACCCAGGTAAGGGGGCTCCCTCCACTGTAGATGCAGGAACTGGAACTTGCCTGGAGCTTTCAGGCATCACTTAGGGCTGGGATAAGGAATCCCTAAGTATTGGGAAGGGCATAAGAAACATAACCCGCTCTGCAGGCTGTCTGGGCACCATGCGGGCTGGCAGCTCTCTGGGTGCTGGGAACCAGGGGTGGTGGGGGCTCACGATGGTGGGTCCATCAGGGCTGGGCCTGGCAGCCAGGGCCCATCCCACCACCCCAGCCAGGAGCAGGGCAGCCGGGGGCAGCCACGGCTCCAGGCACCTGGCACCTCAGTGGGGACAGGGCTGGGTGGAGGCTGGGCTGGGCTGTGGGCCTGCAGGTGGGGTCAGGATCAGGCCTGGCTGCAAGGTGGCCACTGTGCCCTTTCTGTGTGGACCCTACGCCCCAGCAGCCGGACCCCCAGGAGGGTGGGATGTGCTCAAGGCCCTGTGAAGGGGCTGGAGGAGTCTCATGAAATCAGATGAATAAAAGGGAGGCACTGGCCCACCAGAAAGCCTGAGAAATGGTGACTGATGCTTCCTTTTCTGCATTGCCAGCTCCCTTCTGTACCAAAACTGTAAGGTTCACACATTGTCCATTGTCTTCATACTGTCCTCTGTGGTATCGCATCACCCCTATTCACAGTCTGTGGCTATAATTCATGTATTTTTAAAGTGAAAAAAAAATCCCAAAACTTTGAACATGGGAAAGGGAGAGAGGTAGTGTGAAAGGAAAACAGATTTAAATTCAAATGTTGCCCCATGCTCTGTAGAAATAAGGCAGTTCAGCTACAAAGGCTGAGGGGCTCAAAACCAGCAGTAATTGCACATAATCAGGCCTTGCTTCTGAAACTGTGTGAAAAGATCTCCAGCCACAGGTACACTACTGCCAATCACATATAAATGCTTTCAGGTATAAACAATATCTCAGCAGCTGATAGATGCAGGAATGAGATATATCTGCCATGAAAGCTGCTACCCCCATGAGGGGAAAGCAGACAGACTTCTGTGTCGCTCGTATGCAGCTGTCTTTGAATGCAAGAACTGGGTATCAGGCAGCACACATCAGGACCACTCTTTGTAGACTGAGTCATCCTTTCTGAAGGAAGATATAGAGGATGGGAGACAGTAGAGGATGCCACGAACACTAGTATAAACATGGCATTGAAAGATTCTTTAAAAATGAAGGTAACACCAGAAAAAGTGTCTGAGTGGATGAGTACATGGCTGCTGAAGCCACTCTCCTCCTGCAGCAGTTTCTGGTCCCCTGGAAAGATGGCACAAACTGGCTACATCCACGCACATCAAGGATAACCTGCCTTTATCAGAGCCCCTGAACACTGCCTGACTCAGGTCTTCTTTATGGTCCTCACATGCTGCATTGTTTTGGAAGGAACGGTCCCTGTAGTTAGCTGCCCCCTTCTCCGCACCCAGCTTTCACCTCAGAAAAAAATTTTCAATCTCAACGTTTAGAAACAAGTCACTATACCATACCTGCTTTTTGGACAATTGGGGGATCTGGATCTAGGATGAGGTTATTTGACCATGTAAAGCATGCTGTGTTTGAAGGTAATGAGCAGGGTTACTCTCTCCTACCTCATAATAGTAATTATTGATACAGTGTTTTTTATATATATAAATCTACATCAAAACTTGTTTTAGCAAATTATTTTTTTTATTTTCTTTTCTGTTTGGTAGGTAATGGCAATATTAACACCTAATTTTCAAAATCTCCTATACAGAAGTCATATGGTCGAGTCCTGAGGAAATCCCACTCTTTCAATTCTGTTCCAGGATGAGCTACATTCATGCAATAAGAAGAGGGAACTAATTAGAGTAAACTTTGACATATAACACTGTAATTCCATCAGTCTTAAAACCATGATTTTGCACTGTCTGTAGTTGTAGTTCCCCATCCTTGGCTGGGAATGTACCCTCTCATCAGGAACAGGAATGGTAACAGTAAATTGGGCTCCATCTGGACCTCTGCAGACTGGATTGGATGAGAGTGGACTCTCCTCCATAAACAGGAATATACTTAAACTTGAATCTGGAGTGGTTTGAAAGATTTAACATTTTGATAGACGGCTTTTTAATATGAGAGAAATGCTTACTAGTGGTTGAAGGATACACACATGAAGGAGTAGGAAGATTTATTTTTTTATAACAGTGAAAGGGCTTCAACTGAAGTACATGATGAAACTGATGGGGCAAATACTAGGTTGAATACTTTGAGAAGAATTCCTACCAATGAGTTTTATGGAATATGTTCTTCAGAGATAGTGGTGGGATCCCCAATACTTGAGTTATCTGAAGTCAAACTCCTTCTCTTCCCAACTCTGAAAACCTGTAGGAAACCCTCTGGCAGCCTTTCTATCTGTAATTGCCTTGATTTATGTACAGTTAGTCTCCATCTTCCAGAGCCACAGAGCTCAAAAAAAAGCAGAGGCTCTTTCATGCTTACCTCGATCCTGCGCAACACAAAAGGCCCTTTGTATGAAGACACTGTACAGTACTATATATCCTAAGGCATTCAGGAGCTGCTAAAGAAGCAAAATGTCAACTTTTAAAATTCAAGAGGAGATTTTTCTTTGGGCTACCCCTATCTCCTTAATAACAGTAATTCAGCAAAACACGTTTTCATAAACCAAAGAATACCTTGTGGCAGAATGCTTTACTTTCAAGTTCCCTCTAACTTCATTTTTTAGCGGGATCAGAAGAGCCAAAGTGAGTACTTTCAGCATTCCTTAAAATCACAGGCATTCCTCTCAAATGAAAGGGACATAGGTGTCTCCTGCTACTGGGGACAAGGCTAAAGGAACGGCATGTTGCTCTATTCGTACAAAACATACTTCGTCTGTAGTTGGCACATCTGTATTTATTTTAAACAAAGATGTAGCAGTCTTGATGACTTTTCCTTTCCTTCATCCCAGAGATAAATGTTCTTTAAATGAAACTTTACCGGCAGAAGCAAACTGATTAACGAAATAGCATTACCAGAATCTAAAACAGAGGTCTGAATTTGAGCTGCAACCACTTAGCTGGGGACAGCTTATTTTGGATTTAGCATGGTACAGTAAGTTTTTTAAGCTCTCAGCTGAGCTAGGAGAACTTTGCATGCAAAAGTGGCCTGTAAGTGCGTTGTTGAGTCTGTTCTGAAAGAAATTAATTACTTGTTTAGAAGTCAATCTAGCATAGTGTGAAAGGTGAAACATACTGTTCAGGTTAAGTGTGTGATATATTGTCATGTCAGGATATGAGGCTGGTTTTTTTTGTTGGTTTTTTTTTTTTTTTTTAATACTGTCATTTATCTATTGGTAATTATACAGAAAAATATTCTTAGCTTTTGTCTTTAAATCAACCTGAACAGGGCATCTCTCTTTATACTTGAGAGCCAGAAAAAGAGTAGCTTGCCATAGTATGCAGGTATTTTCATTCCCTACTCAAAGTGGTGAGAATAACTGCCCCATTGTTTTGTTATGTTTAGCACAATTAGAGAAGAAAAAGAAAAGTTAAGTATCCAAAAATCTCTCATCCACTTGAAAAGGAAAGAAGGGAAAAGGACCATCTCTCCTACTAATTACTGTTTTCTAAATTCAGCCAGAGCCGCATCTGAAGTAAAAGAACTGGAGAAATCAGAAAAATTCCAGATGTATATCCAGTGTTCAATTACATGGCAACTCCGGTAGCTTCATTAACGCAGCTGTGTCAATACTGAGGGGAAGCCTGGGAGAAGTATCTTTTGCCAATACTAGTCTTTTGGAAAACTCTGAGAATCTTTTAATATCTAGATGAAAAAGATATGCTAGGTTTAAAAAAGGTGAAGTGATATTTTAAAATAATTCCTCTTTAAATACACGAAGGATCTTGAAAATAGTGCAACATCATGTATCATGGTATGAAAAGTGGTCATTTACGTTTCTGAAAGAGCTGTGGCATCAGTTTATCAATAATTAAAAGGGTTATACTTTAATGTATTTTTAATCCCTAAGATTCAATGTAATATCAGAGATGTCAAGATGAGACAAAATCTTGGAAGTATGCAAGCACATTCGTTCCTCTTAAATACAGTCTTTAGAGCCATTCCCTCTCTCTCCCCATCTGGATTACTCCAAAATAAGATACATGCCAGAAATGGGAGTAAACTTGGTCTGCCTGAATATTTTTCTGTGTCTGATTCAGTCACTGAATGCCACTGCCATGGACAAAGAGTAAAATGCAAGTAAGAAAAAAGTCCACCTGTAAATAAGGACTATAAATTTTGTGGTTAATTCTACTCAAGACAGTCTGGACACCCATTCTGTGTTCTATGCCCTTTATGGGAGCATATATCATAAAATCAAGGGGAATCAATGTCAGACTAGTTTCCAATGGCTGTTTGCTGCCCCGCATAGTGGAGAGGCAACACCCACAGGTTTTGGCTTCTTTTCATTGCAAGTCTCTCAAGAATTAACTGGGTTGCAAGGCCAAGCCCTGTGAGCTCTAAAAGGAACGCTGCAAGTTTCCTGAGTCCTCTTCCTTCTCTGTGTGGATTTTATTATGGGTGAACACATCATAGTCTTTGACAATCTTTTCCCTAATATCCCAAGTGAGTGTAAACTACAAAGCAGCTCAAGTTAAACAGATATGTTAGATTCCTTATCAATAGGATGAATACAACTCCGCTGGCACAGACCCTTCTCCACATTCATTGGTACTGACTGCGCAAAGATAGTCCAATGCAATTACTCAGCCTTCAGAGTTCAGATTTTTATGATTGCCTAACTGTGTTTTAAGTGTTAGAACGAGCTCAACAGAATATATCTAACTTGAAAGTACATTTTAGACTCCAGGAAGACCAGACTTATTTAAAGAAGTATCTCTTTCTTCTCTCTTTCAGGTCTAAGAAAGTGCAAATTAGATCCTAGGGGAAAAAAAAAAGTGTACAAGTTTCTAAAATACCATGGAAGGAGGAGGTTGGCTTGGACATCCTCTGAGAGACACTCCCTAGTACCATTTCTGCTGTATTGTCATGGCAATAATTTCAAGGACAGTAAAAGCTTGAGCTGACTGAGTTGTTAGGTTTGGGACTGCAATCCTGGATGAAGACAATGGTAACCGTGTTGCCTCCTGGCCAAAATGAATGCACTCTCAGTTACCTCATGGTGGATGGGCAAAGCATGGATGTGTACAACTGCAACTCAAACCACAATCCAAATGAAACCTAGAAGGAGCAGTAATCTACAAAGGAGCAGTGTCTGTCACAGCCCTAATCCCACTAGGCTGGGTATAACACAAAATGACAAAACTACTAGCTTTCAGTAAAAGCCTGTGGGTTATGGGTCCTGAAGGAAACGGATAAAAACTGAAGAAATCAGCGAATACCTGGAGAAGTGTGGCATTCAAAACACTTTATTCTCAGTATTGCCCTATTGATTAACTGTAGCTGCTTCTGTCATTAGGGGCTTGAATTTTCAGCACCTCTTTTTAATTTTTCCATACATTCTGCAGCAAACCCAAGCACCTGGCCATTATTCCATCATAATTCCAAGAACCAAATGTCTAAAAGACAGGAGTTTCAACAGTGCTGCTATGCCAGTCCTTTTCTTTTCTGCCTGCAGACCTAGTCCATGACAGCTTTGAGGTCTGTAGGTTAGAGCCAGATACTGTTTTTACACAGTGGTCATTTCAACTTAAAGTCTCCCACTGCCTTAATTTGTATTTAGTTAAGAGCTTGCAACTGCAAACAAAACATTGTCTTGGACCTTCTTTTCTTGTCCTTTCAAAACACAGAGGGGGAATAAAACCTCTGATTTTGATAAATAGTCAATAATTGTCCAGACTACAAAGAAACATAAAAACCCTAAATAACAGAATTTAAACCCATTATAATAATTGTTCCAGTTATAAACATCACTTTATTCATTTGTAACTCTCAGTTGTTTTTCACTTGCAGTGTTGCTCACTAGGAGCACTCAAATTACGCTTTTCAAATGCATTGGAATGATAATTTAATGGCACTGCAATTAAACACTTCCAACATATTTAACAACTATTGAAATGCCTTATATATCTACTTTACCTGCTCATAGATGACAGTAAGTCATGTCACAACATCTCACTTCAAAGCAGGAAGCATTTTTAATGGATGATAATACTATGGTAGGAACTAACAATAGTAATGGATTTAAATATCTTAATTATAAAAATTGAAATTTTAAAGCTATTCCTGGGAAAATTTGCATTTATTTATATTATGCAATGCTTTCAGAATAACATGCATTTACAGCTAAAAGTTATCTGAAAATAAAAAGAATCCTAATTGTATAACATAATTCACCTCTCCGCCACCTGTCACAGCCCTTACAGAGAAGAGGGGAAAAAAAAAATTCTTCCCTATTTGTTCAGCATCACTTTAGTCTCTTTTCTATTGTATTAACATAATTAATTTAAAATTTTGTTTTCAACAAGCTGAACAGGGCTGATCTACTATCTTTAACAACTCAAACTTGTTTTAAAAGTAAACACATGTCACCATTCCTCCACTCCTATGAGCAGAAATGTAGACCACCTTACTGGAGAACAAAGAAATTAAGGCCTAGGATAAAAACAAGGCAAGTCTGAGCCCTTTCTTTCATTCCTATATTGAAACTATGCTGTAAGAAATAGGGAAATAATATATTGAAAACAAGAATAATTTCATTTGTCAGCAAGAAGTCTGACACGAGCCCAAACCTTTATTGGTACGACAGGCGCTAATGACCTCTATGAGAACAAATAGAGATTCAGGCTGGTGTTTGCAGAAGATAAAAGAGAAAGCCATTGGTCAATGACGTAACAGAGTACTTGACTAATCGTAGTTATATACTAAAGTACTTTACTGTACAGGAGCTTAAAATGCATAAAACAGAAATTCGTCAAAGTTAGGTAGGTTGTTTGTTTTAAGGCAATAATTAATTATCTTTCAGTGGAAAGATATTGGAAGTGCTTGTAACCCCGAATCATGCTTTGTTCAGCATGTAAACTAAAAGAAGTATTCCTGATTTCAGCTGTAGCCCATTTCTCAACTGGTTGTCTTTCTTTGAAGTACCTGCAGCTGGAGATGAAGCAGCTCTCCAAAGAGAGAAACAGAATGTTTGAAAACACCTAGCCTTTAAATCTATTTGCGGTTTAGCACCTTGGGCAGCAGCATCCATGTAGCTGCAAGCAGATTTAAAAGCTATTTTTAAAACTAATAAAAATAGGGTTTTATGGTAATTCAAAGACAGAAGATTCTATGAGAAGTGTGAAGCATGTCTTATCTTTGAAGTGTTTGATTCTTCTCTGGGACTTGTTCTTAAGGACTCCCAACACTAAAAATGAATTATATTTTCTTTTGAATTGATGGGAAGATAAATTATTGTAAATTAGTTTTACCATAACTTTGATAGAGGCCAGGGTCTCAGTGATATTATAGGCAATTTCTTCTATACTCTGAAACAATTACTGTTGTATTTGCAAAAGTAAGATGAAGCTATCTTTGGTACATAAAAAGACTAAAGACTTCATATAATTTGTTGGTTACCAAAGTATTTGAATTCTGAATCTCAGAGAACAACTCCCAACAAATCGATTGTTCATTTGGTGGTTGCAGTTGTTTTAAAGGAGAACAATATGACAGCCATGAAGGACTGGTGGATGAACAGAGGCTTTGTCATCAAGGGTGAAGTTAAGTGGTCAGAAGTAGCTTTGCAATGTACTGTGTACCCTTTTGTTTGCCTTGTCTGGAGCCATTCTCACTGCAAGTTTCCTAGCTGGTAGGTGTTTGTATACACCCCTTCCTAAAAACCTATATTCGCAACCCCAGTTACATTTAACTCTTTGTAGTGGAGGATGAGAAGAGAAAATAAGCATAGCATTCTTGGGTTTAGTAAGATTTAATCAGAAATAGAAAGTTGAAGGCTTTTGTACACATTTCCCAAGTAACTGTAATGGCAAGTAAGGGATGTGGTAGCCGTGTAGTGAGGTGTGGAGGGATGTCCCCACATGCATGTGCCTGTAGCTCAAGAAGTGAGACCTGATAACGGCCTGTGCAGCTTACCTGTCCCTTCCCAGTGGGCAAGTGTGAACCATTTTTCAAGTGTTACATTTGTAATGTACATCCGCACAGAGCTCGTCAAGCAGCATTCAGTCCACTGTTTTGAATTGCATTTAGATCGAGATGGAAGATACCATTCTCTTTTTCTATGTGTCCTATGTATATAACCGCAGTAAGTACCTTTTTATTTATCCATTTGTCTTGCTTTTATTAGCGCTGGTTTGATTCCATCACTGCCAGAAGTACAGTTGAGGTGATATTAAACTCAGAGACACATACACCTTTTTATTATCAGAGCTGCAGAGGCCAGAGCGTACAAGCCACTTATAGCTTTTAAAGCTAGCCCCATTACCAGAAGAGCTGAGGACTCCAGGTTACACCTGGATTATGGTGATCTTAAAGGAATATATCATCATTATGGAGGGCAGCCTAAAACTGTGGGGCGACAGAATGTCTTCTCAGCAGTACTTAATGCAGCTTGCAAGGGCTTCAGTTGGGAATGAACTTGATGAGAATGCACTCGATTTTCAAAGACATCATGTTGTTAATGGAAGTAAAAGTCTTGGGCATAAGCATAGAGGTAAGAGGAGGCAGGAAGTTCTGGCTTTTCAATACCAGCATTTGCAACATGACTTGCAGCTTCTTCTGAAAAAAAGCTCTTAAAGACTCCAGGACAGCGCAAAGGAGAGCTCTGCGTAAGCAGTCTTCCTCATTTCTGAATGTAAGTGATGACTTTCGGAAAGAATAAGGGCAGAGATGATCCACAAGAGTTTGGCTTGATATATAGCAGGCTGAACTGTCAATTTCAGGCTAAAAGTATGGAAATTATCATAAAAGCCTGCAGATGGACATTGGCTGGACAAGAAGTAAAATAACCTCACAGAAATGAGGGATGGATAATATCCACTTGCCTGAAGTGTCATAAATTTATTCATGTATTCTTTCAGGGGACAAATTCAAAGCTCCACTACTGTCCACATCTATTAGCTCCAGCATATGTATTTATTTGTACCTGAAGAATGGAACTGGCCTCTCTGCTGGATGCCAGATGTTTTTGGATGGTTGCTTACAGTTCATAATTTCTCTGCATTTTGGATCTAAATTCCAGTTTGAGACAGGCTGTCTCTACTGGTGATCTGGAGGGGACTGTTTTTTAAAGTCAGTCTTTCAGGGCCAAAAGACTTCATAGTAGCCTCCTTTTACAAACCACCTCCGCCCCACGGTGAGTGACATCCCAGGGCAGATGTGCCAGGCCCTGTGTGCACCCATGTGTCCTGACTACCCTGACCCTGACCACCAGGGCCCCCCACCCAGAAACCCTCTGCCCTTCGCTTGGAAGCTGTGGTGGAGTTTGAGCCAGGTCATGAGTATGCCTGTGGCCAGACTTGCTCTTCAACTGTTGACAGGGCTTTCCAGATTGACACAGGACCTGAGGTACCACCTGGCCTTCATCTGAGGATGGCTGGGCTTTTGATGGGACCTATCACGCAGAATATCCAGCCATTCTGCTGCAGGATGGTAGCAGAAGTTTCTACAGCCCATGTTGTGGCCACACTCAACCCCCAGATTGGATTCCTGCCTGGGGTAGCCCCATGGACATATGTCAGCTCCTGAGAACTTATGGTTCTTCCCTCCACCACAAAAACATCCATTATTTAGTAAAATAAACCACAGCGGCTGGTTGTTTGGTTGCCACAGTGGGTCTTTTCTCAATGGGTGACATTAAATAAATTAGTCACAGCATTGCTTGCCATATGGCCACTGCCACTCTCCAATGTCACAACAGGCTGTGGGGAATGTGCACGAGCTCTTTGTTAGCAGGCAAGACAATGGCAGGAAACAATGAGGTCATTGATGAGTCTCAATGACAGCACATCACTTCTCTTGCCTTACTTTTCCCTCTCTTTCTTTTTCTCAAATAACAATTGTGCTAGATATTTTGAGTGACTGTATCTGGTCTCCTAAGGTCAAGGGCCTTGAGAACGGATGGCATGCAGGCAGTCATAAATTCTTAAAAAAAAAACAACAAAAAACAAAAAACAAAAAACAACCAAATATTTTTGAGTTATGACCAGTTTTTAGAGCTCGCTGCACAAACATTCCACAGCACAAGAGAATACGTGCTGCTCATCTATATTCATTTAAAATGGATTTATTATATGTTATCCTTGTCACAATGGCTTCCATATATTTATCACTCTTCACACAATCCACCAAAATATTTTTGTAATAGATCATTGTCTTCCAGTCAAGGACTTTGCATTTGAAAGATAAAATAAAAATACTTATAAATAATTGGGGTTGTGGAGATGACTTGAAGCTCTACATAATGCATTGTAGCAATTCACTTTGTTTTGGGAACAAAAAACAAACATCAAGGTTTGCTTTTCAGAAACACTTGGCAGAAAATAATGCTTCATTCCTGAAACAATGGAGAGTTATGATTTTAATTTAGTTCTTCTATTTTACTTCTCTTTCAAAGCAGATCTCCAGAAAATAGGGTATTCCTAAAACACATTGAATATTTTCAACTGAAAATATATGCTGGAATATTGGAAGAGCTTATATCCCATAAATGCGGACTCAGTTCTCACGCCTGCACATCTCAGAAACCTCAGCTGAGACTCTCTCAGAAGTTGAATTCCACTTCCAATGGAATGGCCGAAGTGAAAACTCACTTCTGAACACCTCCCTTAGATACTGCATACACCACCGTGCTCGCTAACCCTCCTCGGTGCTGTTTGTTGGCTTCCCACCCGCATTGTGTAATGCTCTTCTCACAGTGTCTACTGCTTTGTCTACTTTTCTGCCAGTTTTCCTTCTGAAAGGTTTTTTTTCTTTTCTCAGTGTCTCTTTATAAACCCAGTGTCCAAAGTAACATACTTCTCACGTGCTTTCTAGCTCTGTTCTTATGTCCTCCCACCGACTCTGTGGAAATCAGTGTCCAGGATGTATTAGCTTCCCATAGTAAGTAAGCTAATATCTTGACCTAATGGTCTGTAGACTTTTATTTTTTTAAAATGCTGTACAGTGATATGGAGGCCAGAGTGCTGACTTCCAGTCTGGGTAAAACCAGGTGATGGTGCTATCTTAGAGGAAACGATTGAAAGATGTAGAGAGAGCACTGCCCCTTTAAACGAGCTGATACTTTGTGTAACCTAGTAAACACCTGTAGACTTGAGAGAGCTATGCTGATATAGACTGTATGAATTTGGTCTAAAAAGAGTGATTTTCCTGTTCATTTTCTGAAAAGGCAAAATCCTTTTGGGGTTCTTTGTCCACACTGTACATGCAATGGCAGATAAACAGATCTTCCTTCAGTATTTCCATCTTTCTATATGCTTCTCCTGTGGGCTTGTCCCAGCTGAACGTGCTCTTGGTGGTTGAGCAACAAAAAATACATTCTTTCTGGTGAAGGAGGCTCTTACAGATACTTTGCTGCAGCACAGGTAATTACCCAGGAGATGCAGGCAGGAGCTTCTCTAGCTCCTTGCTGAATTCAACGTTTCATCATCTACAGACCTCACATTTAATTATGCCTTGGTTTTCCCTTTTACTACCAAAGAGCTGAGAGGAGCTGCTAGTTAATCAGTATGCAAGGATTGCCTACCTCCTTCACTTTATTAGTTTTGCAGACTGAGTTTATAGTATGATCATTAGTATTATACCAGATGACGTAAAATCTAGACACTTACAGACTTTTGAGGTGCTTCATCTGTGGAGAAAAGGGTTTAATAATTACTTCATCAAGCTTTAGTGATTTGTCTAGCCTGGAAAACCTTGCAGCAATTTACCCCCTGAAACGGGCAGTTAGAACAAAGTATTTGTTGAACACTTTATGAAAAGTATTTCTTAATAAAGTGCAAGCACTTTTCTGCTGCGCTTCAGGGCCACAGTGAGATGCTGTTATGCGGGAAATGCAGCATGGTTTTGCTTTTTTCTTTAAATTGGGAGATTATGCTTATTTTATGTTTAGGTTGTAATTCAAATTTTGTCTAAAAATAGGAGTTAATTGAGGTTAGATTTTCAATATGTAAAACTGCTCAAACTGATCAGTAGTTAACTGGTTGCATGTGGTAAATGTGTAAGATAAAGTAGTGAACAGGTGCCCGGCTTTCATTGAATTTTTTTAAAGGAATCTTAGAAGTACAGTCAGTGTTGTATAAGGAACTACAATTAAGCAGGATGTTTTGGTAATTGTCTAACTAAAAGTCTTTTACCTAGGAGGATTCCATACAAAGTGATCTTTGAAACTCTCTTTTATCATTCATACTTCCAGCACGGACTTTATTTCCCTCACCTCAGTGACACTGGGCTCTTAAAGCTGATTTTGTAATTATTTTCTTAAGCACAATCCACGTTCCTAGGTGAAATCAAAGCTGTAGTAAACCAACCTGTTTGCCTGAACCTGGCACATATCACAAGGTACACTATAAAACACTGGTTTCTCACAGAATGTTTTACCCGAACTTGTTGATCCAGCTGGGGAAGCCACATTTAAACATATAGTTTACTGTGTTTCTGCTTTTCCAGCTTTGGCAATCAGCATATTGGCTTCAGCACCTTTTTATTCTGAATTACATCAGTTGGTGTAAAACAAGCAAGATTTTATTTGACCTGATTAAAGCCAAGGTCAATCAGAAGTGATTTCTGACCATCTGTATTACACTAGGAGCAAATAAAGCTGTTTGCCCCAAAGTGATATCTTGCTGAAGCAGTTGATCGAAACTTCCTCCTCACACGTTGGAAAGTGTAGCTTTACAGGATCCTGAAGACAGCTGAAAGTTATAGAACTGTCTGGTATGCCATTAAAATTATGATTGCCAGTACATATGATAAACTTATTTTCCTGACATTTTAACAAGAATTTATTATCGTTTGACTCGTTTAAAGCCGATACAAAAAGTTCAAAACCGAAGAACATAACCCCTACCCATGAATTTGATTATTTGAGGAAATTGAGTATAAAAGCAGTATAAAAGCAGAATTTCAGTTTCTAATACATTACATTAACATTTTCTTATATAGAAGAAAGACATCTTAATATGATTAAAAATCAAAGGCAAAGAAAGTCTTGCAGTTTTTATGCAAAAGAAACCAAAGAAATATATCTTGCTTGACCTTTGAAAAGCTAAAAGCAAAGCCAAGAGAAGTTTTTCAGTCAGCTTTTACATGCAGTGATATCGGCTGTATCTGGCTTTAAAATTACCTTTCTTTCTCTATATGTTATTGGCTGCTGTAGATGGAAGTCCTATATTGCCTTAGAGCTCCAGAAAGAGAAGAGCAAAAATGCCAAAATGACTTCTCTCGTCTCCGAGAATCTGTTCACAACAGAGCAAGGTTATCATCCACAATACTTTCCTGGGACCTTTTTCCTCTTCCGTGAAAACTCGGAGACATTTCTGCACACCTTCATGATCTGAGCATTGTGCTCAGCCTTGCAGCCTCTTCAGCCCAGTGACCTCGGGCTGGGCTCAGGTGCAGTTCCTGACGGCAGCACTGGTGTAACCTAAGCTAAACAATTTAGAAAGACTTACCTTTTGAAAATCAGGGTACATGACTGACACAAAGCAATTACAAAAACTGTGAAACACAAGCTGGCTGATAGACCTTCTCCAAGCAGACTTCAGGAGAACAGATAGCACTCTTTTTTCCCTACGTTGGGATGACAGCAGGAAGAGATCCCATAAAATAACCAAGGCAGGAGCCATCATCCGACACAAGGTTTCCAGGCTGATTAGAATGTACAGCTCAAATCGTGATACAGCAGAAAAGTGAATAATCTTCTGTCTGACCTGTGATTAAATTGAAGCTGTAGAAAGCAGATTGTAGATTTGTGATATAATCTGGATGGGAAAGGAGAAAAATGCTGAGAATAATAAGAAAGTTGAAGAAGGAAATACGGCAATAGGAGAATATTTGAAGTAAATGCAATTATTTTAAAACATCACTAAAATATTAAATCTGTCATCCACAGAGAAAAAAAAAAAAGATAACTCATTATAATGCGGCTAGACAGTACATACTTTTAATCTACCTCTCCAGTCACATACCGCCTATCTTTTCAGAAGTGAAAAAGAGAGCAGCATATTTCAGGGTTTCTGAAGGCCATATTAATAACATTCACTACTCAGTTACTAAATAATGCTTCCTGTGCAGATGTGATTTTTAGACCTATTTTTCACATTTAAATGAGAAGACAAATGTTGCCTTCAAGAAAAAGCTCAGTTGCCAGACAAGCTATCAGAGTAAACAAACTTGACTTTCTCTTAAAATGTTCTGGAAAATCAAACATTACTGAAGCGCAAGGTTGTATATGTAGTATCTACACCTCTAATACAGTTATAAGGGGTGTATTATTGTTCGCTGAAAAGAAGCAGAGAGGCAAGCAAAAGGGGCCAGATGAAAAACCCTGAGAATGGATTTGCTAGTGTAGTCTAATGGCCAAGAAGGCATAATAAGGTCTTTGCAAGGTCTCTCTGAAGCTCTCTGATGTGCTTTTTGAAGAAATATCTCTTGCTGACCCTTCAGGTATTTTGATCATTCTAAATGATGTTTTGTTTGGATGCTTCAGCTATTAATGCCAATAACCTCCCTAACCTACCTCCCAGTGCATTATTTTCTTGGTCTTACCATTGAGCTTCAACTTTACAAACTTCTCGTTGCTCTTAACTCTTCACCTTGCTCGCTAACATTGTAGTATTTGTAGACTGTGTTTGAGTACAACCTAGAAAAACAGGGCTTCAGTCCTGCGTAGTTCTTGTAGGCGTTACTACAATAACCATTAAAGTAACGCAACCAAATTTTTTCTGATCTATACAAGTGAAATGAGATCCCATAAATATGTAGGCCAGCTAAAGCTTTTGGGAGGTGAAAAAGCACTCTTAATTCTATCCAACTTATTGCATTGATT
The DNA here is from genome assembly GCA_013397275.1 of Burhinus bistriatus. NCBI lineage: Eukaryota > Metazoa > Chordata > Aves > Charadriiformes > Burhinidae > Burhinus > Burhinus bistriatus. Next base: position 141,006 of record VYXH01010534.1, read on the forward strand.
TGAGTTGGGAATCTGACAGTTGCATATGTTTTGTGCCAGAGAGAAATGCTATGCTCGGCATATTACTCCAGATCCATTATTTGTTTTAATTGAACTAAAGTCTCGTATTTCTTTTGGGACATTAGATTTAGAATAAAGGACTAATTGAAGGATACATGAACTATGAAATGTCAGGACTAGCTGTACAAAATGATAGGAAGTATAACATTCGATATTAGCACTAGTTGATAAATGTCTCTGAAAACATATGTTAGAAAGAGATATGATAATATAATAAGTACCAGAATATAGCTGATCCAATAAGTTCCACTTGAAATTTCATTGTGATATTTACATATGATGTAAAGTGAAAACTCATTCTTTTTACTTATTGATCTCTAATGCTGTGAAAGTTGACACTGGGTGTTTTTCTCTGAAAACACTGAAGAAGTCAAGAGATTATATGTGAGCTATATGAGCCAGATGTCTAGCCTTTTGCATCTGCTAGACTTTCCTGTGATGTAGGCCACTTGTCTCTCCAAACACTGCTTCTCAGAATTTTTCTATGTTTCAGATTATTTTTATCTTTTGCACAGAAACATACCGCATTCCTTATTCATCTGGTTAAACTGTTGCACATAATGGCCTAAATCAAAGCAAACAGTGATGCAGAGCTGTCAGAAAATGGTCCTAACCAATACAGGTTATACTAATCTACTAATTATATACTAATATATATATACTAGTATATAATATACTAATTGTCTCTCCTGTGGCCAGACAATGAGGATTAATTTAAACTTGAATGGTGGGAAAAATCTGGTTAGGAAAGAGTCTTCCTGGCTGCAGCATTTGTCCTGGCTGCAATGGAATACAGTACAGCTTGACATAGAACCACTGCAGGGTGTTCTCGGCCAAATTTGTGCTGGTTTGCTGCACTTGTAATTTAGGGAAATTTCAGGACTCCTGCAAACCAATGTTTAGCTTTCTTCTGCCAGGTGGATAGTCCATGAATTTGAGAGAGTTGTGCACAAGAACATTAGGTGGCATTAAAACGTACAGCTGTAAGCCATGAAGGGCTACTTGCTGTGCTGCTAGGATCTTCTACTGAAACAGAGGCAGATAGAAGCTTTGTCCCTTTGGAAAACCAGGCCCTCTCTGTGTATAATGCTACTAACCATCTTTTATACTCCACTCTCTACTTAGTGTAGGTCCAGCTGTTTTATTTAATGAAAAATTTTCTTCCCACTATATAACCAAAACGTTTCTGCTTCTGTATTACTGCTAAATCTAACTTGGTATCTCACACAGTTTTATTTTTAAGACTAATAAAGGTTTGGTTTTTTTATTGCGGAAGACGTGGTTCTAAACACTTGCATGATAATTCTCTTTTAAAGTAATGAATACTGCATGTAGGGCTAAGCTCCTTTACTACGCCGTAATGGACAATAAGATGTTACTATATATACATACCAAATTTACTCTATAATTATGAATTAAAGGTATGTTAGTGAAACAACGTCTTCTGCTAGTTAGAAACATGTAAGATAGGAAAGGGCAGAATTAAATTTGGCTGACTAGCCTTGGTGAATTCATTCTCATATGCTCTGTAATTGCACGTATAGTTGATATTTTTCCCACAGTATCTCTGCCTTAGCCAGTGGCACAGGTGGTTACACCTGTGCTAATGGATGCAAGATCCAGCATCAGTCTCCATCTTTCCAGACTCCTTGTTTCTGTCTGTTCTCTGGTTCTTCTCAAAATCACCTCCTTCTCTCATGCTCTGCAGCTCCAGTTATCCTCCCTTTCTGCCCACCTTCATGGCAGCTTTATTTCTCCTCCTTGCATTACAGAATTATTGCTAAGTTGTTGGCATATGTGCTTGACCCGTTTCAGTCTATGGTTGTCAGAACTGCCTTTATCCTTACCGATCAGCTGCAGATGTCACAGTCAATTTAGTTTACGCTATACTTTATAAGCATATAGAGATATGAAAATCTGCATCTTTCAGTACAGAAATCTTTCCAATGCTTATAATTTGCTTATAATTTCATGTGAACACTGAAAGGAACAGGAAACAAAGAATATTTCTTTGCAAAATATGAAACCCTTGATGAAAAGCCTTCAGAACTATTTACTGGAACACAATGCTTATCTCATTTTACTTAAAATAACACGTTGTTCTCGTAACGTTATTCTCAGAAACAGCTAAACAGTTTTGTCTGAAGTTTTTCTCAAAAAGTACAAAAATCCCAGCTTGAAGTGGCACAAGGGTGAGAGTCTGGCAAAATCAAAAGAAAGAGTATCTAACAGTGGAAGGAATAGCTTTAAAACAAGTTGTACCAACACTGCAACTTGTAATATATTTTCTTATTATCACATATATGTTGAATGCGCCCCAAGTATTTGTATACAGAATAGGGGGTTAACAATAATCTCCAATATTTAGCAGCAGTAGTTGAAAAGTAATAAAATAAAAAAATCTTGTTGGAAAACATTCTCACAACTGTTTAAAAACCTCTCCGCCATTCAGTTATCTATCATTGTTGGAGGGTTTTTTTTGTTGTTATTGTTATAAGCATGCTGGAAAAAACCTAATCTTGCCCCGGAGTGATTATTGCTTTACATTCATAATGTCTGAAAAGCCTGTCATGCAGAATGTTGAATGCATAGATGAATGATGAAAATTTTTTTTCCCCAGCATGAATGAGAGAGCGTAAATCTGGTCAGTCATATATTTATGCCATGCACATTTTTTAATTGCATGAAAAATAGCTGTAGCTTAAATCATAAGGTAGCTTTAATGATTCACTTAAGCTGATAGACACAGCTTTTGCAACACTGCAGCAATAACAATTTAAATGTATATTGCTCTGCTCATGACTAGGCTTCAAAAGCAGTAGGCAATGGAAAAGAAGAACTGAATAAATGAACACTGAGAAAAGAAACAATTTAAAACTCTGTCTTTAAACAGGACTGTAGCTATGAGCTCCCCAGGCAGCCTATTTGACAGTATGCATTGAGAAGTAAAAGAATTTACAACAGCTCAGTCCTAAACACCTAACCAATAAGACAGCAAACAAATCCAAGGTAGCTGACCGCAGTACATACCACCTACCCATGTGTATAATACATGACCTAAATTTAGTAAAGCATATTGCAATCAGTTGGCTACCACACCGTTTTGCCCTACATAATCACTCAACTGTTGCTGTGTGTTCTCTGTTTATTGGTATAGTCCATTTTAATTGGACTTATGTTCAGTTTTTACACATGCTGCTGAGAGAGAATATTTCCAAGTGGGAAAGCAGGATTAGTCATATACCTTCCCACTCCTGCTTGCAGATGCAGTGCCCATAGCCTACCCAGAGGACACACGTGGGCTGGGGATTATCTGGGGTCCTGCAAGAAAAGTTCATCTGATCTCCTCTAAGATGAGACAAGTGGTATGAAGAAAAACAGCTAACTTCAGATCTTCAAAATAAGGAACCTCAGGGAACTAAAGAAAGACCTTTTCTGTGCCCTGTGTGGAAGATACAATGAATGCATAACCTACTCCATGCTCTGTTTTGCTATTATATACCTTTCTATTGGTTTATGATGAGCCAATACATTCTTTTACAAGACAGCCCTGAAGTAAAGCTGAGGTTACATCATGTGCATAATCCTGCAGCTATCCATGGCGTTGAGCGTGAGCCTAAGCGCTGCACCAAACTGAATACAGTTTCTTGGCTCAGTTGCTGCAAAGAGGCGGTCATCTGTATGACCAGAGATAATTTCAAACTCCAAAATGGTACCATATTTATCCTTTTCCAAAACCACTGTCAATTTATCAAGCTAAGGAGCACTGCCTGCCACTTGTGGTTCCCTACTTGCAGGTCCTTGTCTGACATTTGTGATAGAGCCATATCTCTCACTAGGATGCCATCATTTTCATCACCATGCTTTACTTCACCTAAACAGCAAGTCCAGTCTTCGTGCGTACATGATACTCAGCTTTTGAGCTTGTGCTGTGCATCTGCTGCTCCTGGGACCTCCCTGTAATTTAGGACAACCTTCCTGATGCAGCAGCTACTCCAAAAGCCAGTCTCCTAAGTGGACAGTTCAAATCTGCTCACAGTGTCATTTCACTTTCACTTTTGGCCCTGAAAATTTAATTTGATTACGGTTCTTTGGCGGGAACAAAATCAGGCCTCATTTCATTTTCATAAAGACTTAATGTTAGACTTAATGTTTCAATGTCTTAGACTTATGGTCTTAGATTTAATGTCTTTTTAGCTAAGAATTCCCAAAAGCACTTATTTCCAGCTGCATGTAGAAGTACTATCCAAAACTTAAAGAACAATATAGCTGAGCCAATCCCTTAGTTATGATGGAGGAAAGTTAAACACAATAAATGAAGAAAGTATTTACAGTACAAAGTGTGCCTAAGAAAAAACTGGAAGTGTATATGCTAACAAATAATAACAAAACACAAGTCAGTCAGAAATGCCACTGGAAACCTATTATTACCTTAAATCAGCTAATTTACAGCCCCCCAAAAAATGAAGACAAATGATCACTAAATAGCTCTCCATAGCAAACATTTTCTAAAATTAAGGGTTCGGGTGGCTAACAGAAGTTTGGATAGAGTGTATTTGGATTGTAATTAAAGTATGAAATAAGCTTCAGAAACTAACTCTTTTTTTTTATCAATGATTCTAAATTCTTAGTCCTCAAAACCTATTACCTTGACCCTTGTCTTGAATGTGTTTTTTGTCACACAATTTATTTCATATGCAATTTAAATTACCTAAAAATAACCACTTCATATAGGGAAAACAAGGTCATCAATTTATTCATTGATCTCTTTTTCTAACTAAACAGGCATTTGTATAACACAATCCAATACAGCTGTCAAATTACAATTGATTAATATTATATAGTAAATATTCAAACAAGATTAGATAGAAAAGTATTCTTTTTCACACATGCATGTCTCTGTGCCTTACAGACAGGATCAATGCTGCTCAACCTGAGCAAGAAGCTGGCACAAAAGCAGGATCATCTGGAAAGGGATCTCTTGTACCCAGGTATCATCAAGTTTTGGGCAAAGAAGCCTGAGATTTCTCAGGGGACATGGATCCATGTGCTAGCTTAGGGATTGATTACAAATATTTATGATCGCTGACACCCTGCAGAGATTTTCTGAAGTGCGCATGGCTTTTTGGAGGTACTGTTTTTGTCACTCTTCCCCCTCCAAAGAGGAAACAGGAAATTCTTCACATGGCTATGCATCCCAACAAAGAGGAAGTCAGGCAAAAATTCCAGGAGGCCTACGTGGATGAACAAGGAGATCCTGGACAATCTCAAACAGAAAAAGGAAGCCTACAGAGGGTGGAAGCAAGGACAGGTAGCCTGGGAGGAGTACAGAGAAATTGTCCAGGCAGCCAGGGATCAGGTTAGGAAAACTAAAGCCCAGATAGAGTTAAAGCTGGCCAGGGGTGTCAGGGGCAACAAGAAAGCCTTCTATGGGTATATCAGGGACAAAAGGAAGACTAGGGAAAGTGTGGGCCCACTCAGGAAGGAAATGGCAGACCTCATCACCTGGGACATGGAGAAGGCTGAGGTACTCAACGGCTTTTTTGCTTCAGTCTTCACTGGTAAAGGCTCTAACCACACTGCCCAAGTTGCAGAAGGTAAAGGCAGGGACTGGGAGAATGAGGAACCGCTCACTGTAGAAGACCAGGTCCAAGACCATCTGAGGAACCTGATGAGATTCATCGGTGGGTCCTGAGGGAACTGGCAGATGTAATTGCCAAGCCACTATCCATGATATTTGAGAAGTCGTGGCAGTCCGGTGAAGTTCCTGCTAACTGGAAAAGGAGGAACATACCCCTTATTTTTAAAAAGGGTAAAAAAGAAGACCCAGGGAACTACAGGACGGTCAGTCTCACCTCTGTGCCCGACAAGATCATGGAGCTGATCCTCCTGGAAATCCTGCTGAGGCACATGGAAAATAAGGAGGTGATTGCTGGCAACCAACATGGCTTCACTAAGGGCAAATCGTGCCTGAAAAACTTGGTGGCCTTCTACAATGAGGTTACAGCCTTGGTGGATAAAGAGAGAGCAACAGATGTCATCTACCTGGACTTGTGCAAGGCATTTGACAATGTCCTGCATGATATCCTGGTTTCTAAATTGGAGAGACATGGATTTGATGGATGGACCACCCAGTGGATAAGGAATTGNCACTGCGTCCAGCTGTGAAGCCCCCAGCATAAGAAGGACATGGACCTGTTAGAGCAGGTCCAGAGGAGAGCCACAAAGATGATCAGAGGGTTAGAGCAACTTTGCTATGAAGGGAGGCTGAGAGAGTTGGAGTTGTTCAGCCCGGAGAAGAGAAGGCTCTGGGGAGGCCTTATTCCAGCCTTCCAGTATCTGAAGGGGGCCTACAAGAAAGCTGGAGAGGGACTTTTCACAAGAGCATGTAGTGATAGGATGAGGGGTAATGGCTTCAAAACGGAAGAGGGGAGATTTAGATTAGATCTCAGGAAGAAACTTTTCACTCTGAGGGTGGTGAGGCACTGGAAGAGGTTGCCCAGGGAAGCTGTGGCTGCCCCATCCCTGGAAGTGTTCAAGGCCAGGACGGATGGGGCTTTGAGCAATCTGGTCTAGTGGGAGGTGTCCTTGCCCATGGCAAGGGGGTTGGAACTAGATGATCTTTAAGGTCCCTTCCAACCTAAACCATTCTATGATTCTGTGTTTCTATGGTTCTATTACATTCTGAGTTTGAGAGCTAAGACAGTATAGACTTGGGGTGGGGGCAGAAAACATCTTATTGTTGTAATCCTCTGGCAGTGTAAATTTGTTTCTTTCACACCTGGTCCTAAACCTTAGTTCAGGAAACCTGTATAATTTAACACTTTGACGCAAAAAAAATGGGCCCCAAAGCACTTTCTGTTAATAAAAGATATTGGGACCCAGGAGAGGAATTCAAGATCTTTAATTAGCTTCTCACCATGTTCATTCTGGGAGTCTGATCTGCAATAAATTAAATACGATGATATTCAGATAGTTGGCACAAGTTGAGTATGTAGCCATGCAGACTACTAACCAAACAACTGCACATCTGAGAGATGTCTTAGGGAGAAGTGGTGGTAAAGAGATGACTATGGAAGACATGTTTTCTTTGCTACAGGGAAATTCCCAAACTGTGCTCTTCCTTCCTTTTTGGTGCTGCCACAATAGAACAAACAAGACTGCATTTCTCTCAGTACAGATAGCAGAACCTGGCTGTGCCTTGACAGTACCAAGCTGGAGATATTTATAATGCAATATAAAAATATTGCTCTTATCATCTAGTGTTCAGCATTGCAAACCTCCCTAGAAATCATCTGACAAAAAAATGAGCAAAATTGTGACAGGCCTGGAGGGAACAAAAGTTTATATGGATGACATTTAGCTTAAAGGAAATCAGAGAAAGAAAAGAAACAAAGCAAAAAATTCAATACATTTCTCACAGATTGAGTCTACATTTTGAGATCAATAGCAAACATGGATAATTATAAGCCATCTGACCATTTGCGTTTGACAAACAATTTTACTAGTTGACATATCCATGGCTTCTATAACCAGCTCTTTTCTTTACTAAAATCTGTACCAGTAATTGGTGCCACACCTCAAGGATTCAGTGTATTCTCTGCAAGATTACACAAGGCACCTTTTCTGTTTATATAAAAGAATGAATCAGAGCAAATCAAATGGCTGAGCGTTGTGAGGTAGGTTAAAATTTGTTCAATACTTTTTCTACAGAAACTTGGAGGAAAATTCTGATCTATGTAGCATGTGATGAGGTCTCTAACTTTGTGTTTTCTAAAGGTGCTGGAAAATAACATTTTATCTACTCATCCACTTACCTCATATTCAGTTCTGTAACATAAGGCAACAGTTTATTTACACCACTCCAGTAAGCATCCATTTCAAAACTATAACTAAGTTCTGGAAACCTGATTAGCTTCTATAGCAGGAGAATGACCTAGGAACAGTCACATCTCCTCTCTGTTTCTCAAATGGCTTCATAGAGTTTGAAACAAAGCTCAAATGTGAGCATCAGATCCATACATGTGGACAGATTTTCATAAATAATAGCATACCACAAACACTTTAGAAACCAAAAATACTTATGGTAATCCTTAATATGCGTTATGGTATATAATAGTTAAGATGAAAACTCATAATATCTATCAAAAGACAGTGCATGTAAACAACAAAAAAAACTATATCGAAAAGTAAGTTAAGAGGAAAATTACATATTTTCTTTCTGTTTTTCTCTCTGGTGCATTTTCTTGTTCCTGTAGTTCCCTTTGATCTGAATTATTTATCTTCCAAATGTAGTTAAGGTTATTATATTTATTAAACTTGATGCTTAAAAACAGAAAACCAGCATATATTATTCTAAATTGATGCTGAAGTATAACAGACGTTACATGATTTACACACCATTAGAATTGCAGAGTTGGTTTTTTTTTTAAGTCCAGTTATTTTATTTTGCATATAAAGAATGATTCATTTTATCCAGTGCAGTTGAAGGCCCAGAAGAGATTAGCATACTATGTTAAAGAGAGCTTCTTCAAAGAGCTTTTTTTTTTTCCTTGAAAAGCTAAATAGGTAGAAGCAGCAAGGGTTGGAAAGAGGGGCAGGTATGGAAGAAGCTTGATCAAGGTCTCAATTTCAAAGGCAGGATTCAGAATAGTACATATATATTGTAATATAGGCTCTTGCTCTGTGCTCTACACGAGGCAACCCTTTCTTCCCCATAATACTGCCAATACCCTATGTGCATCTGAACCTCCCAAAGGAATAGGCCCTGCTGTCCGTCTCCCATATCAGCTTTTGAGACATCCTGGCATGTCACCACACCAGTCTGATTTAGACTATAAGCTCTCTGGGGCAATGGTTGCAATGAATTTGTGCAGCTGGGCATTCAGGGCTTTGGCATATTGGGATCCCAGCCTAGCTACAGTTTTCAGGGTGACCAGTATTACTGTTCAATAATTACAATTATAATTTTTCCTTAGTTCCTATGAAGTGACCTTGGCATTTCCCATGCCTTGTCTATGGAGATAATATTAATCTCTCTTGCCCAGTTGTTTCACTTCCCGCTTTCCCTTTTGTACCTTTGCAGGTTAATGAAGGTCTGAGGCAGATGCGGAGCCAGGGTAAGTGAAGAGGGTTCACTGCAAAGGGGTGCGGTGGCGGGTCATGATGTCAGAATAGACAGCTGGAAGATATTTAAGGCAATAACTTAAGAGCTGCTAAGCACCACAAAGAATGAGCAAGAAATGGTGGATGGTAACACTGGGACACAGCTACGCTCAATTTTCCCTCCTTTTGCCCCTCAGTAAAACCACTCTTAAATGGCCTGGAAAACTATTCACATCCTAATTGCATATTTCTCTAGGTAAGCATGTATTGCTCTAGGCAAGCAAACCTAACATTGCTTTCTATGACAAAACTATCTTTACTAGAGTGCTCAGGTCCTCATGGTGTACCCTGAATTCCACTCTGTACAAAGAAAAAGGATTATTTTACATGTCAGGGTTCCTTCTCCTTTGTGCTGCATCGTTAACAAACCCAGACTCTTTCTGAGTGACAGACAATAAAGGCCGACATACCTCTCCCTTTTTATTGCATTTAAAAGTTGCTGATTCTCATGACGTTTCATCAACCTAGGCACAGTTAGTAGGGCATTGTTTTGATACTTGATCGGGTTTTTTTTTTTAAGCTACAAACTCCTGGATGCATGGGAGCATCCATCTTAATTTAAAAAGAGCAAAACAAACCAAAACTCTCACAAGTACTGGGGGAAAACTGGGCCAAACACATTGAGTTCAAAATCCAAGGCATAGTAAAAAAAAATTTAAAATGTTTTTTCTCATTGATGACTTTAAGTCAGTTCTTAGGAATTTTTAATATCCGGTTTATATGCTTGAAACTATTGCAGCTGCCAGTACTACCTATTTGTCAAATTTGCATCCTTGATACATTAAAGAACAGCTTCTGGGTCTAGTCCTACTACAAGCAAGGGGAAGTATCCATTTGACCTCCTGTCATATGCCTGCATGTAAGTTAGGTCACTATGCCTTGCTTACAATTACCAGTTTTTAAAAAAACCAAAGATGATCACTGTGGGTAAGGTGAACGTTAAAACTGTATTAATGCTGGAAGTAACCTGTGACTGGCCCAGTACTGCCATCTAACAGAGGGGGGATGCAGAACATTTGGAGATCTTTCAACTGTCATTACAAAATGCTGATACTAGCATTGATAGAGGATGAGTGTTCACAAAACCCAGTAAACCTTCTTCATGCTAGTATCTTCTAATATATGTCTAATTTTTCCCCTGTGTATTAACAAATTCCTCTATGATACATAAATTTCTTGAGGTTTTTACTTAAAGTACTCACTAGCATCTGTTCTTGAAGGGATTGGCTTCTTACACATGCCAGTTTTACTTAAAATGAGTCTTTTTATACTTATTATTTGATATGGCTTACAATCTGCTTAAAAGAATTAATTATTTCAAAATTTTTTCCCCAGAATTTTCTTATCCTTTTCCCCCACCTATTTAAGGATGTTTTCAAGGTTTGATCCGGTCCCATATCCTCAGGTATTTAACCTAATCAAAGTCTGTACTTATATGCATTTGGAGTCACTGAATTAATAAGGGAGGCAATGAAGCACATCTGCCTGTTGGAGGATGAGACTGAACAACTGAACCATTAATGTTCACTTTTCATTAGACATAGAAATAAATGTTTTAGTCCCCTTTGTTTTCCCTTCACTGGTCTTTTTGTCTTTTCCGACACATGGGCCACCTTGTTGACTCATTTGTGTAGCTACCATTTACTGCTGTTTATTCCGTTCCTAATTGCCCTTTCCAGATCTTCAGTAATAATGTGTAATGAGCAAAGAATAACTTAATTAATTCAGATTAACCAAAGTCCAGATCAATTAGAAGACTGTAACAAGACTATAAGACTGTCTTGTTCTTCCATCACCCATGACTAGCGTTGAACAACAGAAAAGACCACACTGCTGTTTTCAAGTCAGGGGTGGTCCTTTATGATTTATATAACTGCTTGAATCGAGTGATCATCTTTGTGCACACTTCACAGTAACCTCAATTCACCACCCACCCTGCTCCTCTTCTCTAGAGCTAGTGTATTAATAATTCACTTTTCACTGAGAACAAAGCTCTTGTAACTTAACTTCAAATGCTGTTTGGTTGAATGTTAGAGCAAAAGCAGTGGAGGGGCATGCTGAAGAGCAGAATTACTGTGTTCCAGAAAGCAGCTTCACCCCCCACCTTCTGCATGTCTCATAACTGGCAGACAGGACTGTCAAGGATGCGTATAAATATGGTTTCAAATCTCCAGCAAGAGAAACGGGGAAGCTGGAAAGGAGTACCAAGCAAAATCTGATGGTGATTACTGATAAAGCAATTCTTCTTCAATTTTGAACTTTGCTGCCCCACAAAATCACTAACCACTCATATGAGGCTTCCCGAGGAAAACTCCTTGCCCAAAATACAAAGCAAGGCAAGTCAGAAAAGTTTGTATGAGTGGAAAGAGGAGGAAAATCAAGCTTTCGTTTTTTTAGGCCTTTGACAAAAATGAGATGGTTATAATGTAGTTGGAGATGTATCTCGCTGACCAATTTTCACATACTGGCATAAACTGGGAATCTTGGCAACACCCTTGCTACAATAGATCCCAACCCTACTGTACCTCCCTCTCCTGGTTGTGAGCTGGACTCAGATCAGAAGAGAAACACATTGATCCTTTAGAGAGATGAGTACGCTACTGTCTCAGAGACTTTTATGTGCCCAAGGGCCTTCTAGCACAGAAATAATCAAATCACAATGCATTTAGTGATGAATTGAATGTGCTACATCTGTTCAGATTTCACAGGTAAATATTGCAAATAAATTCTTATTTTTAATGCACAGTTTGACCTATGCAGCCTGGAAGATTGTGGAATAATGTATGTAATTCACCACAGAATACAAATTTAACAGCAGAAAACCACGTAAAATAGATATGGCTGATAAGGGTATTCTAGTGGTTACATCCATGGGAAACACATCTCTAATATGATCCCACTGTCTGTGGGTCTAAGCACTGCAGAGGTGGGTTCAATAGTATCATCAGTCCAGCTCCAGGACTTGGGGAGCAATGTGAACCCAATCCATGTTTTCTCACATGCAGAAATATGAGCCTCTGCAGGACCATTTAGTACACTGTCTCCAAGAGACGATGCTGCATTATTGTACATTTGGTTCTATTTGCAAAACATTCTCCCCCCACAGACAGCTGGCTAGCGTGGCACCTGGCCCCACAGCAATGCAGTCGGCACTCCCGGCTGGGACATATCTGCTCTCACACTGCAGTCACCTGGGGCAAGGACTGTCCATTTAAAACCTGGGTGTGCAGTCCTGGAGAGGAACTACAGCTAATTAATAATAAATTGATGACTTCAGTGGCTACATTTGGCGGTGAAATTTTCTCTCATCCATTAAAACCTGTGACTACATTTTTCAAGCTGTATTTGTAGAACTACTGACCGTGATTTTCTAAGCATTAGTTTATTCTGCCTTTTATTTCCTTCTCATTATTTGTAATTTTTTCTCTCCAAACCGTAACTTAACTGGCTTGAAAACTATATGCAGCCTTGTATACTCCATAATGAAAAATGCTGTGTTTAAATCAATGTAGTAATGTTTCCTCCTCCAGCTAAGTAAACTTTCCAATTTCTTTGGCTCTAAAATTCTCTTTTTATTAAGACCGCACTCTGCATCAGTTGGAAAATTTTGATCTCACTTAAAGTACCATCATTCATTTCCTTCAACAGGAGGCCGTTGCTGGTAAAATCGCTGTTTATCCGTCATAATTGTATTACATCATAATATTTTATTGCATATACTTATGCAATATTTTGTGTGTTTTTTTCCTAGGAGAAAGATGTTTATTATTCAGTGAGCATACAGAGTATGAAGTTAAATAGGCAGCCCAATTGCCTGCTCTCAGTGAATACTTTAACACACAAGCCATCAACAATTTTGGAATGTTTGTCATAGAGGGAGTACAGGCATTATCTTGACCCAAACTTTTTTTGCTTTTTCCTTTCTGCAGCATTAAAGATATTTTTGACCCATTTGTGAAAACCTAGGAAATAAATTGACTACCTGTGAAGCCTGAAGGTCTAGATGAACAAATCATAAATCAAATGCCAGCACATGCCAAAACTAGGCATGCTCAAAGCTAAAAATGCAGACACTGCACTGATGGTTAAAGCTACTAGATGGAGGAAAAGAGAGAAAAGAAATGAAAGCAGATCTTTTGGAACATGAATAAAATCAAACTTGTGGTTTTTAAAGTTCATTCAAAGTACAGTATGGTATTTCTGAATATTAATTGAAAATTTCCCAGTCAACAGAAAAAAACCATGAAAGTCCATCGTCAAATTCATCCACAGAATCTTACCTCCTTCAAGCCAATAGGAATGCTAAGGGTACGCACATGTATAAGCAGTTTGTTGGGTGAGATTGCAGTTTGTCTTCCAAAGCTCTGTGTAAGACTGATTTCAAGGCCCAGCTTGAAGAAAGAAGCCTTATTCCTTGCATTTAATTTTGGGTCAGAGGTTAGGGAGGTGGTTATTTTTTTTTTTTTTAAGAGTTATGCTGCTAAACCAGGGGTATCACATCCCTGAGCCCGGAACCTCTGTAGTCATTTACATTAGATCAGCTTGAAGCTTAAGTGCAAAGACTGCACAAATACTGGCATTCCAGTGTTGGAAATATTTTACATCCACTTTGCACAGACAGGAACAGAAAAAAGCAACAAGAGATTTAAGTCATTTTTGTTTTGTAGTATCTTCTGATTTATGCCTTAGTATTAAGAAACTGCATTGGGAAATGGTAATTTTGTTAATGCAAGAAGAAAGACGATTAGTCTGAAAAAAATATGAGTCCTTTAAAATTACTACAAAGTGAAAATTACTACAAAGTGAAAATTACATGTTCTTTATCAAAGATAAGTAGTGAATTCTTAAGAACAGGCATAGTTTAAGTGTGAGTTCAGAACAGGAAATAGGTATAGAAAAGTTCTATGTGAGAGGTTGCTCANAGCAGAGTAGAGGGGCAGAATCACCTCCCTCAACCCGCTGGCCGTGTTTCTTTTGATGCAGCCTGGAATACACTTGGCTTTTTTTCATCAGAAACAAAACAAGCCTCAAATGACACCTCGTGAACTTAAAGCTTACAAGTCAATAGGAGACTTGCAACTTCCAAATTCATAATTATGTCCCATAGCTAATCGTTTGGCACAATTATCTCTCTGAGTAAGGTGTCCTGTTGCCAAGTGAGATCTTGGAAGTCAGGAAAAGCAGGAGGATTCACTTGCCAAATGGGTTACTCCATTCTTAAAAACAAACAAACAAACAAAATCAGTCTGAAATCACTTTCACTGCAAAAGTCCTCGCTTGGTTTTCTAGCCAGTTTTTCTGGGGTTGGGACAATGAGTTTGGTGGATTACAGATTAAAAAAAGAGAGATTGATGATGAAGAAGAATTAAACCTCACAGAAGAGGTTGGATGGGTAGCTAGCTTCTTTAACAAATTCAAACTTTGTTTCTCAGACAATTAAAAGAAAAATGTTATCAAAAAGATCCCCAAGAGCTAAGGCATTGCCAAAAAGGATTTTACCCAGCCGTCTGGAGAGGCTTTGTTTCAACATTCAAATCTCAGGTCTGTAGATTGCTTACACTACTTTACATGAATATTAGGACTATTAAAAATTATCAGTAAAGTAGTTCTCATAATTACCAGACATGGATAAATCTCTCTTCTTTCTTTCCAAAAGTTCACTTTATACTGCTTGGTGTGTAAGCCTTGCAAGGATGAATCATACATGCTCCAGTCTCAGACTGTCTCAGGCAGTGCATTAGTATACAAAGTGTAGTTTAAGCTAGAGAGAGAGAAGATTAAAGTCAAATAAGATGAGTTGGCCCTGTCAGAAATTGACTCCAGTGGGCATTTAGGTTCAGCTTTTTGAACTTATAGCAGATAAATATTCTTCAGGATGTGTGGAGACCTATTAAGTCAACTGCTTCATGTAACTCAATGGAACCACACTATGTGGCCCAACAGCATGTGCTGTTGTCATTGAGATAACAGTCCACTACTGGTACGGTGTTGTACAGACATTGTTAAAGTCATACCTGAAGTCTGATTGCCTTAAGCAATTGAGTAATTCTTTAGAATTATTTAACAGAAACAAAGAGACATGAAGAAAATTGCAACAAAAAATACAGAGACCATTCCTGGTTGAAAATTCAATTTTCCATCAGAACACATACACAATAAAATGAAAAAGAAAGTTCCCTGTGGTTCACTGAAAAATTCAGAGGGATAATTCAGTATGACAAAAGTTTCAAGGTAAACACATTTATCTCAATATTTTGGCTATTTCAGAGAAAAAAAATCAGTATTGTTAGGAGGTAGGTTGTGGTAACTGAAGAACTTTCCAGGATAATAGGAAACCCACAAGAAGTATCCTGCTGGGTTAAGATAATGCTCCATCTAAATCCATGTCTCTAAATTGGAGAGACATGGATTTGATGGATGGACCACTCAGTGGATAAGGAATTGCCTGGATGGCTGCACTCAAGAAGTTGCGGTCAACAGGTCGATGTCCAAGAGGCAAGGAGTGACAAGTGGTGTTCCTCAGGGGTTGGTACTGGGACGGGTACTATTTAACATCTTTGTTGACAACATGGATGTTGGGACTGAGTGCACCCTCAGCAAGTTTGCTGATGACACCAAGCTGTCTGGAGCAGTTGATACATTGGAGGGAAGGGATGCCATCCAGAGGGACCTGGAAAACTGCGTCCAGCTCTGGAGCCCAAACATAAGAAGGAGATGGACCTGTTAGAGCAGATCCAGAGGAGGGCCACAAAAATGATCAGAGGGATGGAGCACCTCCGCCATAAGGAAAGGCTAAGAGAGTTGGGGTTGTTCAGCCTGGAGAAGAGAAGGTTGTGGGAGACCTTATAGCAGCCTTCCAGTATCTGAAGGGGGCCTACAAGAAAGCTGGAGAGGGACTTTTCACAAGAGCATGTAGTGATAGGATGAGGGGCAATGGCTTCAAAACGGAAGAGGGGAGATTTAGATTAGATCTCAGGAAGAAACTTTTCACTCTGAGGGTGGTGAGACACTGGAAGAGGTTGCCCAGGGAAGCTGTGGCTGCCCCATCCCTGGAAGTGTTCAAGGCCAGGTTGGATGGGGCTTTGAGCAATCTGGTCTAGTGGGAGGTGTCCTTGCCCATGGCAAGGGGGTTGGAACTAGGTGATCTTTAAGGTCCCTTCCAACCTAAAACATTCTATGATTCTATGATCTAACACAGGGTTTCGTTTCTGACAGTGGCAAAACCTGGCCCTTTTCTGCTGTCCATTCTTCTCATTCCCTAGGACCCACCAGCACAGAATTAAGGATATTGGAGGCCACATTCCTTCTTGTTCCATTTGATACATATACTTTGACATTTTTAACCTGCTGATACCATCTGCTATCCTCGATCTCCTGTGGCAAAAAGTTCCCAAAATTTACCACTGTGATGGGTTGACCCTGGCTGGACGCTAGGTGCCCACCGAAGCCACACTGTCACTCTCCTCCTCAGCTGGACAAGGGAGAGAAAATATAAGGAAAGGCTCGTGGATCGAGAAAAAGATAGGGAGAGATCATTCACCAATTACTGTCATGGACAAAACAAACTTGACTTGGAGAAGATTAGTTTAATTTACTACCAATCAAATCACAGAATAATGAGAACTAAAACCAAATCTTGAAACACCTTCCCACCACCCCTCCCCTTCTTCCTGGGCTCAACTTCACTCTCAATTTTCTCTACCTCCTCCTCCCGAGCAGCGCAGGGGGACTGAGAATGAGGGCTGCGGTCAGTTCATCACACATTGTCTCTGCC
>VYXH01010534.1:158429-228485 GCA_013397275.1 Burhinus bistriatus
GGGTGCAGTCCTTCAGGAACAGACTGCTCCAGTGTTGCTCCCTCACAGGGTCACAAGTCCTGCCAGCAAACTGGCTCCCAACATGGGCTCCTCTCTTCATGGGCCCGCAGGTCCTGCCAGGAGCCTGCTCCAGTGCAGGTCCCCACAGGGTCACAGCCTCCTTTAGGTGCATCCACTTACTCTGGCATGGGGTCCTCCAGGGGCTGCAGGTGCATATCTGCTCCACCATGGATGTCCATGAGCTGCAGGGGGACAGCCTGCTTCACCATGGTCTTCACCACGGGCTGCAGGGGATTCTCTACTCTGGTGCCTGGAGCACCTCCCGCCTCTCCTTCTGCACTGACCTTGGTGTCTGCAGAGTCATTTCTCTCGCATATTCTCACTCCTCTCTGTGGCTGCAAGTGTGCAGTTGGGTTTTTTCCCCCTTCTTAAATATGTTATCCCAGACACACTACCACTGTTACTGATGGGCTCAGCTTTGGCCAGTGGTGGGTCCATCTTGGAGCAGGCTGGCATTGGCTCTGTTGGACATGGGGGAAGCTTCTAGCAGCTTCTCACAGAAGCCATCCCACTAACAAAACCTTGCCATGCAAACCCAAAAGAACCATTCCATTGTGTAAAGTACTTTTAAATCTTTTTAGTACCATCCAGTGTCCTCAGGTTTTTGTATTGTGGGATTTGGTGAACCGTAGATCTGTGTTCAGTTTACCATCACCTGCACCATTTTCTTGGTCATGCCTTCCCTCAGTCTTCTCTGCTCCAAACTAAATAGTCCAGACTTTCTAGCCTTTTCTTCTAAGGCAGCTTGTGCATGCCTTGAATCATTTGCACATTGAGATGCAGAGACCAGAACTGCACACAGGCTCAAGGTGTAACTCTACCACAGAGGGTTTACAGTGGCAAAATAACACTTGCTTTCTTTTCCCAATGCTCTCAATATTCTGTTGTGTATAATAGAGATATATAACACAATTTAATGTAATTTTGCCACACAATTAGAGAAAAGATTGTCATCTTGCCTCAAAGTCACTGCTGAATTGTCTTCTTAAACGAGTAACTAAACTTTCTTAATTCAAAACTAAAACATGGCATGTCCAAGGAAACCCCATGCATCAGATTCAGAATAGTTCTCTGAGGTCCAAACTGTTTTCTCTCTGCATGATGCCTGAATAAATAGATTTTGTACAAAGTGTGCATATCAAGCAGGTAAGATGAAAAAAGTCTTCACCAAGCCTAAAGGCAGGTTGTGGCATAGCTTTGTAGCCAATCCGCAGTTTCTACTGGGAACAACCAGGCTAGAGCAATGGCCAAGGGCTGTTGTGCATACTCATTATACAATGGCTTTCACATGTGAAACCACATGCTGCCAGTTCAAAACATCACTTACAACATATTCATACTCAAATCAAATAAATTCACAAGGGAATAGTCAATGATATTAATCTTTTGCCTGTTGGAACTTGTTGCCTCTATGTTTTTTCAATGAGTGAGCAAACAGCCAGATAACTACCTCATTCTGAACGGAAGGAAAAAAAAAAATTAAGGGAACTGAGCCTTTGATATGATCATTACATTTTGGCAAACTTTTCTGGATCTGGGAGTGAAGAACCATCCTTCATCTCAGTACTGGCCAGGTGAAAATGCAATTACTGAGCTCAAGCATAGACTTGCTTCTTCACATTTCATCAAGGTGAACAGGGATGAAAAGAACAGACAAAACCAGGATTTACCTGAATCATTCCAGCCATGAAGTGCGCTGCTGCTACCCTCTGAAGTGGAGTAACTGGGCTTTTCCCTTCCAGATCTTCCAAAGGCATTTGTGCTTCCCCAAGGCACAGGGTGCTCAGGGATGGACGGCAGAATGAGGAACATGGCCACGCTGTCCCCACAGCCTCACTGCAAGATGTAACCCATCCATGAAGCATTTATCTATCTCCAGAAATGTGGGTGAAGAACAGGACACACTGAAAACTTAGTCATATATAGAGTGACTAGCTATTTTCTTTTCTCATCCTTGTTATGGAGCCTTGTTAAAAGGAAGGTGTATTGATCTTACTGGGGCAGAGATTACACTAATAAAATTAGTTGTTTCTATTTCTGCCAACACTCTCTGCATGTTAATATTTTAATCTCTGTAATTTTCATACGAGAAGGATGTGCAACACACTTTCTCATCTCCCGCAGGCTCAATTCCTCTCCTACCTTCATGCACTGTCTTCATGCACTCCCAGGCAATAAAGATTTCTCTCAATATGGTAGTGTGAATCACTGTTGATGAACACAGCTAATAATGTCAGATTCACAGAAGGCAGAAGCAATGACTGTTATTTTATTAGTGTCCTAAGGACATGGTTCATCAACCGAATAAGAGTATGTGGGGGAGAAAGACGTAAAAATCATAGTGCTGAGCATACCAAAAACAAAATCTGAAAAAAAATTTGAGGAAGTCCAAATAGCCTACCAACACACCCCATGCGGTCAAATTAGGTAACAAAAGTATATTCATTTCTTCACATTTTCTCCCCACTTGTTGCCCCATATGTTGTACTGCTGCATTGTGCTAACCACCCATATGGCTCCAGTCACAGTAAGGTTTCCTTACCAACATCCTTAGTCCTAGCAGAACACATCTGCTCAAAAGAGAATTTGATGTCAGTAATGTGGTCCATTTTATAATTACACATTTACTTACAGTAACTAGGGTGAATTAGGGTGATTTCTAATGAAATAATGATATTTGCATCTTTTGAATAGCAATGAAATAAGAAGTTTGGAATCTAAATAGAAATCAAGAGTATAATTATGTGGTTGCCACATCTCTACACTGGACAGAGTTTTCTGACAGTATATGGTCTGTGATTAACAGCGGCATAAATATGGAAATCACATATTTTTAAAAACAAATTTTTCCTTTTTGACATGTATGTGTCCTACCATATGTGCTTCCAAGGAGGCTGTCATTTAAATTTCAACGAATGTCATTCAAAATTACAGGAAACACAAGATATGGATCTAAACTTTGCACTTTTATAAAACAGGCAGAAACAAGTGACCAAAATCACTGCTGAAGGTTTCAAAGCACAAATCCAGCTGTGAATCAGCACTTATTCAGTGTTTGAGAAGAATAGGCTGCATTTTTGCATGAGCAACTATTAGCTTCAGATACGTGTACAAGGCTAGGTAGTTCAGACAAACACTACTAGTTTTGAGGATTATTTTTTTTTTTCCCAAACCAGCAGACTAGCTTAAACTAGTACATATGGAGTACAGATGGATTACTGAAACAGAAAACAGAAAACTTCCCCATAAAAAAACCTTTAATTTCCCAGTTTGGGGACTTTTGTTCCAAAATCTATGTGAATTCATTTGGGAAATGATAATTTTGCAGGTCAAATGCAAAAGGCAAATTGCCTGCCTAATGCAGGGAAATTTTCCTATAAAGAGAACACGGTGGAGTAACAATTTTATAAGTGCACTTAATATAAATCATGGTAAAATTTTTTTCTGTTTTGGTGTTCTGGGAATTTAATCTGTTTATTTATTTATTTAAGTTATTCTATTAATAAGTCACCATGCTGCTTGATGATGATTTCTCATATAGCTTTTCAAACAAACAGAAACATATTCAACATGTTATTTATTCACTAAAACTTTGTTTGGTTTTTGAATCTCATTCTGAAAATGAAAATTTCTCTTATATACCTGTAACATTAAAAAAAAGGACTTAATTTTCTTTTCAAGCCTGTCAGCAAAATGTCAGTTTGGCTAGATGACAAGCATTATTTTATTTAGAGAGAAAAATAAAGGCAAAACTAAAATACATTCAATTTATTCACAGCTTTTATGCAAAGGCTGTAATAACGTGTTTCTGAAATTATTGTATTAATGCAGAAAGCATAAATGTTATAGACAGTTTAAGAAGCAGCAGGTATTGTGCCAATTCAGAATTACTTCTTACCTTCAAAATAATGTTCTTTTAGAATCTAACGCAACGTTCATTGGAATCAAAATAAGTGTCTGAAATGCAATTTTATTTCTTATGTAGTAAGTGCATGTAGAGTATCTATGGAAAAGCATGAAAACTAATACTTGAAAAAAGCAGTCTTACCTTTCACAGACATTCCAGTAGTAAATAAAAATGTTTTATGATTTTTTTAACCTGAATGCATTTTTTTTGTCATCAGTTGACAACGATTTCATGTTTGATCTATACACTCTTTTTTGAAGTTGGAAATGTCTGATCCTCTAGATAGTTGATTATCAAAGAGCCATTAATTTTCTCATAACATGAGTATTTTTTCCTGAACAAATATATACAAGTTTGATATTACTACACGAAAGATTGTTTTAGGGGAAAAAAAATCTGCTATACTTAGTCCCAGAGAAATTGAACATTCTTAAATATCTTTCCTAATTCCTCTCTCTACCATATAAACTTCTAATAGCTATCATAACAATATTTTCACTTACTTCATGTTACCATTGAACATGCTTTGGTTTTGGTGTTGGTTTTTTTTTGGGGGGGGTGTGGTTTTTTGGTTTGTTTTTGTTTGTTTGTTTGTTTGTTTGTTGTTTTTTGGTTTTTTTTTTTTTTNNNNGTTTGTTTGTTTTTTTTTTTTTTTTTTTTAATTTAAAGAGATGCAGGCCCTGATCCAACAAAGCACTTACTTGCACATATAATTAACTTGTGACGTCTGCGGCTCCAGCAAAATCACCCATGCCTAAACGCTTTGTGGAGCCTAGTCTTACAGTACATTTGGCAATAAAATATCTGCACTAAGGGAGCTTCATCCAGTTAAGAATAGGATTTTTTAAAGACCTTTGTGAAGGATGAACCAGTGAGCCAGGACTTCAAGACCATGAGGTGCACATCAGTCACTTGTTCCAGAAAACGGTTATTCACTGTTTCAGTTGTGAGCTTAAACATTACCTAAAACAATATTGCAGGGTTACTGAAAGCTAATATGATGTCTACATCTTGATATCGACTACAGAGTAGCTCCTGCCGGTGAAAAAAGAGCAGTGCTTTTCAGACAGTGATTTTCATCAACACAACCAAGAAACACTGGCACCTACACTTACCTGTGATAAAAGCTCAGCGGGGACAAGCTCTACAATGAAAACCAACACAGTTCATCAAAAATCTTTCCTGATTTGCAACCTGCATCAGACATTGTTCTATCCCCCTAATGCTAATTTGGGCTAACCAGCTTCATTGTGAACCTCATCCCAAAACTCTCCTCTGGTTCCCTGTAAGGCAGGTATCAGCTTCCCCAAAGAATCCCAGGTAGGAAGAGCTGTGGGAGCATCTTGCAGGCAAGAAAATGGGTCCAATGGGGCCCACTAACTCCACTGTAGGACAAAACTGGGCAGGGCACGCTGCCAGTGAGCTCTTCTCCAGACACTTCATTATCTCAGTTTCTCTCACAGGGTCTCTCAGGTCACTCCACCTCCTTGTTGGACAATGATGGTAACACAACATCATGTTGCTGGTAACACGATGTGAGCAGTACAAGTCCTGGGGCTAGCAGCTGCATGCAGCTCATGGCCCTCGAGTGGCCACTCAGACTCCCTAGAGATATTTCATACCACAAGCCAAGCTGCTCAGCTGTGGTGATCTCAAAATTCCTGCTGAACTCTACAGGCGTCCTGGATCAAGAAAAATGTCCTTGGCTGAAAGACAAAAGGCAGCAAATTAACAAATTCCTGTTGTGCATCCTTAAGGAGAAATTTTGGTGAGATGTGACCTTGTGATGCTGCAGTGAACACCCAAGGGCACTATTAAAAATGTTGACAAAGTTGCCTCATTTTTCAGGCAAGGCTAAAGGTTTTAGCTCAAGGCTACATTCTTAAACATTTGGTTTGCTTTATTAATTCTGTTTGATTTATATACTTGCTCTTAGGTATCTTTGCTTAGCATTTATATGCTGTCTTGAATACTTTTTTATTGGTAGAAAAGACCCTATCACTATCTTTTCATTGGCTTTTCATAAGTTGTTTTGTTGTAGATGAAACAAGATAATATTGTCATAATTTAAATATTTGTCTAAGTTTTCTGTATCATTGCTAGATTGATTAAATTTTCACAGCAAGAAATTCCATGCAATTCCAATGGCTACTTGCCTTGTTTTCCACGCGTGCCTTCTACCTTAAATTATTTTTTAAGTTCTAGAGAAGCAAGAAAATAAATAACTTCAGGTTATAGACATGCTGCTTTCATATCCCTCGAAGTTTTAATAAGATGCACTTAAATATGCTTACAGCCAACACTATAATTAGGAATTAATTTTTTAACTTATTTGTCAGATTTCATAGATTTGAATTTGTTTCCCTTGGGGGAAAAAACTCAAATAACTACAAAAACCCAATAATTGTATTTTAAGGTATTTCATAACATAGATAAGGATAATTATTTTTAGTTACTTAACGTACAGTTAATTTGGGGGCAGAGAAAGAAATACATTCACATATGCTTGTGACCCCAAAGAATAGAAAATTTATATTACTTTAAAATAGATATAGGAAAACAATAGAAAGAGTGTGTTGGATTGCGGGATGAACCAGATATAACTTCTGAGCACGTGGGCTCCCTGACTTGATTTATTTATTTAACCAGAAAATTCAGTAAGCATTAAGGAACAAGGAAAGACAAGGATAACAGCAAAGCATTCATATACTTAGAAGGGTTAGTATGTGTGCATATACATTTTCTGAATCTTGCAAAGCTAGTTTGCACATACAGGGATATGGATTCTTGATACAACTTTGATTAGTAAATTTATTAACAGTGTTGGTAGCATAACAAAAAAGAGTTTAAGGCAGGATTTGAAGAAGGAGGTTGTTGCAGCCTTACAGATTAATCCAGTGCAATGAAAATATGCATAAAGTATTGGCATGGACGACTGTGAAGCCAGTAATAGAAGTCAGGCACCAAATTCAAAATTTGACGTGTTGGCAGAATGGGTAAGAACAAAAGTTCACACGAGAAGATAACGCCAGCAGCTAAGCAGCAAGAAAAGAATGTGTACAATGTCTTGAAGGTTAGAAGAAAAACCTGGAATTTTACCTGAAACACAGAGGCGATTTAAAGAGAGAGAGATTTGCCAGCATGACTGGTAAGAAAGAATTTGGACAAATGGGAATGAGTGTGGACAGGAAAAGAATTTATGACACAAGTTTTAGGTTCCATTAATTAATTAATTAGTTGCAGAAACCAAGCTCGTAGCTTGAAACCCCTGAACACAGAGTATTACAGCAGGGAGACAGGTTATGGAGAAGTGGACAGGACAGCCTGTACAGGTGACAGGGAAGAAAGTGCTGAAGAGGAGCCTCGGGCCAGGGGTGGGAAGGGAGGGTAGGGGGTGGAGACTGTTAAAGCCCTAGAGGTGGCACAAGAGGAAAGCCAAAACAGATAAATCAATTGATCTTTCAGTTCTGTATGATATTTAAAATGGCCGACAGACTTTCAGAGGAAAGAGAGAGAGACTGCAGTGTACCTGGAGAGCTGAACATGGTTAAGTCCTCAGAGGTATGAGACTATATTGAAATTGCAAGGAAAGACCGGCCTGCTAAAAAGGAAACGCAAATTGGCAGGAAGAGAAAAGGTGGAAGATCTCACAGAGAGCTGAAGAAGCAGAACCAATGTACGCTCCCTGCTGACTGCATTACGCTACTTAGATCTAGACAAGGGAAATACAAGATGTCAAGAAGACGTAAAAGTGTTCCTACTGCAAATGAAATATACATGCTGAGATGATTTGCACAATACTGCAAATACTGAAAAACAAATTATGGGGGAAAAATGTACTGAATAATCTCCACTTTATTTTTTTTTTTAATTGAAATGTATATGTGTCCTCACAGAGAACATGTTCAGAAATGAAATATTTTCTGCAAACAACAAAATAAGAGAGGAAAGGCCCTCATCATCCTATAGCAGGAGTAGGTCTTTCTGCAAATTTTTTGTGCCGATTGTGTTTTACCCAGGAAGACTAGAGGCCTTGGCTGAAGGGGAAACAAAGCTTGTTTGACTTGCGTGCTTTCACTTCCCATCTCTCCTCTTCTGTGACCCGCCAAAAATATTAACAACATTACTTATAGATTCATAGAAAAATAATTCAATCACTACATTGTTGGAGCATTGATATTTATAAATTAAGTAGATGGAATACTATTACTAAAAATATTATTGTACTGGTCATGATGGACTTTTGAATTTAGAAGCGACTTGTAACAAAAATATGTTTAAGATGCAGAGGCTAAAGCATACTTGGGCCAGTGGTTTCAGGAGCTTCTTGGACCAAGATCTAGTGAGGTACAACGTAATGCAAAGAAAAACTGAAACTGTGGACTGCCAATATTTGAAAGATTTGGGAGTGCTCACCTGTGATACCAGATTCCACACACTGGTTTTGAGCCAGCCCGTATTTCTCATTCCCCTTCTCAGCCTCAGTCTTAAATGATTCAGCTGGATTTTACAGCATTTAATTGCACTCTCTAGGGACAGGGTACAACACAGAATGCAAAATTTTCCCTTTGCCAGCTGTTATCCAGGCACTCCTGGCCCCTAGGAAGAGATGTGGACAAAGGGATCCCTTACTGTAGGACCTGTGTTGCGGGCTAGGAGTCACAAATCCCTCAGCAGCTTGGCAATTGCACTGTGCCGGCATGCAGGACTCGGCAAGGAGGCCTGGCCCCTGACCCTGCTGAGAGCCATTGCACCGCCGAGGCCTGCCTTCATCCCTGGCACCTACACTGGCTTTGGCACCTTTTTCTTTCCCTTTACTGTGGGAACGGGCAACACGATGGGGTAACAGACTGAGACACCTTTGCATCCATGACAGCTGAGGCAGATCCTGTGACAAAAGTCTGAGCTAAAAAAGCCTACTTTTTTTTTTTTTTTTTTAAAAAAAAGTAGTTTTATTTTGAAAAAACATACACTCCTTTTTGTTGCCTATTTCCATACAGACCAGAAGGCAGCACCATTCCTCTCCCATTTTTCACCTTGGCTCTGGGGTAACCTCACAACTGTACCCCAGCAGCATAAAGAAGTTTCCCTTTGGGTGCAATCTAGGGAAGCTGCTGGGTGGTTCTTGCTCTAAGAAACCAGAAAGACTCCCTCCTTTAAAACCAGTTCACACAAAAGTTAGATGTGGAGACTGAGGCTTAGCATCAGTGTGGTGTCCCAAAGTCATTGTCTTTAGAGATGAGCACTGACATCAGGAAGCCTTCGATTAAGCCAGAATCAGGTTTAATTATTATTATTTTTTTTTAAAGCAAGCCTTTGGCCTTTATACTCACAGACCAAAGACTGAAAATAACACCAGGACAGATGCTAAGGACTCAATTCAAACAGGACACTCTGACCGAAGCTTTATGACAAGAGCTCTCCTGCAGCTATAAAGAATCACAAAGCCTTTCTCCCAGCATTCTCAAAGTTCATTATTAGAATACAGAAAACTGTTATTGTCCCAGAACTTCTCTTCCTTCATTTAATTTACTACCACGTCTTCCCCAGGGCTCCTACTGCCTGGTTTCCTTCCACAGCTTTTAATGAAATAGCACACGTCTCCATAGATGCTCTCTTTAAACTAGCTCTGTCACTGCTTATGTGTTAGAGAATCAAAGGCTCTCCACCACGGCCCTGGATTTGGAAAGATATCTGATTTTAAACTGTTCCAGTTTGGATGTTGCAAACCTCTCTTTGTATAATCACTTGCCCCAGTTTAAGCTTTGATTAAAATTTTCTCATCTTGCATCAGGAGATTACTAAATTACACAAATTGACTAAGCTGGGCATAAACCAGTTTAACCAGGACTGTCTTTCAGTGGCCTTAAGTAGACTAATTCAAAATCAATTTAGATAGATAGCTATAATGTTTCAATGAAGAAGAGCAGAAGTAAAAATAGGTAGTAATCCTTCTAATTTGAGGCTAAATTGCTAGGGGACTGTTAAATGTCTTACACAATCAAAGCAGGGATACAAAGAATATTCTCCTATTAGCCTCCTTTAAATAACAGATATGTATAATACCTTAATTAACCCTTTGAAAATTTTCTTGCATGCACCAGACCCAAGAAAGTCTTCACTTGCCTATATTTATCATGCTGTGACATACAGTGTCTATGGAAAGGATGCTGTAGTGGTCATGAAATGACAGCTGACAAAAGATACAGGGAGAGGTGTTAAGGACATACACCGCTGAAGGGAAAGAGCAAGTCCCTGAGTTGAATAGAGCCTGTTATGGAGAACATATAACAACAAACTGGGATCAGTAAGAAGAAGTGCAGAAGCATTACAACAACTCTCTGGGATAATACATATTTTTGCATCATCTGTTGGTATCTTAGTGTGTCAATATATTTCTAATAACATGTTACATGTCTCAAAAAAAAAAATAGAGAAATCGTAAAAGACTTCCTTGTATAAAAGTAAATTGTATAATATCTCTGCCACTTAAGCTTCCAGTACTAGATAGCAGACACTCATGGTCTTCCACCTTTAATATTATGAAGTAGTGTGAATAAGGAAATTGACTGATGTAGGTCTGAGTGGATCAGCTTGTTTCAGAACAAAAAATCTGTTTTTTTCCTGTTTACATGATGTCACTTTGAATATGAAACTAATACAGCTTATAGTACCTACTTACACATTTTCATATAACCATAAAATTAATGATTATAGCAGGGAACGTTTAGTTCTTGAGATAAACAGTATAGATCTCTTTTACTGTAAGTAACAGAACTTTAAAATTGAAAGAAAAAAAACCCATGCACATAATTCATTAACATTGCCTACAATCTAAAGAGAATTTGTGATAAGAGCATTCCAGTACCTATCTGTTTAAAATTGTGTCCCAAACACTGGACGAGTGATATTTCACCATCTGTTGCTGAGTGGCTCGTTCATCATCTTTAGCCTGTTACACTGCAAGAATTTATAGAGCAAAAGTCAAACACCATCATCGGCAACCAGAATTCCTTTAAAAACATTGGGAAAATTTCACACAACAGATCTTCAGTAACTCTTGCTTTTCATGGAAAGGACTTTGTTTAAATGTGATGTTGGTGTTGTTTATGAGATAATCCAAACTTTGTGTCTGGTCATTATGGCCAGCAGATGATTTCCAGTGATTCCACTGGATTTTCAGCTGGTGGCTGCCAGGAGGCCCTCCGCAGTTGTATCACAAATAGCTTTCACAGAAGTTTCTTCATCCGTTCTACATCCTCCAACTACTTCATGCAAAATACCTAATGGTGCCAACTACAAACTCCTGAAATCAACTGGTGACTTAATCAGAAGGTCAAAGAAACTGCCTTTTTTCCACAAAGTGCAAGTTTGACCTCACAGCATTTTGCTTCGCTGCCGGCTATATGGGTGTAGCTGGTTTGGATGGGCTCCAAGCAATAGGCTAAAAGCTGCAACATGCTCTTATTGACCGAGCAGAAAAACACAACAGCACATCTTTGCTTTGTTTTACCAGGTATCATCTGGTATGGCATCCTGTCAGTTCAACAACACATCTTGCAGGGGACCTTTTGCATCATACCTTACATGACAATTTTTCCAGACTTGCAGCACACAGTTCAATGCAATGTATAAATCTGAAATCACTGTAAGGTAGAGAACATATTCTGACAAATACCAATGCTATTTTTGTTGGCAGTACACATAATAGATTTCACTTATATCTGTAGATGAGTAATAATAAACACTAAAATAATATTTTTATGATTTTCATTACCTGCTGCATTTTATGCTTTCCTAATATATCACTTTACCTGAAAGTTGAGAATTGGAGGTATTAGAAATCTATGAAAAATAACAGCTTCAGTGTATCATGAGCCTGACTTTTTAATTTGAAATGTGAGCTAAGTGAACACTGTTCTGATCTCTTTCTTGTAGCTGGGACGGTCCTCACTGTTTTCTGCAGAATTGTATGTTATTGTCACTGTAGCACCCAGCACTCCAGTGAACATCAAAGAGCAGGTGTTACAACCGAGGCAAAGCAAGCTTGTGGTATTGACATACACATGCTTCTAGATTGAGAGCCAGAAATGTGAGGGGAGCACCTGGGACTTCCTTGTTGTACAATATTTCACTCATATTAAAATTACCAGAGAGGAAGGATCCACGAGAAATAATGTTTTTTTTCCAAGGCCTCTGAAATGCTTTCCTCTGGTTTGGTGGTTTAGGGCTTTTTTTGTTTGCTTTTATTTTTGTTTGTTTGATTTTTGTTTTGTTTTCCTAAAGGACTGAAGGCAATCACATTAAAATTTAAATTGTGATTGCTTCACTTTGTATGTGCCTTTACATTACAGTATTCTTCAGTCTTGGCTGCTCAAAGGCAGTTAGGAACATAAATCACATTGATTTCAAAGAAAGATGGACACTGAAAGAATTTTGCAGATCTGGACCTCAGTACCTTTTCAGCAATGCTGTTTGAAATGGATGGAAAGGGGTGGAAAAGGCCACAACAAAACTCAGAATCTCAGATGGTTTAAATGAGTAATGCTAAACTGTTGTCAATTCACTTACACCAAAAGAAAATCTGATCCTTTGAACATGCACTGTCTTCAACACTAAGCTGAATTTACTGCTTTCACTGCACAGATTACTAGCAAAAAAAGCCACAGAAGAGTAGTTTAGAAAAAAATAAATGATCTTGTTTTCAAGTAGCACTTACTTCATTATAAGAAAACAAGTCTTATAGTATTGGTTGCTCTCATTAACTGTTTCCAAAACTAATCTATGCAGTGAGATCACTAACAACCTGTCATTTTTAAGAAGCATGATTCTTTATCATGTTGTATTCTGTATCAGATTCTTAAACTTCTAAAAATACTTCTCAAAGACATTAAAAAAATATGTATTTTTTATCTATGGAAAGTTTCAAACGTTATAGCTAGTGAAACAATAAACTATTATTTATCATTCAACTTAATCTACGCGTTAAGAAAAAAGTAGAAATTATATTGAATCAGAAGCAGTCAGTATATGTGAGACAGAGAGGAAAAAATAATTTAAAAATAAAAATCAAAATCACACAGTCCTATTCCATTGTTTCCCTTTTTCCCCACAAAAGTAACAGCTTCAATTATACCACACAATTGAAAGTATGTTTTCTGTTTTTTCAAATGTAATGAATTTAAATAACCGTTTTGTTAGCCTCCAGTTAGCACCTAAAAACCTATTTCAGTGAGGACCCTGGGATTAAATTGTAAATGGGTGGTTGAACAGTCCACAGCACTTGTCTGGGAAAGGGTGATCTTCAGTAATTACTTTTTTATCCCCTATGAGACAGTATGTGTAGAGCTCCCAGTCCAGAGGGAATGCAGCATTCTGCAGACTTCACCAATTTTAAAATGAGCTAATTTATAACAGATAATTCAGCAGGCACGCTGTAGAAGTGAAATTTGCTCTGCAAATTGTTTTGTGAATTCGTTTTTTACTAGGGAAGGTATTTTTTTTTTTTTTGTCATGGCACTTTCATAAACAATGATGTGTTAATATCACAGAAATCTTTCACCCACCATCCCTTACACTAGCATTGCCTTAGTTTTATGGGGAAGCTGTAGATTTTCTCACAGAGAGGATGGGGGCCTGATTTAAAAACTACTAAATCCAACAAGATTATTAACTTCAGTGGATTCCAGGTAAGGAAAAATACATATTATAAAATCACCTTACAAAATGACTCCTGCAGATAGAGGCACTAGGAGAAAGCAGTCCTACAGTTTCTCCATGTTCTGCAGTAGGACCTACAGCTTCATCTGTCCAGGGAGTACAGGCAGTGTGAGGAGAGCTCCTGCTCCTTTTCTCTAAAGTCAGTAGTCAACATCTGACAGAAACGAACTATTCTGCTGCTTTGAGTTTATTTTAGTAACAGATACAGAGAGGAGAGCTTGTAAAAAGATCGCACTCTGCAAATTATATTTACAGCCACACGCATCTGCAAGTAAAGGTCTCTGGCCAGGAATCTTCGGGCAAATCCTCTTTGAGTCCACTCCTTCAGGCCTCTGGCAGCATGCTGATACCCGATTTCTATCCTCTTTGGCACCACTTCCAAATTTGGCATTGTGAGTTGAAGGTGACATAACATATGCACCAGGGAAGCAAAAAGAATCTAAGAGTAGAAGAAGCTTGGAGATAATATAAATGGGAGCCAGTAATCTGGCCCAAAGGAAACAACAATCATTTCATGGGTATTTGCATCAGTATATTATCTTCAGCATCCTGGAGGTTAAATTCTCACCCACAGGTTGCAAATTGCATTAGGAACTCCCCCTCCACAATATACTGTGGCTTCTCCTAGGTAGCTGCCACTGCTAACAAAAGCAATGCCATGCCTTTTGTGTTCTTTTGAAGATTAAAAAAAAAAAAAATCTCAAAATTAGAAACCATCAAATACTTACTGAGATTACCTTTGATTGGGAAAATAGCAGGACACAGTGCGTTGT
This sequence comes from Burhinus bistriatus, assembly GCA_013397275.1. Taxonomy (NCBI): domain Eukaryota; kingdom Metazoa; phylum Chordata; class Aves; order Charadriiformes; family Burhinidae; genus Burhinus; species Burhinus bistriatus. Next base: position 172,890 of record VYXH01010534.1, read on the forward strand.
GAATGAAGGCAGTAACTCCAGACCATACCTTTGCACTGAACTAGCTCCTCTCTCAGCTGTGCTCCCCCACAGCCAGCTTAGATACTCGTCAATTTTGCCCTTAAATCCTTTGAGGCTCTTAACTTCGACTGTTTCCCTTGACAGCCTATTTCCTAGGACTGTATCACTTTACATGGCAATAAAGTCTTCTGAATATCAAGCCCACATCTCTTTCCTTAATTTTCATTGCATTATTCTACACTGAAGAAAGGTTAATTCCCTAATTCTCTATGAGTTGTCACACACGCAGTATTTGTATGCCACTGCTAAGCTTCCTCTCAGGTGCATTTGTTTCCAAAGGGTCACTGCCAAAAGATACAGAAAAGATCTTTAAGTTCATCTTACTTGTCCCCTTGGCTGTACAAAAGTACTCCCTGTAGTACATATGCCATTGCTCCGTTCAGCTCAATTTAAGTTGTTTCACACAATAGGATTTCTGTTCCTTCCTTTGGGAAGCTATTTCACAGCCTAACAGAGCAGCATCTCCCTTGGACCTCCTGAGGAAAGTTTCTGTTTTAAATGAGAGGCCCAGTTCCTCGTTATGGCCAGGCAGGGTTTGCTTTTTCCAGTTCTGTTTGTTTCCTGGTCAGTCCTTTCAGGGAAGGAGCAGGAGGAACTTTACGGGAACATGAGAAAAGGAAGCCCTGCAGGGTTACCCCTGCCCAGATGCCCTCCTATCTGAGAGAGCCTGGAAAGGGCAAAACAACTCAAACAATGAGAAGATGTCCTTAAGTCAGCTCTCCCTAACCATCCTCTTCTACAGAGCAGTATGCAGGAACAACACAAACTGAAACCCAAACCACCTAAACAAGAAATGTGGATTATAAATGCAATTCTAAGCTGTATCTCCTTGAGCTGTGAAGCAGCCTCCTACCTTTCCCATACCAGGGCAACCCAGGAATTTCTCCAATTTACTCTTCAGCTGTAACCACCAATTACAGGTCACATGTTACAAAGATACCTTAGCTACTCCTCCAGCTGGCCAGGTAACTGGATACTTGTGGCTGAACTGGATGTCCCCACAACAGGACATTTTATCACTCAGAAGCTTTTCGTCCAGACCACTTTGATTTCTCTCTCTTCCTGTCCACAGTGTCTCCTCCCAGGCCACAGGCACTCTCCCTTTCTGGATCACTCCCATTTTTCCCAGCCCTCATGTCCGCGTTGCAACAACTGCTCTTGCTGTCCCAGCCTGCCTTAAAGTCCCTCTCCCATGGCTTTTGCAGCAGCAGCTCCACCACCGCTAGCAGGACTCACACAGGTTGCTTCAGTGTTGCTGTGGTTTTGGAGTGGCTAAACAGGGTTCACAGTGGGATTATGGCAGCAACCAAATGCCCTGTGTTCGGGTAGACCTGTACAGGAAGACAATTGCTATAGCTAAGGACATTCTGATCATGAGAGATCAGTTCTGAAGCTATATATAAACGTACACACATTTATACATAAAATAATGCTAAACAACCATTTAAGTAAGAGAGTTAATTTGACAGTCATGTATCCTAACTAGCTAGATCCATACCTGTTTTGAAAAAGCCCAAGTTCTTCACCTTCATTAGATTAACGATCCCTTTAGTGAACGATGACTTTCAGTCCTATGTTACAAGAAATACGAGTTAAAAGTCAGCTCCCAAATTAAGCATACATCAAACTGATAGATGTAGTCATAGGTAACCCACACAAAAATTGCAGTTTTCTGACATAAGTAACTCTAAGTTTATGTCAGTAAATATGAGAACTGTCCTGAGAAAAGTAACATAGCTCATCTCTAACTTTTATGTGGTTCACTATCACTTGTGTTCAGCTGTTTCTTTATATCTACAATATATATTAGCTTTGAATAGGCAAGTGAAACTTCAGTCTTAGTCATATAAATAAATTTAAAAAAAAATTATGTTCCTCTTGAAGTCTGGTCTAAGAATGAGGATATTTTTTCTCTTTGTCTTGCAGGTTCAGGCACAACAACCTTCTCAGCTTTGCTAATTAATCTTGCCCCAGCTGCTGACTCCACAGGTGGTGAGACTCTCCACTTGTCACCTAGGAAATACAGCTTTTGTAATAGAGAAAGGTTTCCATCTGTGAGAGTCTTAAAACCTCTATTAAAAGGTTTAAAAAAAGTTCTGGGGACCTTGCCCATGTAATTGAAGAATATTGGAACTTTGAAGTTTTGCAGTATAAAATACTAAAAGCTTTTTTTTTTTCCCCCCTCCCCCTATCCGGCTCCATTTTCAAACTAAGGTAGCAACAGCTGCCTGAAAAATAACTTTTTTTGCCACATGCCATGCAGTCATTTACCTGCAGCATCAGAGCTTTCAGTTAGCAAACTGGCCAGCTTCCTGGAAAAAAAGTTGCTTTCTTGCTATCTCCTAATTGAACAGTATGAAATTAAAATGGCTGTATTACTACGTATTTGATATTTTTCCTATAGCAACCAGAGGGAATGCTCTCCTCAGGGAAATACTCTAAGGATTATTTGCTACAATTATGGTGAAAAGAAAGAGTACCTGGGTATTCGTACCCAGCAAGATAAGTTGATGATGAAGCTCAAATAAGCCTTTGTGACATTTTGCCAGTATCGATAGGATGTTTTCATTTATCTTCCACCTACGTTGTTCATTAGGAATTGATTTCTAGCAAACACAACTTGAGAAAGCAGTCTGAATTGCCCACAGTTAGAGTGAGCAGTATTGCTGGGGTTTATTGTAAGCAGACCACAAGGTCAGCATGTTTATTCCATCAGCCGCTCGCTTTGATCAGGGACAGTAACACAATCTGACTGAATCTCTGAAGACCTGACAGTGACAGGGCTGCTGGTGGGTGGTGACAGCTGTTTATTACACTGCCCATAGCTGCAACCCTCAAGTAGGTTCTTCTCCCTCCCAGTTGTAGCTGTCTGCCCTCCCACTCCCCATGTCATTTCTCATGCTCACTCCAAATTGCTATACCCCCCCCCCCTTTGTATCTGCCACCCTGGAACAAGGGGTGACTGCCTGGCTTTGCCTTTCTGCTTTAGCACTCCTTGGCAGTTTGGTTTTGCTAGCTGAATTCCTGCATGCACAGGCAGAATCAAAACAAGGAGGAAATGGGAGCAGTAATTCTTAGTTAGATCTGGAGCTTTTGGATTCTGAAAACAGTTTTTTTGAGCATAACTAGGATAATTTGAGAATAATTGGGGAAACTTCATTGGAGCCAAAGGAAGAAGTCCAAGGTAGTCAAGAGCAGCTCAATGACTGATCTAAATGAGTCTACAGTTGCTGTGTAGAGGACCTGACATTTGCTTGGAGGTCTATGAACACAACGTTGTGTTGCCTGCAGAATAGATACAACAGGGTATTGGGCCGTTCTTGGGCCCTGAAGAAAAGGGCAGAGCACAGCTGTGCTACTGTGCCTGAGCTCTTTACCCTCTCCCCCTACTGCCCCCAGGACAAGATGGCCTTGTATATTCAGGCGGCTGGGAGCAATCCCTGGGGCAGACTTATGCCCCAGATCGTGCCTTGGCACCACCAAAACTATGCCAAGGCTCATGCCAATAATTAAGCAGTGTGGATGGTGACATATCAATACCTGAGCCTATGCCCATTCCATATTTAGTTTATTAGTAGGTGTGTAGTCAGTAATTCGGCATAGGGTCCTTTACACAGAGATGTTGGGGTAAGAACTGATAGCTTCTTGGAATACTAAAGGTGGAAGAGCACTCAAAAAGTTGTTTGGTCCAATCCTGTGCCCCAGGATAGGCTCTATACGTATGTGTTGAGGGCTGGGCTGGGCACTAAACGAATGGCAGATGCTTTCTTTAACCTCCCTTCAGAGAAGGGAGAGGAGAGAGAATGAGAGAGTGAACTTATGGCCTGAAAAAGAAATTAAACTACTTCAATGAAATATTAATAATAAAATAACAAAAACCATATCAAGCTCCCAGGATGACTATCATGTCACTGGCAGGCACTGGGAAAGTCCCAGACTGGACTCAGCGATGGATGGAAACTGGATTCCGGATCTGGATTCAGGAATGCACGGATTGGGATCAAAGGCAGACAAACAGACAAGAGTCCTCCTCAGACACTGGCCATTGAAGAAAGAGCACTGACCCTTTGATCCCTCAGGTTTTATACTGAGCATGAGGCAGATGGGATGGAATACCCTGTTGGTCAGTTTTGGGTCACCTGTCCTGTCCGCTCCTCCCCACAGGTGTGACCTCTCTACGCTTTTCCACTTCCGACCCTCCAACATGACACACAACATGCTGACCTTGGTTGTTATAGCAATAATTATAAGCAAGAGCCTCTCTGCTAGAAGCAGACACTCTCTGAAAAATATGTCATTAATTTCAGAGAGTGTAGTTAGTTAGAAGAGACTTAACTAAAAAGTAAAATTACTGAAAAGGAAATTGGTTGTTTTACCTCAAACCAGGACAGTATGTTATTCTCCACATGTACTTGGCAAATTTGCTGTCAGGAAAGAGATCTTTGGTGGTGTCATCACCTCTAAAAGGTATAGAAGCATCTTAAGCTTTCCTCCCATATCACAATTTCTAAACTATTAACCATTCTTGTTGTTTTCCTCCTTTAATTGGTATAAGTCCTTCTCAAATTGCAGCACCCAAAATTGTCTGCAGTGCTCCAGCAGAAGCCTTACCAGTGCTGAATAGAGAAGAATTATTTCAGTGGGGTTTTTTATACTATGTCCCTGTTTATGCATTCAAGTAGGTTTCTTGCCTTTCTCACAAGTGTAACAATATTGACTCCTATTAGTTTCCTATTCAGCCCCTTAGATCTCTTTCTGCAGAGCTGATACCCCAACAGTTAATCCCTGACCTGTTTTTGCCTAGCAGATTATTCCTTTGTAGGTGATGTGTCTCCTTCTTGTTCATATTGAGTAATATATGATTTTTTTTCAAAGCAAGTTATCAAGATTTGTTTGAATTCTAGCTCTGTTCTTCAATGTAGAGAATATCTTAAATATGTACCCAGAAAGCATTTATGAATGGATCACTGTTTAAATCAAAAGAGGTATTGAGTATGAAACTTCAAGAAAAGTTGGATCTGTTAAATGTTTACAGTGGTTAATATAGATAATAAAAAAACCCCATGTGATGGAAACAACACTTTTGAACTGATCCTCATCATATATTCATAAAGAACATATTTCCTTATTTGCTTATAATAACATCATGTGCGGTTCTGCCCATGAACCCTTATACTCTGCTTTCAGTTGAAATTAGATCAGTTCAACATGGTTTGTGCACAAATCTGTTTTGGCTTTTACCAATCTCCGTATTTTCTTTTCAGTGCTTCTAAATGGTCAGTTTGATTATTTATTCCAGAACTTTTCTGGGGAATTAAAATTAAGCTTACTTGTATGCATAATTCCCTGGCTTCTCCTTTGGTTATACTGTTTTGCTTGTTGGCAAAACAATACCAGACAAACGATTGTATTTTCTACTCCAGAATAAGAGTGATCAGTGAAAAAGCTCATCAAGCAGAAGAATTAACTTAAAATTAATGGAAATCTAATGGGTGAATCATCTACCCCTATTCACTTGGGATTAGTTTTAAACACAGGCAATAATTGAACTAAAAACAAACTAGAAGTGTGTTTTTTTTCTCACTCCTAAAAATGTTCCTAAATATGAAACAGAAATCCAAACACTGTGCCTGCTGCACGTGACTGACATAGATGATTTACAGGAGGATGCTGCTATAAAGCAAAATCCAGTTCCCTTTGGGAAAAGCATTCATTCAAAATACCCTGAGAAATTAACTTAATTTCTGGAAAATGATGAAATAACATGAAATATACTGTCAAAAGATGCAAAAGCAGTAACTAAAAATTGTGCCAGATCTTCCAGCCACAGGAGAACAGATTGAAGGCACAGGTATTTTAGTATTTAGAATTGATCATACTACTTTTGAAAAGCTTCATAAAACCAAAAGCAAGTAGAACCTATAGGAAGAGACTGTTACTCTGAGAGGAGAGCTTAAATGTGCTACTTAGAAGATAACACTGTTCTTAATGAAAAGCACAAGTTGGAGATTCTATGGAGAAAATAGCAATAAACCTGAGAGAATAATACCCCATCGGCTTAGCAAGTGCGCCCAAAGGAACACTGACCAAGCTAACTGAAATTACGGTAGCCATTAAACATTTTTTTCTAGTGTTATGTATTACTCCCAGATAAACAGAGCTCATATCGATAACATCAACTGCAAATTAGAGTTCCCTGTTTTCATATCATGATTGTAATTTTTTTTTTTTTTTTTTTAATTCTGCTGCTGCTTCCTATTTATTTGGGATTCCAGGAAAGGCAAATCTTAAGGGCTAGATGGGTATCAGATCAATTTCAGTAAAACAGCAAAGCAGTTAAAAGGTAATTGCCCTGTTTCTGACTTTTTTTCAAAACCTACATGATGACATTTCTCATATATTATATAAAAATATCTGGCCTACTGAAGAAAGTTATCTTTAGTGTATCACGTAATGACAGACAAACCTCACAAGGGTAACATGTCCAGTTCTTATCAATTCCCCCATGGTCAGAGTCAAATTTCCTGCACCTAAATTCATTATAGAAATATTTTTAATTAAAAACAATAGAACAAATAAAAAAGTATTGCCTGATACAAAAAACAAGCTGAAAAGGGAAAAGAACAATTCTATATTCAAAAATCAGGTCAACATTTTAAATCAATCAGTGTGAAAGACAAGCATACCTGTTCACAGTAAGGGAATGAGACAAGCATAATTTGACCAGATGGTCATATTTTAGCAGCAAAAATAATTGGATTCTTTATCTGAGTTTTAGTACACTCACAGGATGGGTAGATGTGAATAAACATAGGAAAAATAGAGGAGGCCTATTCATACAAGTGATGCTTTTAAGCATCATAGACCTTTTCATCCTCCCCCACTAGACTCCTAAACCTATTATAGGCTGAAAGGAGAATATAACCCGTGTGCACCATCAAACAATAATGAAAAACAGCTTGGTCTGACAGGTGAGAGAGGGCAGGGTGAGCATCTTCAGATGCATATATAGAGATTGCCATGGCTACAAAAGGCTAGGGGATGGCAAGCATCAGCAGCTGGTAGAAACTGTGAGAACCTGTAGGAATTTTTCCAGTCAAAAGTACTAGGAAGCACAGTTAATTAATCTTGATAATTGATTATTTTCACAAATAAGTTCAATATTTTTTTTTTCATTTGCCAGGCCAAAAGTATGTTTTTCTAAATTCTTTACCTCTCACAAGAGATTGTGAGCCTTGTGTTATTTGACTACTGATGATATTGATCGTCAGGTTTTTAGCACAGTAAGATGGTTACAACACTGAATATTTCTTCTAAAGAAAGAGATGATTAAATAGAGAAGAGACCAGAAATATCAAAAGTAAATATTTTGAGAAATCTTGCACTAGGAACTTGGATTCCTCCTGAGAAGCTGTGAGGACAGAGCACTTCACTTTGCAAATCCCTTGGTGCTTCTGAGACTTTCTCTTAAGCATTATCTGCCTGTCTTTTTCTTGCCTTTCCTGTCGGCACAAGGAGATGGAAGGATGAGAGGAAATGGCTAGAAAAATCTGAAGATTGTCTTTTAGGGATCCAAGGGGGTCCTTACCAATCACCTTCTGTCCACTGCCCACTACTCTTGTTAGTAATTTCTAACTAGTACAAGCAAAGTTGTCTGCCGGGGAGGGAAAATATAAGCGTTGGACAATTAGTACTCACCTCTCTCCTCTTCTAATATGTGGACCACAAAAACCAAACAATATTCTCTCTGGTCCACATAAGATATGTGCATCTTAAGAGATTTTTTTTGCATTAGCTCTGCCTAAAAGCATAAACAGATTTAGCATGCTCCCTTCAACATTCTCTTGGAGCTTTTCAATGACCAATTTCACATTTGGTAGTTTACCGCTTGAAATGAGAATGGCACGTGCTCAGTAATGCCTTAAAATAGCTCTCCATTATTTCAGGCCCAACAATCATATCAAAATTGTAGTAACACATTAAAGCAATCCATTAATTATTGTTTATTTACTGGCAACTCTATAGTGGAGTATAATTATTTCATGTACCACTATTCCTGTGGAATACATAACAGAGCTCTAATGTCCCATTAGCTTTTTTTCCCCAATTCAAGTAGCACTGCGAATATAAAAATGCAGATAGGATTTCACTCTGGCCATTGCAAATACTGTATATTTTCACTATGTAAGTGCAGCCCTGACTGCTGTGACAAAGTGGCATCGTCTGTGGCTCACTGCTGCACCTAACCTGGTCTCTGCAGTTAAGCTCGAGATGGAGTCAGACAAGCGCTTTTACAGACCCTGTGTGCTCACCTGCTCGACCAAGAGCTGAGACTGGCAGGAGCCTTCTCTTTTCACCTCAAAAAATTTTGTGTCGCTTTACCAGACAGGCAACAGAAGTTTGAAACAAAGAGGAAAGGAAAGTAGACATGATGAGTTCTTCAAACTTCTTTTTCCTTCTGACTAAAATCACTCCAGCCTTTTCAAGGCTGAGATTCAGTCTTTGATAATTTCTTTTTTACTCCCATTTAAGAGAGCGGGGGAAATGACCTACGACATATTTCACAAGGATATGTTAACTAATGGCATATATGGAATTGTAATAAATTTCCACTAAGTGTCTCAAAGCATGAGGAGAGAAGAGACCTCTGTGGAAACTCCAAGGCTAAAGTTTCTGAGAGATGTGGAAGCTCATTGCTGCAGGGCAATTTTGCTCTCCTGTGTATTTATTTCAAGGAATAAGGACCTTGTTGAACCTAAGAAGAAGCAAAGAGAGTACAGCAGACATATAAGCAAGTAGCTGCAAGTGTGCTACTGCCACCCATACAAACAGTTTGGAGCATATTTGCTTGTTAAAATACTGGAAGTGTGTGGTGATGCATGGGCAAGATTAGTCCCAGGACCAGCACTGTGCAAGAAAGGTCTCTCCTGAAAAAGTGGAGGTTCCAGATTGACGTTTTCCAGTTGTACCACTGCAGATTTGGGGTTTTCTGGTAGGACATTAAAATATGCTGCCTTGATTTATCTGGATGATTTTACTCAATGTTCTGCTCAGAATAGGAACCGGAATGCTCCTGAAACCAGTTGTTCCTCACCCAGGATATTGTCCTTTTTCTCAAACTGCCCACAGCTGAGAATACACCTAAAATGCACCAGCCAAAAGTTTCAGCAGCTGTCATTTCTTCATACCCAAAACCACCTTTCCTCCATCTCCAGGACAGATACCACACATGCAGCACAGGTGAGAAAGCCCCATTTCTGTACTTATTACATCATATAATGTGGATCTGACTGCAACACAGAGCCAGGTGGTGGGGATCACTCTAGCTGAAGGTACCTGATTCCTGCAACCTACTGAAATTCATTAAGGAGGAGGCTAATCTGCTTTGCATATCTCTTACTACTATTTTCTTGTAAACTGAGATGAACACAGTTAGATGATAAAAATAGTCTCCTGTGTAGGTTTTTGTAAGAGGAATGATTTCTATCTAAAATCATTGTTTTTGTGCTTTGTTGGAAGTGGTGTGCCTGCTCTGACAATTAAATGTAGAATGGACTTCTGGACATGCTTTATAGTTTCGAAATGTGTTTCTATAATGGCTTTGGCTCATGCACTTAAAATTTGTATAAAAACTCCTATTTTATTAAGATATTTTGTTAAAAAAACTTCTGCAGCAAATATTCATTTTCTAAAGCATTAAATTGCCATTTTAAGGAGACAGTTTCAGGTCAAAGAAATGTATTTGTAACCTACCAGAAAACCATCCCCTTAATTGACTAAGAAGGCAGTATTTTAAAAATATATCACTGTGTAGCCCAAGTAAGATCACTGAAATTTTATGGGTCAGAATTCGGTCTTTCATTTACTTCTCTGCCATACATATGTTTTGCATTTCTCTTAGCTTGGATAACAAGCCTAGACTTCTAAGTTTCATATGCTTATTTGTTGATTTAGTCCAACAATTTTGTGCTTACATTGCACGACAATTTTTCTCTTAATTCATTTTCCATTAGAATGTCTAAAAAAAAGGGAATACTTCTGTTGGTTCTAGATTCCATTAAAGGCTAAATTTATCCAAATGGTTAACCAAAACTGACCTTATGTTCCCATTCAAGGTTTAAACATGCTCCTAGGATTGTTTATATTTATGATTCACTTCCTTTTTTAATTGTACATCTTAGAGTTCTCCAGGTTGTAATGCTTGCCTCAATATCGAAATGAATAGAAAGGTTAGCATAATTTTATTAAGTAACGATTTTCTGAAAAAAACCCTTTAATATGAATAGTGCTGTAATGCCTTTAGGTGGTTATTGATAGAAACTTTGTCTGCATTTTTAAAATAACATCATGTAAATCCTTAGGAGAAAGTCACTTTGTGTACCTTCCAGTCAGGTTTTCACATGGACAGTAATTGCTTTTAAGTTGTTGCATTTCCATCTGAGCACCTTCAAGGCTTAGTTGCCTTCACACAGTCCAGATTCCATTATGGTTTTTAAGCCAAATTAATTTCACCAGAATTTGAAAAAAAACCCACTCAAAATACCACCAACAAAAAACCCCTGCTTGCCACCCTTCTCCCATCTTTTCCAGCAGAATCCTCATCCAGATACTCACCTCACCCTTCTCTGTGCAACGCCCTCTACATTTCACACAGTTGTGCTCATGCTCTCTACTTTCCCCTCCCAGTCATCCAGCCCCTATAGGCTGGGTCCCTATTTTAGCTGCCAGTGTCTGGGGTTTATAAGAAACTAGATTTATTCACGTCATCTTTGCAACAAAGGTGAAAATAAACTCATCGTTTTGGCCTCTGAATTAGTCTCATTTATAATATGGCAGCTAGACATGGGTATTTTTCATAGCATCTATCATGATAGCATCAGAGCATTTCGTAATATTAAAGATATATCAAATGTATTGCTAGGAGGAAGATCTTTCTTTTCTTGTTCTTTTAATCCAGTTTGTTCAAATAAAATAAGCTACTGGCAGATTCCTTTTCATTTCGTTTGACTATTAGTTGGCACATACCTAATTTCAGTAGAAGAGTTTTGTTGTGTATACTAAAACTGGGAAGATTCAGGCTCAACCAGATCTGTTGTGGAACTCTGTTCCATACAAATTCTGGTTTGTTTTTTTTTTTCCCTCCCCAAAAATTTTCCTCTTGTCTCTCAGCAGGATGCAAGCTGGGCGCCATCAGACCCTGTTTTTAGTGATGAATAGGAAAAATGCGTGGGAAGACAGAAAGAGAAATACTTCATCACAGAGATCATAATAAAGAGCTTGACTGGCTTGAAAATCTGATTGACAGCCAAGGTGGGTGCCAAGCATATGTATCACAAATTTGTGCGGGTTAGCATCAGCATACATGGCTGGGAGATGGCTCCGTATTGTGCACCAGATACAGCTAGTGCCCAACCCTGGATGCAAGTCAAATACTTCCTTGCCATTTCTCATGGAAAAACATACATATTTGAAAACTCGAGACAAACAGCTGGAAATTACTGGATCAAAAGGCACAAGAAATCTAATGGTACAGAAATGAGCACTAGTTTCCTCTTGTCCTGAAGTTCCAGAGTGAACTGGAATATAACCTTCCTGCTTTTTTAGGCAGAGATTGCAAGCAGGCACGGGAGTCTGTTCTTCCTCACAAATGCCTTTGCTATGCGGATCCAAGGTTTTCATGTGGAATGTTAGAAAGATGTTTACGACAGCACAAAGATACTATGAGGTACTGCTATCTTGTTATAGTAGACAAGCTTCTAAAGGATGTATCCCTGTTGAAAATAAAGCTTTTCAATTTGGTCTTCAAGATCGATCTAGGAATTTAATGAAACCCAGCGTTCATCACTTTCGTTGCTTTTTATAGCTGATTAAACTGGAACCAACAAATGAATAGCACATTGCATGAGTGTTTTAAAAACAATTAATAATAGTGTAAGTGAAAATATCATCAAGGATATAAACTCAATACAGAAGTCAGAGAAAAGGAACCGCTTTAATTCTGAAGAGAGCTGACTAATTTAATTCTTCAAGTACAGAACAAATACATTAAAAATGCTGGGGCATATGTTAGGTTTGTACTATCCTGTAATTTCTGAAGATTAAAATATTTTGATGTTCAAATGTATGAAAGTTTGTTTAACTTTTATTAGGCTGGTATGTACTTGGAAAGAAGCTGGTGTGTCACCGCAGTTTTCTAAAAATAAAGATATTTATTCCATTCTCTGAGTCGTTTTCCTTTTTTTTTTTTTTTGTTAAAGACTTATTTTTCTTTTTCTCTCATCAGATATAGAGGCTTTGAAATACGATGTTAAGAAGCATCAATATTTACTTTTCTGCTAATTCTCTATACAAAGAAAGGAAGGTACATCGACTGCTCTCTTTTCAGATTTCCGGTTTTTAGTCATGCATTCGATCAGCTCCTGCTTTACTAAAATTTTTATATTATCATACAAGAAACTGCAGCAACTCCTTTTGGTTCAGTATGGTAACTACAGAAATACAAGCTTCACAAGGGAGGATTAGACACTGCACTATTGAACGCTGAGATGTTCAAAATTTTGGCCCCTGGCTGCCCAGCGGAATTTGTAACCCCAGATTTGGCACCCCATCTGTTATCTGGAGAGAGGTGTGGGCTTGTAGAAGCAAATACACAGAAGCCAACAAGCTGGCTGCAGAATCAGGTAGTGCTAGCCTATAGGAAATTGGACAAAAACAGGGACTCGGGGATTTTTCCTCCAAAATTTATTATGTTTCTTATTTTGGACTGGATAGAAATATACCTCTTTCACAGCCATGAACGCCTTCTTGGACTGAAGTTTCTAAGTTGAGTCAATTTTAATTTTTTTTTTTTTTCCAGAAACAGAGGAAAGAATAGTGGCTGTTGTCCTCCTTCCCCCAAGCATAAGTTTAAAAATTCATAGGGTAGCTAGAGATTGAGAGTGTTTCAAAAACATAATGACCTTCATATTAACCTGAGATACTTCACTGCACATCCTTTCTCCAGTGAATATAGAAACAAAGAGGAGAAACAAGAGAGATGAAATTTACCCATTCCACACCTTAAGAGCAAGAGAAACATTCTGAGGGATGAAGTTTCCATGTTCAGGTCCCAACCACAGGCTGGGCAAAAGGGCGTCCCTGACTGGGGGGCTCTGATGCCCTCGCTTTCTCCGTTCCTCTGCTGTGCAGCAGGGTTGGCCCGCTGGGGCCGGGAGACCCCAGGGCTGGAGTTTGCTGCCAGGATCCCAGTAAGGTGGAGCTGCATGGAAAATTCAAACACGCAGAGCAGGCTGAGAGGATCAAGCTCAGGTATGAGAAAAGCTCGAAAATGCTGCTTTGTGAATCATGGATATGAGATAAATCTTGCCGGTGACAGTTTGTGCAGCACCGAAGTGGCTGTGTAAAATGTTCAAAGGCGAAAGTGCAGTTGCTGGAGAAAGCGCTGATGAAAAATGAGCTATCTGTGCATTTACGTGGCAGTTGCGCGAAGATTAGCAACTGAATACCTGTGATACCTGATGTTGCATTTAAGGATTAAAAGCGATGTTTAGACTCTCAAATTCCCCATTTTCTTTTAGATTTTTTGTGTGTTTTAAATGGGAATATAAATCACTCTATATGTAGGTCAAGAGTGATTTTTTCAGAAATGCCCTGCACTGACTTGGAAAAAAATGATACATATCCCATCAAACAACACAAAAAGTGCAGGGTCATTGGTCTTTCTGAAAATCCCCCGTCTTCAGCAAACTGTGGAGCCCTGGTTTTGGTAACACTGTATTTCTGTGTCTAACAAGCACACCTGAAACATAAGTGAAAATGCCTTCCTCTTTGTTTTGTTTAAAAGCAATATATCCATATTTCAATATGCTTTTTCTTCCAGTTTTCATGTAACTTAAAGTCTGACTCAGGAAGCTCTTGTCACATTAAACATTAAAAACTATTACTCACCCAGCAACCATTAGGATGAGAATATATATCATTAATTACGAAAATTAATGCATCTGCCTTCTGGGTGCTGAGCTGTTATGTTTTATGTTTTCCAGCATTACCACAAAAGGCTGAAAGTGAAGATTCTCATGGGGACACAGTGGACCGTGTTTTGGAATTATAGATTAGAAAATACAGTCAAAATTATAGAAGCTGGAAACACTGGGAATATAAACTGGAGAAATTCATTCAGTTATGGGTCTGTAGGTCACAATGGATCTTCTTCCAATAAAATAAATAAATAAACAAATAAAGTGTTTTCCGTTGATTTTTATTTGGGAGGGTGATCTGCAGTCTATAAGAAGTTAAAAGGTAAAGACTATCAAGATAGGGGGATAGAAATTCCTGTGTTTCCTCCATTTGAGTCTTTTAGCCTCATTTGTGGGATGAGAGGGTAAAAAAGGAATCAATGCCTGTTTCATTCTCATATCCAAATGGGCAGGTAAGTTCTTCCCCAAAATGGATTATTAAACCCCAGGAAAGCAGTCTGCAGGACAGAAGACATGCTGCCTCTAGCAGCTCAGTGAAACATCCTGGGATTCAGTGCAAATAAGGTGGCAAAAATCCAATCCACAAGCAGGAGGCAGATAGAGCCAGTTCAGGCTGCACAGAGAGTGAGTCTGGGCAAATGCACCTACCACCACAGGCCAAATTATTCAGTTTTAAAAAACAACACGTGAGAACAAAAGAGACATCACAGACAACTGGGCTGAGACTTTTCCCAGATCCATACAAAGTGGACAGTTTCCAATTGTTCCTACTGGGGAAGGACCTTCTCCATTGCCCCTTGGGGACAGAAGTTACTTCAGCTACTTACAAAATTATTTTTATTGTTTACATATTTCATTATATAGAGTATATTCTATAATTATGTATTTTAAAATTATTTTGGTTTTGCCAGCCGCTGGAAAATGTCCTCTGCTCTGAAAGAGGGGCCAATTTTAGCACATTATTTGCCTGAGCTTAGGCAATTCTGGCAAAGCTTGTAGGGCCATTTGGGGTAAGAAGCAAGCTCCTTCTTTTCTAGGGCTACTTAGAAACCAAGACTACCTACCAAACCTACCTGATGTCCCATCAGATGACTTGAGTCACCAGTTGTGTGAAAGTTTTTCACCACCAGCAGTCCTTTGACAGGTCAGTAGTGGTATGTGGCTTTTATTACAGAAAATGGGGTTGAAAGTAATTCTTTATAAAGGCCTCAAAACCAGAGAAATTCCAGCTGGTCTCATACAATCGGCTTAAAAAAATGAGCAGTCAGTGGTTTTGGGTGATCTAGTCGGCAATTTTTTTAATTCTTGTGCTAGCAATGTTGCATTTAACAGTGCAAAAAAAAAATGAATTTGTACACTTTTCTCCTTTCACGTGCACATGACAATACACTCAGGAGTTGCAGCGTAGCAAAGTGAGGGTTTTTTTTCCTGATAGTCCTGCAGTCAGCTTATCTTGGGCTGTTCAAACTCTCCAACTTTGAATTCACAATCTATTTCCTTTACACATTATGGACTTGGAGTTTATTCAGTCCCTGGCTGAATTAGTTCCTTTTTGAAAATGAAGCACTCTTGGCTAATCATTTAAACAAGCGAAGGGCCACTTGAGCATACAGAATGCATTTCCAGCAGGCAAGCTGATGGAAGTTATTTTTTCTGCCTCTCTCTTAAGAAGATGGCTCAGAAGATAAACAAGCACTATGAACCTGCCCGTGCGAAGGCGGGTAGCAGGGGCCTTTGTATTAGCAGCATCGGCTGCTGCGTGGGACCGAAGGAAGAGTCCAAACCAGAGGACTGGGATGTTGCTATGAGACCTCCTTCCACCTGCTCTACCCTGTTCCTGACTAGATTATTACACAGCATTACGGCTCTAGAAAGCTAATAACACCACCAAGGCAGTTAATGAAGTGTGTTTTTAAAATACTTTTTTTAAAGGCCAATTTTTTGTTCAGGTAGATAAAAATGGCTTTTTTTTTTTTTTTTTTTCATTAAAAACCCGCTCAGGTGGACTATACTGCAGCTGCGCTTTGCTTCAGTTTGTCTGGAGGACTACAAAGATGAGAAGATAAGCAGGAGGTAGAGCGAGGAGTGAACAAACAGCAAAACACCACAAAGACAAAATGTAATTATAAGAGCTTGATCCTGAAGCCACAGAAATCAAGTGATTGTAGTATCTTGACCCATCAATCTACTTCTAGTGCCAAAGCCTTATAGTGTAGGTATGTCATACACATGACATTTGACATGTCTGAAATAAAAACCTTCAGTGCTTTTTTTCTAGATAAGGCACTTGCTGCTCCTTCATAGCATTCCAGTGCAGGCTTCTGACTGATATCTTTAAAAGCTTTGATTTGAAATTTTAAGAGACCTTCAAACTGGACTGCAGTGAAATGAACTGAGTTACTCTAATTCCCTGTACTTACCAGCTGACAGCTGAATGCCCACTTGATCATATCACGGAAGATACCTTATTTTGTTCCTCTGAGCAATTTATTTGGTTGTCAAAGTCATTAGAATATGCTTGCTAGTAAAAGATATATTCTCTAGCGTATATGCAATCCTATTGTTTAAAGTTAATACAAGCCTGTTTGAAAACAGTAGTTTCCATAGGAACAGTTTTTCCAAATAAATCTTACATGGAGAAGTATGTCATAAATAATTGGTCCTGCCCTGAGGGAACTGTTAAACACCCAAAGAAAATGCATGGGTAGAGACAGAGGAAAGAAAAGCTATCAGAAAGGCATACAATGATGGCAAATTGGGAAAGGGACATATATTTTGCCTATTCAGAATTCGTTTCCAAGTAAAAAATATGAACAACCCTTGTTTTCAAAACTTCGTTGATATAGAGTAGCAGTCCATATTTTACCTCTTAGGATCTTAGCTGTGTTCAAGTTACACTCCATGCAAAACTCCTTGAATTATATTGTGGCAATATTTTACTTTTTCTTCATCCATTTATATTGCACACTGCCTCTTTAACCAACAAGAAGAGTATGTACTTGTTTGCAGTATATTTTTAGAATGTAAATTTTAAAATGTGTAAATCAGACGTAACATCTTACAGAAAGGATAAACCTTATAATATCTTCTCAGTCTACAATACCTCAGGAAAAAGAATTTGCTTGTATCCAGTAAATAACACGTCCCTGGAGAACACAATATAATGGGCATTTTCACTGTCTAAGACTCTCCTAGGAAAGCTGGAAAATGTAAGTTTGCTCTCCTTTCAAAGCCAAGGAGAATTCAGTGGACAGGTACCAAAACCAGAGAAACATTGGCATTTGATAGTGGCTGTAATAGGGGGCCCTCACTGCTCAGCAAGCAGATGCAAGGTGCCATTTATGGGTAGGGACGTAAAGGAAGGGCCTCAGGCACCTGTTTCAAGTGATGCTTCAGGAGTCGTGACTTTGGTTACGTGATTTTATCTGTATGAATGGAGATAGTGGAATTTTCTTCTCTTCAGCAACAGGCTCAAAAAGCCTTATCTGAGTCACAGTTTCCAAACTATAAGAAAACTCTGAGCATATGTTTAAGTAATTGTTTGCTTTGAATTTTATTTTAATTCTGGTTAGTTTTTGACAGTTAATTATAAGCTTGGTCTGGAAGCCTCAGCAGTGATGGCCAAGGCAAAGAGCTGCCAGCTTGACTAAAAGCTCTGGGTAGGATCCAGACCCAGCTAACTTCTGTAGGCATGTGATTTAATTTCCTGAGCTTTTGTCCTCTGCCACAACTTCAGGGTGGACAACACAAGGGTATGGCTTTGTAAAGATGTGCATCTTGCAGGAATCCCTGTCTGGAGAAAAGGGCATCTCTATTAAACGTGAAAAGCTGAGTTTTTGTTTCTTAGTGATGAGCTAAATTAGGTAGCAAATAATTGAGAAGGAAATTAAACAGGAGTAAAAATACCATTTACCACGATATCTTTCAGGGCCAGCTGCCAAGGAAGTGACTTCTGTCGTGCTGCCATTTATAACAGTGGGTCAGCTGGCTAAGCTCTCTGACTAGGTAAAAGAAATTCATCAGCTCAGTTAAAATATATAACTGGAGTGTAAAATATCTGAAGTGATCTGTTACTTCTTCCTGAAAACCTTTTCCTTACGACAAATGAGTAATGACCTTAAATTGTTGAATGTCTCCTTTACTTATGCAGTTGAGGCCAGCAATTATATTCTTTTTAATTTGGAAACTTGGCACATTTGGTTAGCCAAAGCTCTAAAAGAAAGTTATATCCAATAAAAAGTTGACTTATGCTATTCAGTAAAGAACTGGCCTCCAAGCTCCTCATTCAGTACCCCTCCACACTGGAGCCCTCACTTGTACAAGTTCAGATTAACTTCATTGGACTTACACTGATTTACACCACACAAGAATTTGGTTCCACCTGCTAATAATTGTCGACACTTTTCAGTGGAAAAATATCCCGATAAGCCCCAGAGTAGACTGGAGGAATAGGACACAGGATGTGTGATGTTAGTGGTGGACCCTAGATGGTGATGCATAGGACCGTCAATGATTGTGAACTCAGAATGGAGTTCAGATCAGTAGAACTATGCCTTTAATGTCGTACATTCTCACCTCTGTATACTTCAACGTGACGTTAAAAAAAAATTGTTGTGTTTTTTTTTGCAAACCCTGAATTGCTTGCAAGCCCATGTACACAGACAAACATGACAAAAACTTCTTTAAATACTATGATTGGTTTATTTGTACCAGTGAGATACAACACTGGATCCAGAGAACAACACTGGAATGCACTTAAGAGGCCATGTATGGCTATCTATCTGGAACTGTTATGGTTATTTCTCATACATATTTAATTTTAAACCAAGAGATTAGCTTTGAGAGGGTAATATCTGCTTCTGGGAGTGCCACCACCACAGTAGTCCTCCCCAAGATGTATGTTACGTAGGACATTTATAGGTAGAGATAAGACATGCAGTCTACACAAAATCTGGTAGAAAGATATTGTTTACAGCTATAGGTGTCCACATTTCAGCTCTGTAGAATCAGATTCACCACTAAAATCATGCAAGCCTGTGAAAACAAGGAGATCTCATGGTACCAGACGATCATAATGAGCACAAGAAGCAGTGCTATCACCTGTAATTTCATATAAACACAGCACAAATTCTTCTGTAGATTCTATTATATTCTTTCCAGATTACAGGCTGTGAAATTGCTATCTCATAAGCAATGCTGGAGAAAGTGTAACAGAGATGGAATTTAAAACAGACAATTTGGTTCTGTCCCAAAACACAGAATTGCTGATAGGAAACAATAACCGTTGCTAAAAAATGCTACTCGAATGAGAATGATAGTATTTCCTCGGCAGGAAATTATCTTAGGAGTAGAAAATACCTAAGTAGTAAATGGCAAAGCCCAAAAGCCTGTAAAAATGTTACTTTTGACAGGGAAACATTCCATAATCAAGACAGACAGCATTCCCATAGTCACTAATGAACCAGTGTACTGTGTGCACACCTAATGAAGACGCAGACCTGAATTTGTTCTTTTTGAAAAAAAAATTATGAAAAAAGAAGTTGCATGGTCTTTCTTTTTACCCATTCCCTGATTCCTTTCCTCAAAATCTTTCTCTTTTCATCTGGTCACAACCCTTTCACATTCAGAATGGATCCTGCTACCCTCCAATGTAATTGATGAATTCTGTCACTTAAACAGTAACTGCAACATTCAGAAAAAGCACTGAAGATATCCTGCTTCTACCGTTCAACTGTTGCCATCCCTAAAAACACTTAAAAACCATGAGTCATGCTCTTTTCCTCCCCCAGCAATATGGCGATTAAATAATAATAGTAATGCTTTAGGGATTTCTTATTATTTGCCTTCTGGTTCCTTATCTTGGACTTACTTCATACGAGAAACCTTTTTTCTCCATAACCACAGAAGTTAAAAACTTTCTTTAAAATTGAAAAGCAGGATCTACCATAAGATCCTGATTCCAGGAACTGGGACTGTGAGAACTACCCTGAAGTTGTGAAATCACAATAAAACCACAAGAGTTGGCAACAGTGCAATTCCTCCATCAGGATGCTTTAGTCTTATTGTTAGTTTCCTCACTGTAGGGCTCAGAGTGTGGAAGAGAGGACACTGGAAAGGGGTTTCCTCTTCTCAAGCCTGGGAAAGTGGAAAAGGTGCCCGGTAGATCCTGCCCCTGCCCTCCCGTTCCTATGTTCATGGGTGACAAGAACTGTTTCCCAGGAACCTCTCACCCGAGGGTGGTGGAGGTGAAGAGTGTAGGGAGGTGGAAGGGGAGTGACATTTCAAAATGTGAGGGGGAATGTGTCTTTGGTTTCTTACCCTGGAGGAGGCAGGCAAGAGGAGACGGGCAATCGAAGGCGAATTTCCTGCAACTTGATCAACCCAGGGAGCAGCTGAAGTCCCACACGGGCCTTGTGCTCCTGAGTTACACAGAAACCCTCAGCTGCGGTTTAATACCACTTGGAGAAGAGCCTCTTCTGCTGCCAGCTCATGTGGTCCAGCAGGCTTGTTCAGTAAGAATGGTGTATTTTAAAGCCTTTGTCTAAATTAAGGACTCAGGAAGGTGTTTTTTTCCTCCTCTTGAAGGAGCAAGTGGTCCAATTCAGCTTCCCTGGCTTAATTGCTAGAAATGAAAATTCTGTATAAAAAGTATGACCTAACCTTTGTTTACATTTTTTAACAAAGCAGCAAGTCTGAGAGTACACATTTTTATAATTTCTGGATTTTCTTTTCTTAGCAATAACAGTTTAACATTAACTTAGCACAATTAACCAGTACTAATATTGTAATTATAGAGGTGGCTTTATTGTGTAATACGTGAAAATATAAAGCCACTTGCAACTTCACTCCCTACCCCTCTCCCATTTCTTGCTAGACTGAATTATCTTATAATCTTATTTGCATTGAATGGTAAAGTTGTCGATCTGTTGCCACTTCTCAGTGAGACAAGACAGACTTTGTGTTCTTCAAAGCTATTTAAATTCTTTTGGCTGCAAAGTTCGATTATACACAGTGACTTCAATGACCATGCAGAAATATTCTGTAGGTTAATTTTGTCCTCCAAAAATCTGGATGTTTATATTTAAATGCCATTTTTTAAAGGATTTTTTTTTCATAATATCATAACTAAGCAGAATCTTGAATTCCTTTTTAGCACTGAGGTAAAGATAAGAAAAAGGAAAAATGTTTTTTGATGGTACTGTGACTTTCCAGTGACACTGCAGGGAATAAACACCTAGAGAAAGAAATAAAAACTGAAACTGAAAAAAAGTAATCTGGTAGCCTAAATCTCTGCCTAGATCAGACGGGACTGGATTTGGGAATGAAGAATAAATTCACCTAAAGCAATAGTTTCAGGAGGCTATAATTTTTTGTGAATTTGGGGAATAGTTTTAGCCCTTCAGCTGGAATGTGGGGAAAGAAGAAAAGGATGAGAGGAATTCTTCTATTTGGACATTTTCCAAAGGAGTAATTTAAACTTTTTTTCATTTCAAAATGACATTTTAATTTTAAAGTCAAGTATTTTAATAGCATGTTTTGAGGACTGAAGTGACCATGAAGTGAAACACTTTGTGGTACAGGTGAAGGGATTCCATTTTTACTTCATCTTTTCTGAACTATTTTTTTTAAAAAGTAAAACAGTGGGGAGAGGGGTGGGGATTTGACCAAACAGCCAAAAAAGTCTGTTGCTCGCTCACGTCTGGCCATGTCAATAAAAGGGTTTTCATTAATCTTTTTTGATATCAGTCCTATGTGAATTTGTTTATCCTCTGTTCTAGGTGTAAAAGACATGATGGTAGACTGTTTGCTCAAGGGCCTGTGATCTGTTCCCAGCTGGTGGGAAAGCAAGGTGGGGATGCCTTTGCCTCATGCTCTGTCCCTCAGTATAAGGTGAACCTCTTGCCAGACTTCTATAAAAATCCAGAGATTCATTCCTTCCCAGATCCATTTGTTATGCTGCTCCATCTTCAGTATTCTAAAAACTTCAACATTAAGTGACACTATATTGAATTTAGCAATTAAAAAAAAATAAATAAATCACTTGAAATGGGATCATACTCTCCAGGGAATCACACCATCATTTGACTTGCATCCATTCCCTGATGACTGGGGACAGCTGCAAGATATGAAATGGTTTTGACTTTTGAGGAATTGACAACTGCCCTTGATGTACTAAATAGCAGGGGAGCAGGTGCCAATGCAATCACCGTGAATGGTTTTATAAGGCGTGCTTGGGTGACTGGTTCATGATCCTAATTCTCTAGGTCAGCATCAAGGAGGAAGAGTGGCTTCTCTCCATTGCTGCCAGGCTGTCATCGCATTATAACTTAAGTGGTGGAAGGAGGTCAACAGCTAATAAATCTTGTGAGCAGACTCACCACTTTCAGACTGCAGTCCCTTTAGAGATTGCTGCTGTCTTTTTCCCTTTTCTTCTCTTACCCCCAGTGAACCTTTACATCCTCAGAAGCATTTGGCTTTTCCTGGCCTCTGACAAGTGGAAAATACTAGGCTTTGAATAGGGAGCTTCTGCTGTTGCTAGTTAGTCTTTGAAAGACCCAGAGAAAATGCATTGCCAGATTTTTCTTTTTCTTAAGACTTCTGAGATAAAGGCTCAGATTAAAGACAGGGCTGTGCAATTACATGAACTTTTTGAAGGGCATTTTTCTCAGTAGCTTTGATTAAATTATTGAAAGGTTATTACATTAAGAAAATGGTGCCATTTAGCTGTCCTTTCTGTGCTTTAGAGCTAGTTGTGAAAGAGCTGTGTTACAGAGTCTGTTAGAGTATTGATGGATATGTTCATAGTGTCAGGTTCACCAGTAACTCTGCTAAGACTCAGCAGAAAAGCAGCCTAGAGACCATCGCTTTATTCGTCCCTCTCTTGAGCAAAAAAATGATCAAGAAAGTGTAAATGAGAGGTTGCACGGGGGATAATTAGCACAAAGGTATCCGTGCAATCTGAAACCTGAGTTGTTTACGTCTTGAAGTATTTCACAGTAATGCATTATGTTTTATACTTGCTTAGATTTCATGCTGTCTTGCTGGAGCATTTCCACTTCACTTTGCTGTTAGTACTGCGGAGGCAGCGTTAGGCTGTTTCTTGTTCCAGAACAAAGGCGGAGACCCTGAGACAGCTGGATTGAGTGGTGACAGCCCAAGGAACCACTGTTTTCCCCAGAAGCATATGTAGCTAAGTGACATCCATCTACTATAGGTACAGAATTGCTGCCTTCTAGAGACTAGTGGTGACAGGACAGGATAAGACACCTGCGCTTCAGACAGAGCCCCACAAGAAACAGGTATCTGAGCGGCTGGAAACAAGATTGCTGCATCTGCTAGGGCAATGTCTTGGACTAAATACAAAGACCAAAGGCTGACTTAAGAAGCCATGCTCGTTATTGAATACTGAATGTATACTATTAATTGTAACCTAAATTTCATATTTTCCAGTATTTCCTATTATTTCTGGAATACAAAGCATCCATGATGTGCTGTAGCTTGAAAATCGGTAAAAGTATACTTACTTTCTGAAAAAATATGTTTCTGAGCCAAAAGTAAAAATGTCTCAAAACCAACTTCAGGCAGCCTCACGCAGCAGCCGCAGGTGGTGTGACGCAGACTGAGGGTGGGGAGGATGGGAGAGCACAGTGCTCTGCATCGTTGTCCACCCCAGCACAACCGCGCTCCGAAAAAACTGCATTTCTGACAACAGCAGATTAAGACAGTGCAGAAGCTCTGGTGGTTTGATGTTATGTCTACAAAAAATAAATAAAGCAGGGGAAAGTTAACATTTATTCCATTCACTTCTCTAATGGAAGCAAAACATTCTCTTCTCAGTCCATGCCACATACATTTTTTTGTCCATTTCTTAAAAATAATAAACATTAGAGAGCATTTAAGTACAGCTCTCTTCTCGAATATTTTTTGAGGACTCCTCCAGTTTATCATACTAGAAAAAAAAAATATCTGTGCCTGTGGGGCCCAGTCAAAGCCCTCCCACCAAGACCCTCAAAGCCAACGCCATTAATGATTTACGCTATGTAGTAACAGGAACAGCTTTTGGGGCATTCACAGACATTCAGCTGTTAAAAGGATTGAAATGCACCAAGTCTGTAGATATTGAAAGTCAGGAGCTGCAGCAATTTTATTGTTTCCTGCCGTCCTGGCAGGACACTGTCAGGGCAAGCAAGAGAGGAGAACAGACCATAAGGGGAGACCAGAAACACTCTCTAATCTAAAGTATGTCTTGACAATTCAAGTTTCAGCAATTTGTCTGTATGCAAGGTAATGAAGCTTTGTTGGTACGCTGTGCTAAAGAGATGAATCCAGTGCCTGTTCGGTGTGTGATAGGTTAGGGACAATATTACCAATTCCCTTCATGTGTGGAAAACAGAAGTTTTTGTTTTCCAGGTATACTTTCTGCTTCCTATGTTGTTCTTTAATGGAACTTCAATAACTTAAATTTAAATATTAGGAAATGTTATGTTAACCCTGTCCATATATACTGTACAGTTCGGACTGTGTATAATTCCTTGCATAAGTTTTTGGCAAACTCACTGCTGGTCTATAAATACCTACCTCCTAGCTGAAATCTGCTTTAGCTTGGAGAAGATGATGAAAGAAACCAAGACTGCAACTTCAGAGGCTGCAGGCAGAATCCAGTGCAATGACTGCCTCAGGATATGGCAGAAGAAGAACAAGCAATGACAACAGCAACCCGCAATACCATCAGCCTCAGGGACTCCAAAATGAGTGAGTGTCTGCTGCTTAAATAAGATAGTCCTTGGCCTAGGACAAGGATTAGCCTTCTCTCTGGAGAAGGCAAGACTGGCTTCAGATGTTTCCAATCAGCTTGACTGTTTCAGGCTTTGTGTTTATCGCAACCCCATTGCTTTCAGCATCCCCAGGCTGCAGCAATACTGTAGCGTTTCCCTGACTCCATAAATCTGTACATGTGTGTTGCTTGCATAAGCCCCTGCATGAACCTCAAGTCAGACTTATGAGAATACACCTGGTGTAACTCTGGATTCACGAGCATAACCCCAGTTATAGAGTTGAATGCACAAACGATCCCTTTACTTGCATATCATGTAGGCATAGGCATGATACGCCTATATGGCAGATAACACAGTGACATATGGGCATGAGGGTCTCAGAAATTATCCCAGTGCTCTTGGATATTCTGTGCTTTTACGTTATTTGATACTAGATGTGACCAAATAGTTAAAATAAATAAAAGATGTGTCCATTAAATGACAATTGCCTGCAGAGGCAATTGAAAGCATTGTTGGTACCCTTCTCTTCTGCTATGTGCTTTATAAAATGTTCCTGGGGCACGGTTCAGACCCTGGAAGGATGTGATGAATATGACAAGTAGCTCATTGTGACCAACAGGTCAGGTAGAGTTGAGAGCTCTGAATCCATTATCTTGCAGGGTCACTGAGCTGCAGGTTGTATGGAAAACACCTTGCACTTCGTATCACTGGAATTACAATAAGAATTAACAGAGGTGGAAATGGTATATACAAAACAAACAGATACAGTATCCAAGTATTAAAACTCTTGCTGAACAGGAAAAACGGAACAAGAATATCAAAGCCACACTCTGGAAGTTCTTTTACCACTAAAAGCGTATGGTTCTTTGAACCACTGTTGGCTGAGGCAGCAGATGAAAACCTGTAGACAGGAGGAAGAACAACCAACCACAGCCGAAAAAAGAAGAATCCATGTTTGCTTTGATTTACATGTTTTATGGTCCACAGAGGACACTGCACTTCCTCCAAGACCACCACTTACATTTCCTAATTCCTACCCTACGCTGCAGGCTAAGGAACAGTCAGTCAAGCCTGAGCAGGGGAAAAAGATAACCAGAACACATCAGCTGTGATAATCTTTAGCCATGAGCAGGCAGGCACAGGGTTTGCAACCAAGGGGCATTGGTGCCTTGATAAAGAGTGTTATTCTCTGTCCAGTCACCAACAGAGAGCATTTATTGGGTTGAAGCAGTGCTCAATATGTGCCACCAACACTGTTTAGGCAGTGGAGCAGGGCTCTAGCAGCTGCTGCTCTGTATTTTCCTGTCAGAAACATGGTACCATGAAGGTGGCTGGCCATCTCTACTCTTGTACTGTCAATGGACATCTCAGAGTTTTTTAACTGATCAGGTTTCAGTTCACCATGCCTAATTTTAGGCACCTAAATAACATGCCTAACAGTCCCTGTATAATCAGAGCCTCTGAGGCACTTTCTGGGGTGCCTCAAAACTGAATAACTGCTGGCAATATCTATACCTCCCTACTGATTATAGAAGGCAGCCAGTGCAAATAGGGTCCTGATGTAAAGCTTTATTTTAGATCCCTTAAGATAAACTTCCTGCTCTGTTCTACTTTAGGATATCACCTTGTCAAAAGTTTCTGTGATGTCTACTCCTATTCTTACTTGCTTATTTTTAAAAGAGCAGCTCCTCTGCCTGGGGACCTTCACTCCTAAGGATAATAGAAAAGTTATAGTTGCACTTTGAAGTTAAGCAAGACATATTCCCCTTCTAACTCTGCTTTCAGTGACTGATTATGAAAACTTTTTCTTCTTAGTGTCAAAGCATTAATAGATGGGGGCATCAGATACAGAACTGACTTTAGCTGAAGGCCACACATGTGAAAGATAAGGCCAAAATCAAGACATTATTAACACTACAAGCTTTTACTCACAACACTTTAATAGGCGATCAAGTTATTCTACAAACAGGCAAAACATAACAGACATACTTGAGAGCACACTCAGACACACTTGAGCCTTCTTTCCATTATTACATACCCCATTTTCTGACACCCAAACACTCAATACTGCAGGTAGGTACTGCAATGATTTTCTGCTCTATCCTTTTCTTAAGTCCCTACAACTCCTTCTCACATCCCTCTCTTTCACTGGTCAGAGCATGTGTCATCTTAACCCATACTTTGTCACAATTCCTGATGCTATCCTCTCCCGGGCAAAACAGGGGGTGCCAAGTTCCCCCCAGTACCCTGCTGCCCGGGCTGTGCCTGCCGTGTCTGCCAGCATGCCCGATGAGCCCGGGCGGAGCGGCAGTAGATATGAGTACGGGAGGACAGCGGGGCAGCTCACCTCACCTCTGTCCTGCGAGCTGTTGCCTTTGCGCACCAGAAACCCAGTGGCTGTCTCTCAGCATCAGCTTCCCACCATACTGCAGACAATCGGGGGAGATACCTGAATTAAGTCCTGATCTCTGCAGGAAAAAAGATGATACTATTAAAAAAAAAAACCCAAACCAAACAAAATGCAGTTCCCCAATCTAATACAGCTTCTAATAACATCTGTCCATAGCAGTTCAGGAGCACCCATATGCGTGTCTGACTTGTGACATGGGGTCTATCAAGCAGAGTAATTCATTTAGAGCTGAGGGCAATGGAGCTCCCCTAGAGTACTTTGGAGACAGACAGGGAAGCAAATAGAAGAGATATAAGACAATCCCTAGATGAAAAGTAAGGAGTCAAACTAGACTGGTTTCTTTTGATTGACTGTGTTTTACGTTTAGAGTTTTATGTATGTCGCCACTGACTGTCCATAAATTGCGATTGTCACTGCTAGTCAAAAGGATCTTTGATCAGTGATGCTTGCTTGTTATTATTATGGACATTCAGAAAATCTCTGCTACAGCTACATTTTGACACAAAACACAGAAAAAGTTACAGCTCGCACTTGCCGCTTTCCAGGGAACCCATGGTGCTGTTTCACCAAGTGGGCTGCGACACAATAAGAGCTCCTCAGATGAGTCGAAGCCGGCTTGTCTCACAGACCAAAGGCAGTAATCTTCCACTGCTGAAGGCACACCATCAGGCAGTCTTTTGCAAGTATCTCTTCAACAACATTATGTACAACACAAGAAAGAAATCTTTAATGCACTATTTTTTCTTTTGGTATGATTTATTTTCATTTAGAAAGCATTAAAATATTCCCATTGCAATATTCTGAGAGCACATGCAACGCAATTAGTGTTGTAGCTATGCCTCTGAACAGGGAAAAAATACTTATTTTACAGAACAGTGTGAATATATTTTGAGCAAGGTAAAATTATTTTGGTATATTTTGGGAGGAATTCAATACTAATCCCATTTGGACCTTATGTTTTACTGAAATGAGATCATCAATTACTGTCTGTGTTTCCTCATGAGGTAATGTTTTATTTAAATTGTTCCTGATTTCTTCTGACAGTTTAGGCAAATGTAATTTTCATAAAAAGGACTTTTACTGCTTTCAGCTTTTTTCCTCAATATATAATTTCTAATAGAATTTTTGAGGCACTGGTGATTTCTCTATTTTTATCTCTCTCTGATGTGGATGCATGCATAATATGGCACCTCAAACATTTACCTGCTTGAGTTGTGATTAAATATGGTATTAGTCATCTAGATTACTGCAAATTCAGGAAGTCTCTTTAGATATATCTATATAATTATGTATATATCTCTACCAGAATTTCTCCTTCACTTCTTTGCCAAGGAAAACAAATTACTGTTTTGTTTCCCAACTCTAGAAGTAAAGGATAGCTCTATCAGTTATCACCACCAATCTCCTCAAAGAGTGGCTTGCTTATAAACAAAGTTGAGTGTCCCCTCACAGCTTCTTTCTCTGGTACTTAACCTTGGATAGTGTCCACAAAATTTGTGCCAAGTGTGTGCACACCCAAAGCTTGAAGAGGCAAAGTCCAAGAGGAAAGGTCTCTGTGCTGGAATTATTATTATACTACTCAGTTTCCAAGTGAGAACAGATGATTGAAAGGCAGTAATTTCTATGCTGAAAACAAAATAGAGGCAGAACTAGAACAAGTGGATTTACATATTATTTTCCTGTTAGCATAAAAATATCACTTCAGCAATAGATTTTACCACAGAGTGAGTACAAGAAACTCATGAGTGAATGCAAGAAACTGTGCCTGCCAGTAGTTTGTGTTCCAGAAAAGGCCAGAATTCAGAGCTTTCAAAGGCCTATTTATTATATATTTGGTTACATGGCAGGAAAAGTGTCCCAATATACTGTAGCATAATTGAAACTTACACTGGAAAAAACACTGGAATGATCAGAACTAAGGACAAATGACAGAATAAAAAAAGGTAGATGTAAAGAGTCAGCCTGGTGGTATCATCTATAAACTTCCCTCTTGGCACAGGAGCACGGAGACAAGCACAAAAATTGCAAGGCAGTTGATATAAAAGCAACATAGGCTAGTGATACAGATTACCTCCTGATGACCAAATGCATTCTGCAACACCCATTGAATCACACCTTTTAGTTACAAAGAAAGTCACCTTCACAGAGCTTCAACTCCCTGATACCCTCCTACCAGAGGAGTCAGCCTTCATTTCTAATAATTTTCTTAGATGCTAGCTGAAATCAGGGCTGCAACATGCTCTTATAACATGCCCTCTACAGTTCCCAAACTTTTTCTGCCCTTTCCATACTTCTGTATCACTTTTCATGTATTCACAAACTCCCTTTCACAAAATAGCCTTGGAATTGCAGTTGCTCTTTCCACTTCTCCTGACCTGCATATATATAACAAAACTCAGGAAAAAAATTACACCAGTTCTTCTCAGCCTATGTGGAAAACAGAAACACAATTTACTGTCTCTGAAATTGCTAGGCAGAGTCCACATTGTCACTTGTTTGACCACCTCAGTTTTTCCAGACTTGAAAGCAGAGGAGCTTTAGGAGGGAAATACTTTCTAAATAAACAGGATATATATTGATCCTACCTCCTCACCCACTACTATCTGTCCATCGTTCATCCACATAGCAGCCAAATTACTGATCAGTTCTGCATCCTGGCTTGCACCGTGAGTTCTCCACCAGGCACCCTGGATACACACAGCAGAAGGGTACTCCACTAATCAAAGAGGAATTTAGTAATGCTAACACTAGAATTTCACCAACCTAGTAAAAAATTACAAAATGTTTCAACTGTACTTTTGTTCATTATTAGTTGAATAAACTGAAGCCACTTATAGTCCTTTTTGAGGCCTGGAAGAGGTAGTTTTGGGCCATATATGAAAAAACACAACTTGAAGTCTCATTACATGAAGACAAGTATGTCTCTGGAGGTACTGCAGAGCACCCTGAGATGGATGATGTTACTTCCAGGAGAGCTCCAGGTCTCAAAAGCCAATTTTATCACAACTCAATTATTCCTTGACAGGACTATGAGGGTGTTTGGAGGGAGTGACAGTGAAAGTAGATGGATATAAAACTGGTGGGACCATAATAAAGGGGAGACAATGTTTGACATCTAGCACCGAGGGCTGGCCAGAAGAGGAGAGGGTGCTATGTCAAGGAGCCAACCACAGAGCCCTCTGAGGCTGAAATATGAGCTGAGGTTGAACTCTGATCAGGTAACAGTGACTTCTAGGAAAGTATTACAGGTGTCCCACTTTGAACACTACAAAATTGTTCAGAGCACTGCAGTGTTGAACCACTACCACCCCATATACATTTTGCCCATGAGGCCAAACAATCTTGAGCTCAGCATAATGTACCAGGCCTTACGACTTCGTTTCAGACCTGTTTAACTGTATAAAATGTGAGCGACATAGCTGGTGTTGAACGTGATGGCTACCTCAAAAGTCTTTTCCCCCTTATCACCCTTTCCACTCTCAAAGGTTCAGAAGGTCCCATTCAGCAGGTTGCAGGAGATGTTAGGAAATGAGGAATGAAGTGAGCAATAAGGATCACCTAAAACCCACTTGTATGCCTAAGTTAGAGAAAATGTTTCCCAGTTAGATATCTTCTGCATATCCTACTCTTGTTTTCTAATTTCACTATTAGGTAAGATTTGAAATTAATTGTAGCTAATATGGAAATTGATGTTTTCATGACAAATTGAATTACGGCATACCAGATCTCTGACACTGAAACTATCTCACTGTTTTCTTACATTTGCTTTGTCAACCAAACCAATGCCTATTTTGTCTGTGAAGTACACAAGCAAAGATTTATAAAGATGATAAACATATTTAAATATCCACAGATGTCAGAAAGCATTGAAGTTAGTTTCCGTGCTAGCTCAGCAAATCAAATAAGTTTAAATAGCCACAGATGTCAGTGTGTTGCAACAAGTTCTCATGCCATATCAGCAAATAAAATTTAAACCGTTGTTTTGCAATGGATGTTTCAGTATAATTAGTGCCTCTGTCATGTTTTCAATAACTCTCCTCAAGCAGGAAACCCAGCATACACAAGCTCCTCTATCAATTCCCTGCTGGCTTCTGTCTTAGCTGCTCCATTACAAATCTATTTACTTCTCCGAGGTGTTTGGGACAAGAAAGATATTGACTTATTAAGGAAGGTTTCTAAACAAACTCCAAACATTCTTCCAATGATAATTTACTCGTCATTACTGTTATATACTATCCATTTGGCAAATTTAATCAATTTTCCAGTAGAGCAATTACCTCAGGGGCTTTACTCGAGTAGTGCCCAGCTGAAACAGACGTTGTTTTAGAAGCTAAAATTAAGGGGCCAGAAAAATACACTGACTTATATAAAACGGAAGACATACTTCAGGATTATAGATATCTAGATTGTTCTGACAGCCCATAGACGGCATATGCAAAGGAGTAAATTTAATATCTTTTAGTGCATAGATATCTGAATAAAACCACCAAGGCATCATGTGTGAATTTAGTGTGTGTGTGGACAGGGAGAACAAGGAGTTAAGAAGAGCACTAGATGTTAATTGGAAGTGAAATTAATCACACCCTCCAACCCTGGAGGTATTTAAAAGACATGTAGATGTGGTGCTTAGGGACACAGTTTAGTGGTGGACTTGGCAGTGTTAGGTTTACATGTGTACTCAGTGATCTTAAGGGTCTTTTCCAATCTAAATAATTCTATGATTCTGTGATTCTATGCAATGTGCATAGGCACTTTGTTTAGGTGTTCTGTAATACAAATAAAATAAATAAATTATATTGATGGTTTATACCTTTAAGTTAGAAATAATAAAAAATATTTTTCATCTGAGGAATAGCAGCATCTTGAATGAACAAATCAAAACAATAAATTCCACTACTACGAAGAGCTACAGTGGCTTCCTAATGAATATGTAATGCCTACATTAACATTTTTATTAGGCATAAGTCATCATGTTTTTCATACCCATAAACACAGTGGACCATGCATGAAATTACCACTTTTCAAGAGAGTGAGTTGTGTTTCCTGTTGTAAAGACTTGTAAACCATCACCTAAATGCTCTGTGGTTTCCGCTAACAAGGTTCTTTGGGATGTCTTTTCTCTTCTGTTGGTCAGGAACCATATGGCAATGACAGAACCACATTTTTAGATAACTCACTTGTTTAACTAACAACAGAAGATAACTAATAATGTAATCTAGCCTGGAGGAACTGTCATGCTCCAATTCAACAGCTTGTTTCCTTCTTAAGAGGTCTGAAAAAATGTAGAGTCCTGTCTCGTCCACAGTATGTGGAAGCTTAAAATTTCTTCCTGAGATTTTGAATCCTTTACAGAGCAACTGTTCTTGTCTTCTCATGGTCTTCTTGTCTTCTCATGGTCTATCAGAATGCAATTGATTTTTTTGTCCATTTTCTGTCAAATTTTGTGACTAATTCAGTTCAGCTCATGTGTTGAAAATAAATTAACTATATTAGTATGAGTCAGAAGCAGAAGGAATAATTTGTAACTAAATGAAGGGCCTGGTTGCAAGTTCTTTTTTATGATAAGTTAGAGTCCAAAGTTAGGCTAAATATTTCTCCTGAGTTAAGTATTCCCATTTACTCATGATTCATCTAATCCCCCATTAACATGGGTAGCAATTTAGAAACGTAGATCATCATCTGAAGTGCTTTCACTGCAAAAGCTCAGCTGGATATCCACCACACAGATGAATAATATGTGTTGATGGGGCGGACACAAGCCAGCTGACCAACAGACCCTTTCCTTCACCCTTGCCTTGATATGTGCTCCCACCCTATGTTTCTTCTCTCCCAGGTACCTCTTGTGAAAAGCTCTTGGTCACACCTATTGCCTCCATGCATGCTGAGTTCCTGCCTCTCACTGGTGCTCATGCAGGAACAATAACAAGACAGAGCTGAAGTCAGGGGTGCAGATTCCAATGTGGTGGAAAGACCCGTGAGGTTATGCAGGGAGAAAATTAGAAGGGTCAAAGCCCAACTAGAACTTAATCTGGCTACTGCCATAAAAGACAATAAAAAATGTTTCTATAAATACATTAGCAATAAAAGGAGGGCTAAGGAGAATCTCCATCCTTTATTGGATGTGGGGGAAAACATAGTGACAAAGGATGAGGAAAAGGTTGAGGCACTTAATGCCTTCTTTGCCTCAGTGTTTAACAGTAAGACCAGTTGTTCTCTGGGTACCCAGCTCCCTGAGTTAGAAGACAGGGACCAGGAGCAGAATGAAGCCCCCATAATCCAAGGGGAAATGGTTAGTGACTTGCTACACTGCTCAGACACACACAAGTCTATGGGGCTGGACAGGATCCTCACAAGGGTACTGAAGGAGCTGGCAGAAGTGTTCACCAAGCCACTTTCCATCTTTTATGAGCAGTCCTGGCTAACCAGGGAGATCCCAGTTACCTGGAGGCTAGTAAATGTGACNTACAGAGGGATCTGAATAGGCTGGATTGATGGGCTGAGGCCAATGGTATGAGGTTCAACAAGGCCAAGTCCTGGGTCCTGCACCTGGGTCACAACAACCCCATGCAGTGCTACAGGCTTGGGGAAGAGTGGCTGAAAATCTGCCTGGTAGAAAAGGACCTAGGGATGTTGGTCCACAGACAGCTGAATATGAGCTGGCAGTGTGCCCAGGTCACCAAGAAGGCCAACAGCATCCTGATCTGTATCAGGAATAGTGTGGCCAGCAGGACTAGGGCAGTAATTGTCCCGCTGTACTCAGCACTGTGGAGGCCACACCTGGAACACTGATCAGTTTTGGGCCCCTCACTACAAGAAAGACATTGATGTACTGGAGTGTGTCCAAAGAAGAGCAACGAAGCTGGTGAAGGGTCTAGAGCACAAAACTAATGAGCACCAGCTGAGGGAACTGGGGAAAGAAGTCTGGAGAGAAGGAGGCTGAGGGGAGACCTTCTCGGTCTATACAACTACTTAAAGGAGGTTGTGGCAAGGTGGGGATCAGTCTCGTTTCCCAAGTAACAAGTGATAGAACGAGAGGAAACACCTCAAATTGCTCCAGGAGAAGTTTAGATTAGATATTAGGAAAAATTTCTTCACTGAAAAGGTTGTCAAGCATTGGAACGGGCTGCCCAGGGAAGTGGTTGAGTCACCATCCCTGGAGGGATTTGAAAAGATGTGTAGATGTGGTGCTAAAGGACATGGTTTAGTGGTGGACTTGGCAGCATTAGGTTAATGGTTGGACTAGATGATCTTAAAGGTCTTTTCCAACCTAAATGACTCTATGATTCTGTAACCCTGCAGACAGTGGACGCATCACAGCAGCTCTGTGGTGAACACCAGCCCCTGGCAATGGCAGGCAAGGGGGCACACAGAGTGATCCATGCTGCTCAGCTGAGCCCTGGCCTCTTCAGGGGAGATGGATCCCACAGGCAATGGGATCAGTAAGTTGTTCATGCAGAGGATGGAGGAGTGGGAGGTTGTTACACAGGAGCAATGTGAAGCAGAATGAAGGGATCACTGAAAGGAATCACTCCTAAGATAGCTGAGTGCAAATTGCACAGCTCCCCATGTCCCCAGTCTGCCAAAACTGTCCCAGAGCAGCATCCCTGAAAATAAATGTTCTTCTCACAGAGCAGCCATGGGATTACGCAGTTAATTTTTTTATTTTTTTTTTTTTTTCAAAATGTGAGGCAGGTATACATTTTATTTGTTTAGTAATCCTAATGCTTTAAAAAAAAGAAATAAAAATTTTTAATTACTGCTAGGATAGTGATCAAAATGCTGGAGAAGAAAATTGAATCTGTGTGGAGATCTGATTGTGTAAATCTGAAGGAAGTGCTCTTTTAAAGTCAGTGAAGAGTCTTTGGTGAGCTTAGTGATACCTGTAAACTTTGATGTGGTACTTAGCTGATCAGCTCTGATTCTGAAAGATTTTGATAACTGCAAACATACCATGACTGAGTCTATTGTAAAGAGGTTAATTTCACAACCATTTACTGTCTGATAAGTGCAATAAATTCTTACAACAAAATTATTTGAGGCATGAGGTGAGTTTCAGAGCCAATATTCTTTCTTCAGGGAAAGAGATCACAAGTATTTGGGAGCACATTGCATTGCTATCGTGAGACAGTTTGACTCAATATCTCACAAATACAATTTACAGGCAGTGCATGGAAAAGAAATTGATTAAGGTATTAACACTGTCAAGGTTTTAAATAAGACTGTATGAAACATTTGGAAAAAAGATAAAAAGAAAAAAAACCAACATTGGAATTAAAGTCACAATAAAAGAAAATCAGTGTCTTCACTCCTATTCAATGTAGCACTTGATTAAGTAATTTTTGATCCAGAATCTTTAGGCATAAGTTATTGTTTTGTAAAATCTCTCAGATCAGAGAGATTCCTCATCCCTTGCAATACAATTTGGTCTGACTGAGCAGTTCCTGCAATGATACAGAAAAAGTGTAGAAATATTATACAATCTTTTTTTTGTACTTCTAGTTTCCAAAACTCAAGCCAAAAAAAATCTGTGGCTTTTATGTTAGTGCTGCATGTGACTCCTGCACTGCAAGGAGCTGTGAAGCCTGGATGATAAGCTCTGTGGGACTGAATATAATTGCTGAAAATGATCTGAACAAATCTGAAAATTATCTGTGTATAACGATACACCCATAAACTGGACCTGTAAAACCAGATTTCACTTCACATTGGTTGGACCACTTTCAAACCATACCAGAAACCTGAATATATATTTATCAAATTTTTACATTTAACATATGCAAAAGGAAGATTTATTTTGCTATCAGGAATGACTTTATTAGTTTGTACCTGTGATAACAGCTTACAATATTTAAGTTCTAAGGATGGTGATTTGGGCATATGAAGATCCACCAGAATTATTTCCTCTACTGGGGCTTAGACAGGTACATCAGTTAACCTATTCTGACTTCCTCATGAGTCATCTAATATCTTGGGAAGGATGCACAGGAAAGCAATGCAAGACATTCTGGATTTTGGCAGAAAATAAAGGAAACAAACAAAAAAACTCAAATATTTTTGACTGGATGCTATCTTTGAAAATGCCATTTTTAACATGCAGGTGTTGTGGTGTTCCAAATGAGCCAGAGATAGGCTCTTGCTGTATAATTAACCACTCTAAGATCTGCCTTTAGAGAATATTGTATTTCACATGTGAACAAGACTCTCAAAGTCATGAGAAAACCTAAGGTAATGAGAACTGAATTCAAAAACCAAAGTGTATCCTTGGAAAAGCAATTTTTTTGCTTAAAATTTTTGCTGAAGCTTTCCTTAAAACAGACTTTTTTGGATGATGGTAGACGCACATGCCTGTGAAAAGTAGCTATTACCCGAAAGAACATGAAACGACTCTCATATTGTGGATTTTGTCCAGCTTTTCAGATTATATCACTAGACAAAGCAAATTGTGTTTATTTCTAGCTGAGGAAGCCAATCAAATACAGTGAATGATTCATAGCAAATCACGCTTTTGAAATCATAATAAAAAGCTTGAAAACCCCTAACCATTTTTATGGTTTGTTTTTTTTTTTTAAAGACGCTGGTGCTAGGGCAATCAGCGTTCAGTATTTGTATACAAGTCTCACATGCTTTCTGTGGGTTGAAAAAGATTCAGAATATCAGAATTTAGTTTCTTAAACAGGGGAACTAACATTGGTCATGGCAGCTCTTCTTTTGGTCTTTCTGCTGTGGCCAAAGGAAAATTATATGATGCTATCTATGTTTTATGTAGGCTTTTGATACCTAGTTTCTGGGAATCTGTACAAGTATAGACTTGCATAGCAAGACTATTTAGCTAGAAGGCTATACTGTACTCCCCAGATAGTCTCAGGTTGTATTCAAAACCAGGAAGAATAAAATCCACTGTTACCTCAATATTTTTATTTTATTGTATTTTGGCTGTTTGTGCATTTTAACTTTGTCATTTTGATTATTATACCTTGTGTGTGTGTGTGTACTTGAATTTATTTCCTGTTTTACTGTTTTGTTATTTTTTTTTTCTGTCTTGGGATTCTTGTAACGTTAAAATAGGTTCATCTATGCATCACAACATTTTTGGTGGAAGGGTCACAAGAACTATTTTCACTAATTTGTGAAAAGTTCCCCATCAGAGATTCATAAATAGTCAAATGCCATAAATAGCCAAACATATAATCTCTGACATACAAAATCAGTCATTTTTTTATTACTGCTATCTATCTATCAGGTGCAACAACAGCCAAGGGAATTGGCTTGACAGACTAGGATTGGGAAGGGAGGGAGGAAAGGAGGGAAGGAATCGTTATTAACTGTCTGAGGCATGTGTCGGTTACATGAAGTATACACCTGTTTGGCTATCTCTTTTCTTGGTCTAGTGATACTGATTCTGCTCTAAAGTTTGCCAGGAACCAGTGATTTTCCTTTTCCCTTAGAATTATTGTAGACCTTTGACATTTCTGGAGGGATAGACTGAAAAACAGATGCTAGAAGTCAGAGGAAATAAATACGCTCTGCTAAGACTATAGGGCAGGAGGAGAAAGCAGCAGCATTACCTCGACTGCCGAAGACAGATATCTGCTTTCCCAAATCACCAGTGGTAGCAGA
This sequence comes from Burhinus bistriatus, assembly GCA_013397275.1. Lineage (NCBI taxonomy): Eukaryota > Metazoa > Chordata > Aves > Charadriiformes > Burhinidae > Burhinus > Burhinus bistriatus. The sequence goes on from VYXH01010534.1 coordinate 210,728, forward strand.
AAGAGATGGAGAAATCTTTCCACAGGAGTGAAAAGTATCTGCATTTCCATCACTATTGCAATCAAGGAAAAACAAAGAAAACATGGGTTCCTTATCACGGGCTAAGATAAACTCTGCTTCTGTTGGTCAACAGGCTTAAAAATTATGGGGCTTAAGCCAGAATGGAAAGAACATTAACGCAACCCTCAATGACCCATTGAATCGTCTGGCAGTCACTATACAGTAGAGTTTTGGTTTGTTAATATCTATCAATAGTTATGTGGAATATGAGCACCTAAATCAATCTGGCTGAAAAGAGGTGTATGACAAGCATTCTATATATTTTTAGAAGTGGTATTCAACACTGGTATCTTCTAAGTTTCAAAGAAAAATGTCTATAAACCTTTCTTTCCCCCATGTTCTTCTGCTTATGGGAAAAAAGTAAGATACAGGATGTGCTTTCTCTGATTAGGAAAAATACTATAAGAAAATTAAAACAACAACTGAGAGTAAAATATTTTTTTAAAACTCAAAAATCTTAAATATTTTTCACTCTGTCATGGTTTGGGCTGGATTGGCCCAATCAGGCAGAACAACAGAGGCTCTCTCTCCTGCCCTGCTTCGAAGGGAGGCAGGAGAGAGAGAGAAAAACAGAGACTTAAGAGTTTAGAAGGAGCTAAACAACTTTAATGAAATATTAATAATAAAAAGAAAATAATGAAATATATACAAAACCATATCAAGCTCCCACGATGACAATCCCATCACCAGCAAGCACTGGGGAAGTCCCAGACTGGACTCAGGGACGGACAGGAACTGGATTGCAGATCTGGATTCAGGTTTGGGATCAAAGGCAGACGCAGAGACAGAGTCCTCCTCAGACGCCGGCCATTGAAGAAAGAGGGCTGACCCTTTGATCCCTCAGCTTTTATACTGAGCATGGTGCAGACGGGATGGAATACCCTGTTGGTCAGTTTTGGGTCACCTGTCCCGTCCGCTCCTCCCCGCAGGTGTGACCCCTCTACGCTTTTCTGCTTCCGACCCTGCCACGGGGCAAGTAACACAGTTGGCTGGCCTTGGGTGTTATAGCAATAAGGATAAGCAAGAGCCTCTCAGCATACCGTTCCTTGGCATCAGCTGTAAACATGGGTCTTATCACTCTGAGAACGAACAGTGTCTGCACGATATGCTATTAATTTCAGCAGTTAGAAGAAGCCTAGCTAAGAAGTAAAGTTACTGAACAAAGTTTGCCCTGTTTTATCTCAAACAGATCATCAAATTTAAAGGAAAATTTTAAACAAACTTTTTAACTGGGTTGAAAACTCATTTCCTTCTTTTAAAACTGTGTCCTGGTTCCAGCAGGGATAGGGTTAATATTCTGGCCCGGGACACAGGTATTCTATCCCATGTGAGGCCATGCCCAGTCCATGGGGGGAAGCTGGCCGGGAGAGGAGGAGTCAGTCTCCACTTGGGAGTGAGCTAGGGCTGCCCGGGTCCGGTGGGTGAGCGCTGGTACAGTAACCCTCTGTGTACATTCCTCCATCAGTGGTGGTGTTGTTGTTCTCCTTTTCCTGTTGCTGTTGGTGTTAAACCGCCTTTATCTCAACCCATGAGTTTTGCCTTTTTCTTCTGATTTTCCCGCACTGCCGTGGGGGTCGAGCGAGCAGCCGCGTGGTTCTTTGTTGCCGGCTGAGGCCAAACCACGACAAACTGTTTTGGTGGAATATTTCTGTCAGCTCTGACCTGATCATTACCCACACCAGGCAGAACCTGGTGTAGAAGAACACGCAGCAACTGGTGAGAACAATTCTCATGCACTGTCTAGATTTCTGAGTATGAGGGAAACACAGGTGCAGAAGGGTGTTTGGAGCTGTACTGTTGATTTTTAAGTCTACCTTTGTCTGGGAAAATAAAGCTGATACAGCTGGATGTGTTGGGAGCTGTTGGATGAGTATTAATCATTTCTCTCAAGCTGGGATGCTGGAGATCAAGACTCAGGAGACTTGCCTCCTTACCACTGCACTCTGGCATCAACATGCTCACGATCCTGCAGGATCGTTCTGGTGTCATGTCAAACCACAGTATCAGCAGCAATGGACCCGTCAGTGTCCATGTGAATGTGGGCCAGTTCTTCTGAGGAACAGGCTTGGAAGCTACATATCTACAGCTCAGAGTTCAAGGCAATCTGAAGAGATTCTCTAAAATCCCTTCAGCCAGAAAAACTGTGAGTGGTTAACAAAGTGTGCATAGCAGCTATGATTTAACTCTTTCCCAAGCTGCAAGTATTAATTTTTTTTTAAACACTAATAAAATGCACAGACACCTCGTGCCTACTTTGCCTGTCTTTATTCTATTGACAACAGTGTTGTTCTTCAGAGTAGTAGCAGTTGAGCGTGTTAGCAAACACAGCAAGTAACCATAACTGTCAGATCACCTCATGCCATCAGCAGGCATTGGAGATAATTAATATTTAATCATTCATTAGGAACACACAGAGCTACAAAAGAATATGACTTGTCTTTAAATGTGTTGGCACAGAGCACATGGAAAGCTGTGTGGCTCTATGGAAAAGCAGCTTACAAATCTAGTAAATATGTTGTAGGGGTGCTATTATAGAACAGCATATATCTTTATATTTATACATACGCATCCTGTTAGGCGCATCTAGTCTGTAGCATGAAAAGCCAGCACACTAGTAAAACCAAAGATCTATGGGGCTGATTATGGAGCATATCCCAGAAAGGAAACAAACCTCTATTTTAGAGCTTGTATTGGCTGCTACCAGACTTTATCCTTCCCTGTTTATGTTCACAGTTTCAGTCTTTATAAATTGGCATACACATGTGGGACTTAATATCACTATAACTTCCCATTTATACACATCAAAAGCCAACTCCATTCAAAACACAGTAAACAGAGATCTGCACAGCTTGGTGGACTGCCAGTGACTGTGTTACTGCAAATAGGAACATCGAATGGTTAGTTTTCCCAAAAGTCATGACATACAATCCCTTTGGTGATATTTGTAGTGTCCTTGCAGTAGATCTCTGACACTGGAAGCTCACTGAGAACATTCAGAAAAATTCCCCACACATCTGAGACTGTCAGGGTGCACATGTGAAAAATATGTCAGTCAAGGAATTGCCACAGCAAAATAAAATGCTCCGAAGAACAGACTTGCCTCTGTGACCACATCTTTAGGAAGGAGCATGTAGAAAGATTATGATCTGTACCAGAGACGTGGATTGCAACTATACTGAATGCTTACCTTCCCACAGAATAGAAATGCAAGCTCATTCTCCCAACAGCACGTGCTCATCCTGACAGCAGAGTCATTGACTACACCTATTTCATATTTGTATCATATTTTTCTCCTTGAGATTGGTTTGATGTTTATTATGTGATTGTCAGTGATGTTACATTTGGATTCTCACTGTGGACTTCTGCTAGGAGCCCAATGTAGAATTGTGCCTTTGTGCTTTACCATCAACACCGTGGTTAATCAGCATTGACACTTAAAGGACCTTGGGATGTATGTGCAAGGGAAGTCAGCTTCATCATTTTTGCAGAGTGCTTTTCCAGGTTAGGATGTCACATTTCTTTTTAATTTCTTGGAGTGAAAAAGAAATTTATGTTTGGGTTCAAAAGGACTTGGGTTTCTAAAATGAGAGTGTTTGTAAGTGGTGGAGTCTCTATATGGTAACTGTGTGATTACAGGCGATACAATGGTTGTTAGCCAAAATAACCACCAACACCTATTTTGGGAGTGGAGAAGTTGACCAAGAGTTCATATGTGAGGTTGTGTTCCCACTGCAATATCTCCATGTCATCAAATGTGTACCAAAGAATTTTAATTTCATAGAAAGTGGTAGGGACAGATCAGTCAGTGAATACCCTCCTGTTTTCCGTTTGCTTTTGTTTCAATGCACCTAATGTTTACAGTCTGTTTTCACAACACAAATTGTATTCAGGAATTTGACATCAAAGTCACTTAACTACAGAGCCCTGGTGAGAGCACTGACTCCCCACCTTAGGGTGCTATTGTTATGGGGGGGCTTCACAATGGGAAGTAGTCTCAGACTTCTCTAAACCTTGCATTTTCCATAGCTGGAAAATTTCAAACAACTCATTCTCCTCCTCTAGTTAGTCTTGCCTTGCTTTTGCATGTAAGTTCAGACCCTTCCATTACTTTTGCTCATTAACTGTGCTCTTAGGCACCATGCAGTTGCACAATTTCCAAAGTTATCTAATCCACTTACTCTTTGCACCTCGATGACTCCTAATTTCTTTTCACCTGTTTTGTGGATTTGAATTGGAACTGATTTGTCACTTCCTTCTCAGAAATGTTGCATTTCTGTGGTTACCAAGCGCTGGTCCTCGTTTGCATAATTTTTGCTTTCAAATACATCCCACGTTCATTCCTGTGATGTAAAGTTAGTTAGTCACTGAATGAATACCAAGTGGCTATTTAGCTATATCACGCTTACTAAGATCCTCCACCTGGAGCTGGAAAACAGCATATACTGGAGCTTATATAGATGTCTAACTGTGAAGGGTAGTCGTCATGCAAGAAAACTAACTGCAGAATTTGAACTACAGCAAACTTACTTAGAAAACCATTATACTTTGAAAGTAGGAAGAGGAAAGGAACAGGGCAGGACAGGGGCACTTCTGTTAGAAAAGCAGTTTCATAAAAAGGCTCTGAAATGACTTTAATTGGTATGGTGTTGCATATGTGACTCAAACTTGTCCACTTTAAGAAGATGAGTCACAGCAACTAGACACCATACAAAAGATAGACAAAACAGCTTTATTTCTCTAAGTAATGCTGCTCTTAATTCCTGACCTTAGTTACTACTCTCCCAACTTGTCCTGAATCACCTATCATATGTTTCTACTTGCTTCTGTGCAGTGGTACTACTATTAGATAGTAAATATTAATAGTAAGCATTACAACATATGCAGCTGAATGTCCTACTGGCACTCAGTAATCAAAGTTGGCTTACGTGAGGTAGCATGAGAACGCCTCTTCCATGATATGAATTAAAACACCATTGTTCAACACAGTAACACTTCATTTCACGGCAAGGATAGTTAGTCCTCCAACTGTATCTCATAGCTTTCTGGTTGGTGTTATTTACTGTGTTAAATGCAGGTGAAGGAGGTAACAGTTTAGTTACCTCTGACAGGCAATATGCTGGCCTTTAATATGTGCACTGGATGAGGCCAAACAGAAGTGCCAACAGAGGTGTCTGTTGCATGGCTCAGGAAGTCATTACAGACCTTTGCATCCTCTGGAGATCTCACCTGGAAAGTCAGACGAATCATACACAGAGAGTCACACCAACAGAAAAGGTCAGTTCTTGCTGCTCTGTCTACTCTTGCCCCTGGCTCATGCCAGGGAGTCAGCAGAGATCTCTTACTCATCTCTCCAACATCAAGTCAACTGGCATGAGTAAAGACACCTTATTTCTCTGTGCTGAGAGTTATGCACTTCCCAAGGAGCATAGAACTATTACATGATACCACAGGCTTTTTTTTTTTTAATTTTTGAAGTGGCTACTATGTGCCTAGATTGAGTCCACTTATCTGGAACAGATGTGTGTACACTGAAAACAAAAAAAGTAAGGTAGTTCTAGAATATTGCCTGGTTGTGAAACATTCTTTGGTTGTGAAAATCACACCAAGGAGCTTCTTACTTTTTTAATGGGCCTGTTTTACATGAAAAAGAGACCCATCTTTAAAAAGAAGAAATCTCAGAAGCTATTTGCTGAAGTTGGTGTTTTATAGGGGTATCTATGTTTGTACACAGCAGATAGAACTGACTCCATTATAATTTTTCGGGGGCATGGTGATGGGAGTTGGTGATTCCAAAAAGATGAGAAGCCAAGGCTCTGGGAGAAGGGCTGAACTCTTAAAACAGCAAGACATCCTTCTTTCTGAGATGCTATGCACTTTAGTACTATTCCCATAAACTCACCAGTGAAAACAGTTGCAACTAGTGGCCCTCACCAGGGTTTTCTATGCTGTCCTCCTTGCAGTCTTACTCATGTTTATGTCACAATTTTCTCCACAGTTGCCTTTGGCTCACCAGAAATTTGCTTATATTTGTCGCATACATTATGAAAGAGATATCTCCTTTACCAGCTTTTTACTATTTTTAGTATTTTCCATGGGCATTTCTCCTTAGGAAAGCCACTTAAACTCCAAGCTAGTAAGAAGAGCAACTCTCTCATATTGGTCTACCTTCTCTACTTTTAGAGGAAAACACTTTGTAAAGAAACACTCTCCTGCAACCATTACTTAGTACGATGACATTTTTTTAGGCAAACCAATTTCACGTTTCTCTTGCTCCAGTGAAGCCCTGATTGTTTTTCATTCTATCTTGAGTATATTCTAGGTCCTTTCTACAGTTCACAGATTGTATCCAGACAACTGCACAAATTGTGCATGTTATACCTGTACCCTCACAAAGCTCCATTTTAAAATCATCTTAAGTATCATAACAAAGGGATGATGTTTTCCTTTTAAATCCCCCTAACTGAAGTTTTTCTATAATCTCTTACTAAACAGTACAAAGTAACAGAACAGAATCATTAAAACCAGGTATGCATTTCTAACTCATTTCCTATGCTTCTACAAAATTTAGCAGTAGCCTTTTACACAACACAGGGAAAAGGTAGCCTTTTACAGATCTTTTAAACTCATTTTAAAGGCCAACACACAAAGCTTTCTGCCTCTAATGAGTGTCCTTCTATGGAGAGGATACTCCATAGAAGTTCAACATGGTTCAAAAAAACTGTTTCTCAACCAAAGTTTGCCCTTGCTGAAATTAGAAGACCATTCAGTTCATTTAACTGGGAAATGAAACAGGCTAGTTTAAGACAGAAGACAGTCTCACTTCCTTATGTTATTTATTCTGGCCGAATGGGGATGCCACATCTCATAGTTTAAATTATTGCACAGAATCTCAAGATATGTGACTACTTCCCAGCCCTGATACTTGATATTTCTACTGTTTTGGGCAATTAGCTACAAACCTCCACGCCTTAGAACTTACAGCCCAAAATATAGTAACTCAGTCTCTTAAAAAATGCAAAATTACCAGGCCTGTTCAGAGGATGCTAAGTAACTAAAGATAGTTAATTAGCTCCACACTGTGCTCCACGCAGGGTTGACCTATGATCACTGGGGCAGACTGGTGAGAAGCAACCACTGTGCAGAGAGTTGAGGGAGCAAAGGAGGAGGTATAAAAGAAAATGCTCCAAAAACGTCTCATTTATACCCAAGAAATTTTTGCTCCTTAAGGATACTTCTCAGTGACTTGTATCACATAACCTCCAAGACCTCAAAAAGTACACAAAGAATTTTAACAAATAAATTTCACATGCAAAGTATTATTATTGTTAATATTTTTTACTCTCACCTTTGTAGTGAGTATAATTGGGTAGTGAAAGGATTTGGCAGACCTAAAAAGTAGTTGAAGGTCACAGAGTTTCCTCTGTTTTTTCCTTCAAATAAACATATTGAATTAAGTGTCCTTTTTCCAAATGTCTTACAATTACCTGTGCATCTATGAAATCAAAACACTTATACATAATTTTTAATATTACTGTGTTTAGCATAAGAATTTGGCAACAGTCTCGTCATGTTTAGGAAAGATAACTTAGAAAATCATTGGATGTCTTTTTTCTTTTCTTCTCCTCTCCTCTAAAATACTTTTAAAAAACTTCTTGTTCAAGGTGTAGTAATGCTGTCTTTAGCTACTGACAACAGTATTATCTGTCCAGACCAGAGGGAATTTGGTGGTTGGAGTTCAATGCACATATATTTCTCCTAATTCCCTATCAAAATGTGGCACACACACACAAAAAAAAAAAAAAAATCCTATCCTGGGGCCATAACTCTGATGCTGAAAGACAGTGAATTTTGAGTGTAGTGATTAACCGTTGAGAAATCTGTGTACAAAAAGCTACCCTGAATGAAGCTAAAAAGCATTTCACTCTCAGGAGGCAGTTAATAGATGGCAAGAATACTGTTCATTTACAAGGTTATGTTTAACTGGTAGTGATGTCACAGAGCTGGGTAAATGGTAGAACTGTGTTAATGGTCCCCAAACCCCAAATCTCAGCACTCATTAAGCCTGAGTCATAGATTAATGAAGAGACATTTATACTTTCAGTCTGTGCCATAAATAACTATACAGCATTAAAGTCAGCTAATAAGGAGGCAGAAGATGTTGCCTTATGACTACAAGCACATTTTAGAGATGTTTCTTTCAAAAGAGATTTTTTCTTAAAGGGTGCATTACAAGTCACACAGAGGAACTACACAAAGCTGTCAACAGAGTTTCTTCTGAGAAACTGACGCGTATGCTGCAAACAACAAAAGTCTTCATATGTAGAAGTCTGGCAGAACATATGTACTTGTAATAAATGCCATGCTTTTAAGCAGGTAGAAAACTCAACACCACACATAACCTTTGACCAGAAAGAACCTTTCAAGTTTAGCTGTTTTCCTTGGCAAATTGGCAAAGACACAATTACGATGCACCCTATTGGACACATTTTTCTTAGGTTATACCCAGTAATAAGCCATCAGATACCCTTTTCACTCTTAGTAAAAGATGTTGGAGTTTTAACTATTTCTGTACAAGAATTAGCCTCAAAAGGTTCTGGGGTTTAGAATAATGATTTTGCACTAAAAGCTCCCCCAAAAGGCTCTGCTACTCCAGTACTGCAATATTTGCAGTGGCTGTCACCAAAAGAAGTCTAGCAATGAACTCCAGCAGCTATGCTTACCTAGTTACTTTCACTATACTTTTAACTATGCAAAGGTTTGAAGCTAATACTGATGCTGGGAAGAACTTCATTAGAGTAAGAGCTGTCATTTATTAATCTCAAGCTATTTTTAACAAATCACGGACTTATGAAGTGACACAACTACGGATAAAAAACTCCCACAGTAATTAATTAAGCAAGAATATAAATTTTGATTAGATTATAAGTAGCCACTACTTATTTTACACTAATACACCCAAACATGAGTGTCATTAATAGATTTTTATTTGCAGGCAAGGAATTCAAACAAATTATTTGATAGTTGAGCAGAACTTTTCAGCCTTTACAGTGTTTGGTGTGGTTTGCTAACATTTCCAATGCCTGACCAATTGACTTCCATGATTACTTAAGTGTGAATTCCATTCCATAATTTAATATGAATTGAATTTTTGCTTTACTTATATGTAAATAAAATTATTTTAACGTCTTTCATCCCAGAAGGAGGGACTTCCAAAACACTGCACTTTCCTGTATTTTATATTTAGTGCAATTTTTCCTATTTTAGTATTGTTAGACAAATATCCTCAAGACAGCCAACCTGAACTTGTGCATAGAAACGTATTTGTGGCAAAGAAACATATTATCATTACTTTTAGGCAGAAGCATACTCCTGAACAGTTTTACAATGGAGAGTAATCCAAAACCACTGAGACTATAGCTGTCGGTAATTGTGGTTTGTGGAGCAGGCAGGGGCTGAAAAAGTAGAATTTGATCTGATGAAGTCATTTATAAAATACAGGTGGGAGTGAGACTGATTATTGAGGCAGTGTCCAGAGAAACTGAGAAGTGTATAATTAATGGAGAATTTTATAACCACAAACCATGAAGTGGGCAAGACACAGAAAAGAATAGTCCCTGACATGAAATGTAACTTCAGGAATAGCAGACACACCCTACCTTGCCTGACTGCCTTGCACCCATCTAGACTGCACCTTCATGTCAGATCAGGAGCAGAGACAGAACGATTACAGTATTAACGGGATCCCTGCCTTTTGCCACTCTGAATAAGTTGGAGTCATCTAACTAAGTACTACCCCAGAAGGATTTACCTCCACAAGCAGTCTGGACATCTGTTTCATTCCTGATATGGCCAGCCTGCTCATATCTCAGGAACATGTCTCTGTGGACTAATAACAAAGCTGTCAGCCAAGAATTGAATATCCCTCTGGAAATGAGACAACTGGTTGTATACAGAGGCTGGGCCTCCCAGGTGTCATTAGCCTTCGTACAGATTTGCCCACTGAAGAGAGGAAAAGTTCCAGTATTTTTGCCACTTGACTGGTATACATTGACATGCCAAGAATGAATGCCAACAAGGCATTCCAAAACATGCATATCCTCTATCACTCAGAGCCACTTACTTTGCACCTGGTAACTTGCAAGATTGATGAATAGGAGACAAAGTTTAGATGCTACCTGATGCAAGAGTTAGATGTCTGCTGGGACCAATGTTTTTAAGACAGGACAATGAAAGTCTTTAAGTTACTTCTCTGAAAAGGACAATTAGAATTAACAACACAAGTATTTACAAACTGGATCTGTAAGGAGATACAAGAGCAAGGATGAGAGAAGAAATTAGGAAAGGACAGTTTATCTGAGAGTTTCAAACAAGCTTTTAGGACAAAGTTACAACAGTTTAATGTTTTCTACTTCTAAGCAAGGAGTCATGTTTCTTTCTTCGCTATGAAGTTACCGTTATTAACTTCCATGTTTCTGTCACACTCGAAGTCTGGTGAGAGGTGGGCAGAGGGGCTCAGGAGCTTCAATATCTGACGCTGACTTCTAGTTCTCTCTAGAAATTGGTCAAGACTGATTATTACTGTTCCAACAGTTGCATGCCAGGTTTCAGAGCGCTTGCTTATGAACCAGCTGATGAAATGCTATTACTATCAGACCTCAGTCTATACAGTTATCTAGGTAGCAAAGACATTTTGAAATTGGTAATGCTGGTTTAATAGATCACTTTACTTGACCTATCAGGAAAGTGCAAAAAAACCCGCCAAGGCAAGATCACAGCTGTATCAAAATCAAACAACTGAAATTTTGGAAGAAAAAGCAAATAATTTTGACAGTGCCTTCTGCATGAATTGGTAGCAAAGCCAGTCAATAACCTCTGACAAGGTGCCATGACAATTGTAAATAAATGCCAAATTCTTGCATGAACATTGAGTCAAAGAACCTTGATTAACTGAGCCATATTTACCTTCCCACCTATATGGATTGGTTTCATACACATTAAAGTGATTGGCTTAATTCTGAGATCACACATTAGGGGTCTGGCTCAGTCCAGAAGAGATCAGAAATTCTTGAAAAAGAGAAGAGCTAAAGGCAGTGCCATATCCCAGCACCGTAGAGACATCCTGTCAGTATGTGCCTAGTAAAGCACCTTAGAACACACACACAGGTCAAAGGTCCTTGACCAAAGAGGTTTTTATCATTTGCTGCTGTCCATAAGCACCTCTCAGGTGAAAAAATTCTGCTCCCACAGGGTCAAAATTGAACTGCAAGAATTGAACGTTGTACTTTGCAGACCATCAGTCAGCAACTTTGTTTTCTGATGAGGAAGAGCATCAAGGTAAACAGGAAACGGTCATAGCTACTAGCTTAACTGAGGCAGGGAGAATTATAAGGGCAAAACCATTAGACGTACTAAGTAAATATAGCCAGGAAGAACAATTCACAACATTAATAGCAAATTACTGAATAGGCTATTCTGGAAAACTGGTAAGATTATTGCTATTAGTTATGACATCACATTACCCAGCTCATTTCAATATGCATGAAGCAAGAGACATATTACTTGTTGCTTCTACTTTTCTCTTCCCAGCACAAATCAGGGAGAGTCAATCTCCTGAAAGAACAGGTGGAATTGATGATGCAAACCACTGCTTATGTAAAAGGGTCATGATACAGACAAGAAGGTCACAGAAAACAATTTGAAACATGGAACCCAATTTTATGGTTACTGAATTTATATTATTTATAAATTACCACAGCAACCTGTGGCATCTGGGACAATATCCAAAAATAATTCAAATAGAACTAGGCCTTGTGGATGAAAGGGAAAAGAACAGAAACTAAATATAAAGGACAAAAAGATTTTTTAAAAAGTTAAAGTAGTTGTCTGTGTGTGTAGGAAATAATATACAAAGCCTTCTTGTAATTTTCCCTGTAAATACAAAATGCTGCACACTTCATCCCCATCCATAATAAATATCTGCTAATGTCATTACAACTTTAGCATCGTTATTGTCTTGTACTAGAGGGAAAAATCAATGCATTGTGCATAGTATTTTCTTATCTGTTGGGAGCAGAAGCATGCTGTTTGTGGAGCTGTAGAATGTGTTCCTGCCAGCTAAAAATGTTACATGGTGTAAATGTAAGGTTAAGCTATTTTATAAAGCTTGGCACTTCCTCCCTTTAATTGTGCAATAGAAGACAGATCGCATTTAACAAACTTTGCTCTCATTATAAACTATTGCTGGAGATGAGATGATGCATTTCCCCTTCCCGCAACGTTTGTGGGACAGAATGGTAGCATCTAAAAAAACTGCCCTTGGTGGTGATGAAGAGCATGCTATACTAGGTTGTTTTAAGTTCAGAGTCAAGCTTTTCCTCTCGTGCTAAACCAGAAAGGCCGTAGGTAATTCACAGTCCCAGGTGGTCATATTTGGTCAGCACTGGCTGAAACTGTGGTAACAGATTATTTGTCCTTCTTCTACGGAGCAAAAAAAGGCCAGATGGAGTTTTCTAGAATTTCAGCCAATCTCCCCATATTTCCAAAAAGCACCTGACAACTCCAAATTGAGTTTAATAACAGCAGTGAAAGTTGATGGACTTATTAATCGTGACTGCTGTTCAAGAAAAAATGTATAAACAAATGCCAACACATTTAACTGAATAACACTGACTCCTGGACCAGAAAGACAACTCTTGCTGGTGATTTTTTTCCCCTCCTTAAAAAACTGGAATGTGACAGTCTCTTTGAAACAGCTGATAATCTAAAGTTAGTGTAGTATACAATCAAATATGTTAGAAGTTTTTCATTGTAGTTTCTTATCTGGATAGAGAATGAGAATTATATTAATATTGTCAGTTGTCTAAATATTATAGAAAAAAGCAGAAAACATCAGGATGAAGGGTTGTTTCTGCTGACTTTTGTCCTGCTTTGCTACTCATGATGTGATACCCATGAAGTCCTATTGACAAGTCCAAGGCCAATGCAGAATAGACTGAAAAGGATATGTTTGACATATCTTTTCCATTCTTTAAGAAAGAAGGCCATTCTGGATCACTTCTTTTAAGAGTTTCAAATGTTATTTTGACCTTGTATTTATGACAGCAGACTGACTAGTGACACTCATTTCCAGGTGTTGGTACCAAACAACGCGGTTACGGACTCACAGAATCTCTTTCCTTTTTCTTATTTCTGAAAAAAAAACCCAAACCAAAACAAGACAAAAGCCCCACAAGAAACCCCCAGCAGTATTGCTTGTTTACAGAAGGAAGTCAGGCTTCAGAGGGACATATCTAGAAGACAGAGTGTTATGGTACAACAGCCCTGAAAGAATATATCAGAAACGTATTATCACCTAGCTAACTTGGAAAACACCTGTCCTCTTGGTGACCAACCAGTGTCATGCAAGGGTCCAGCTGCCCTCTGCACTATAAAAAGCTATTACATGAGACATTATACTTCAAAGACATGAGTTCCAGCATTACATCCCACAGCCTCAAATCAGTTCCATAGAGCTTAGGAAAGGAAAGGAAAATAAACATACAAGTTTCCCACAGCCTAGCACCACAGATCTGCTACGAGCATCAGCATTGACATGTTACCTAGCTGTTATTGAAGATTCAGCTTCTTACAGCCCCTCCTAGATATCAGACCTGCCTGACATGCAAGATAAACCAGGAACTTAATGCTTGCTTTCACACAGCTAGAAACAAACCCTCTTAGTCCTTCTGCTTTTTCTGTTTTCCTGAAAAGAGAGAAGTTACTGACTCCTTCTCCCTACCATCTACAAAAACAAAATTAGTATCACCTGTTCTTTCATTTTGGTAGTGAAGCAAATCTGGCTTGAAGGGAAAATCACCAACTTGGGGGACTGAGATCCTTTTCACCCCTGCAGGGTGCCATCAGTGTGTTTGCAGGAAGACCTGTTGGCAGTTTCCTGTATGAGCTCTTGCCCCGGGGTTTTAACTCTCCTTCCTCCTCCCTCCCCTCCCCAAATAACTTAATTTTGGTGGGACTTCCTGTGTTTCTTGGTTTCACCCACCTACAGCTTGAAGTTAAGGTAGCTTTTCAGCTAGAAGCATAAAGTGCAACAGGGAATTAAGGGAGAGTGAATTTTCTTTTTAGTTTTGAGTGATGGTTGAAAGGCTTTCCTGGGCTAGAAAAGGAAGCTAGGAAAAGAAAAAACGTGAAATTTTACATTACCAATATTCAGAGACATAGCATGCTGTAAGATGCTTATGTCAAAGCAAACTGGAAAACTTCAGGCAGGCAAACTAGGATGGATGGCTGAAATGTTCCCCAATTTACTGATTTTAGGCTTACTGAGTTGCAAGACAGTAAGTTCTTCCTTTCAACCAAGTTCTCCAGCAATAATATCTGAATATCATTTATTCTTAATGAAACACTTTATTTTATATTGTATAGCTTGTTTCCTCATTAAAGCCACTTCCTCCTGGTGCTGGTAACCATTTAAACCTAGGAATCTCATTCGCTTTAAGATGCGACACTCATCTACTCCTATCCAGAAAAAAAATATTCTTCCTGTGAACATACTGGAGATGTTTAAAAGCCAAAGGAGAATAATCAGTAAGTTAAATCATTGTCCTTATTGTCTATTAACAAAAGCTATCAGAAAAGGTTGATTTTGGTGAAATAAGAACAGCTGGAAAGAAAACAACAGACAGATAGGGACATGGCTGGGAAGTCTGTTTTCATTGATTCTACCTGTGTGGTCTATTGGAAAAGTGGTTAAACTTGTTGGGAAAGTTCTAGTTAGATATTGAGCAAAAGGCAAAGGAATTTACAAACTGCTCCTGCTTTTTTTTTTTTTTTTTTTCTTTTTTCATTAAGGCTTCTATTTACTGCAGCAGGAAGCAATACACAGGGTTGGCTTGAATGGTCTGGAAAGGGGAGAACAATTTGTTCTGTCATCTTTTTAAATGAAAGATCCTAAATACAATATGAATCATATATTTTGAGATTTAATCAGGTCAGCGTGGTGTGTTAACTATGAGGCTGTTGGTTGTTCTCAAAATACTTACTGAGGTGAGGAACCAAAACTATTATTCTGGTTCCAGGCTGAAAATACCACGTTGCAAAGAGCTTACTATGTATGTTGGCCAATATTGTGCAGGTAAAAGATGCAGGCGATACAATGAGGGTCCAGGCCTTCAGTAACAAACATGAGGAAGAATGGAAATAGATCTCAACAAGAACTAAGTTTCCAGAGCGATTGGAAAGAGCCAGTAATAATGAAATGTATCTGAAAAGAAAGGATATAGATTTCTCTGGGTCTATTCCTGGACTTGAATCCAAGCTTCCATATCACAAATACTGTATGTGCATGAAAAGAGCTGGATCTCTCAAGAGGGAAGCTGAAAAAGCCTTTAACCTGTCTAGGAAGGTCAGTAGAGCTACTTAACGCATAATGCTGAACACAGGTATCATTTAAATTTATTTCTCTTCTCTGGAATTTAATACCTGAGTCAGAGTCACTTTCTATCCCACTCAAGGTCAGAGTCTGCCCCTCCTGGAAGGTAACTTTCCATTTTCATTAAAAAACTGTATAGGGATACTTTATTCAGAGAGGAGTTATTAGAGGTGGACACTTTAAAACATGTTGATTTTAACGTTCAACCGAGTGGGAGACTTGATCTTCCCAGCTTAATAGGTTGACAGCCACTGCTACTGCAACTCTTTCCTATATAGCTGCCTGAGGCGCCTTTCTCCAGTCTTGTCAACACTGAGTTACTGGACAGACATCAGTGCAAGAATCACAGGCAAAGAGTAAAACAGGCAGCCTTCTGGAGTCCTTGCTTCTGGTCCCTATTTCCAACATAATTTCTCTTTGTTTCTAAATCTGGTGAATGCTTCAACAGCAAAGCTGGGAAAAGCCCTCAGTAAGTATCCAAGCCTGTCAGTGCTTTAGGCAAAGACTGTCCCTGCTCAGCTAGGTTTGGGCTTGTCTTGTGCTGGATCGCAAGGTAGTATTATGTGGTCTTCACAGAAATAGCTTTCTAAATGTTTCCAGATTTGGACCCTGTCTGGTCAATTACCAAGCTTTTAGCTGATCTAGTGAAATAAAAGTGAAGTGCATCCTCCTATGCATATCTGGATAAAATTAACTGGTTTTGTAAATCACTAACTTGGAGCACTAACTTGGAGAACTAAACGAAGACAACCAGTTAGCAATGAAATATTTTTGTGGGCTGTGCCCTGTTTGACATAATGACCTACTGCAAACTATAACATAATTTCACCATTTAATTAGAAGTTTTTTCCTCATTTTTCATGTGTATAAATGAGGAAGATCACTAATTTAAGGGATTTTAAAAGACAGGCCCAACTTCTAGATAAGAAGGAAGAAGGACGAGATTGGTGATATACTTAGTGAACCCGTCTTTGGGATTTCTGATAGGGCTCTCTTTATAGGATATTCTGAAGGCAACATGAAAGGAACAAGAAAAAGAACCAGATTAGAAATAGATGACAGGAGAATTACTACAATATCCAAAATGCTGGTAAGCTCGGGTGATATCCTTAAAGAATTGCTTTTAGTAGTGAGATGCTGATAATACAACATCAAGTCCAAATACATTTGAAAGCCATGACTCCAGAAAGGATAATGCTCTGAGCAGAAGGCAGTTTCCATAATCTAAATGCCAAGTAATAAAAAGATCCTCTGGAGTTTTCATGTCATACAGCAGTTGACTGGACAAAGATATAAACTGGGTGTTGGAGCAGAGAACAGACTGAGCTGCTAGGTAAGGAAAACAGCAAGCACAGGGAGCCAGAGTGCCCCAGACCCAGTNAGATGCTGATAATACAACATCAAGTCCAAATACATTTGAAAGCCATGACTCCAGAAAGGATAATGCTCTGAGCAGAAGGCAGTTTCCATAATCTAAATGCCAAGTAATAAAAAGATCCTCTGGAGTTTTCATGTCATACAGCAGTTGACTGGACAAAGATATAAACTGGGTGTTGGAGCAGAGAACAGACTGAGCTGCTAGGTAAGGAAAACAGCAAGCACAGGGAGCCAGAGTGCCCCAGACCCAGACCCAGTCCCCAGATCCTGAAGTAACGTCTAAGCATCTTACTACACTTTTTATTTTGCCTAATCATGAACTGCTTCAGGAATAAGCTGCATGAAAGACGTGAATAATTATGGATTTTTTTCTTTCCCTACTTAACTAGGGAAAGTTGAGTGTAAACAAACCTGGTTTGTGGGCAAAAATTGCAGCAAGCGGCAGAGAAAAAATTGTTCTGAGTAGAAAAAGGACATTTTGCATGCAACAAAGGACTGTTCACTAGGCAGTAAGTCCACATGACAAGCCCTTACACAGTACTCCTATGTTACTCCTGATGACGGGTGTTATGGTTTGAGGAACCACAATTTATTGTCGTTCAGACAATTATTCTATCACCCAAAGACCCCTCCCCAGCTGGGAAGGGGAATTGGGAAAAACAAGGAAACCCGAGGGTTGAAATATAAACAGATTTAATAGAATAAAACTAAATAATTAACATTAACAATACTAAAGAACCAGTACCGATGCTGATACCAATATGAAATATACAAGGGTTATACTCAGCCAATTGTATCGGTAGGAAGCTGTGCGCTCCCAGCAGTGGACAGCAAATGTCCGGCACCGCAAGTGCTACAGCTTTGGGAGGGAGGGAAGGCCTCAGGGGTCCGGCA
>VYXH01010534.1:228551-260347 GCA_013397275.1 Burhinus bistriatus
GCTTCAACAGCAAAGCTGGGAAAAGCCCTCAGTAAGTATCCAAGCCTGTCAGTGCTTTAGGCAAAGACTGTCCCTGCTCAGCTAGGTTTGGGCTTGTCTTGTGCTGGATCGCAAGGTAGTATTATGTGGTCTTCACAGAAATAGCTTTCTAAATGTTTCCAGATTTGGACCCTGTCTGGTCAATTACCAAGCTTTTAGCTGATCTAGTGAAATAAAAGTGAAGTGCATCCTCCTATGCATATCTGGATAAAATTAACTGGTTTTGTAAATCACTAACTTGGAGCACTAACTTGGAGAACTAAACGAAGACAACCAGTTAGCAATGAAATATTTTTGTGGGCTGTGCCCTGTTTGACATAATGACCTACTGCAAACTATAACATAATTTCACAATTTAATTAGAAGTTTTTTCCTCATTTTTCATGTGTATAAATAAGGAAGATCACTAATTTAAGGGATTTTAAAAGACAGGCCCAACTTCTACATAAAAGGAAGAAGGACGAGATTGATGATATACTTAGTGAACCCGTCTTTGGGATTTCTGATAGGGCTCTCTTTATAGGATATTCTGAAGGCAACATGAAAGGAACAAGAAAAAGAACCAGATTAGAAATAGATGACAGGAGAATTACTACAATATCCAAAATGCTGGTAAACTCGGGTGATATCCTTAAACAATTACTTTTAGTAGTGAGATGCTGATAATACAACATCAAGTCCAAATACATTTGAAAGCCATGACTCCAGAAAGGATAATGCTCTGAGCAGAAGGCAGTTTCCATAATCTAAATGCCAAATAATAAAAAGATCCTCTGGAGTTTTCATGTCATACAGCAGTTGACTGGACAAAGATATAAACTGGGTGTTGGAGCAGAGAACAGACTGAGCTGCTAGGTAAGGAAAACAGCAAGCACAGGGAGCCAGAGTGCCCCAGACCCAGACCCAGTCCCCAGATCCTGAAGTAACGTCTAAGCATCTTACTGCACTTTTTATTTTGCCTAATCATGAACTGCTTCAGGAATAAGCTGCATGAAAGACGTGAATAATTATGGATTTTTTTCTTTCCCTACTTAACTAGGGAAAGTTGAGTGTAAACAAACCTGGTTTGTGGGCAAAAATTGCAGCAAGCGGCAGAGAAAAAATTGTTCTGAGTAGAAAAAGGACATTTTGCATGCAACAAAGGACTGTTCACTAGGCAGTAAGTCCACATGACAAGCCCTTACACAGTACTCCTATGTTACTCCTGATGACGGGTGTTACGGTTTGAGGAACCACAATTTATTGTCGTTCAGACAATTATTCTATCACCCAAAGACCCCTCCCCAGCTGGGAAGGGGAATTGGGAAAAACAAGGAAACCCGAGGGTTGAAATATAAACAGATTTAATAGAATAAAACTAAATAATTAACATTAACAATACTAAAGAACCAGTACCGATGCTGATACCAATATGAAATATACAAGGGTTATACTCAGCCAATTGTATCGGTAGGAAGCTGTGCGCTCCCAGCAGTGGACAGCAAATGTCCGGCACCGCAAGTGCTACAGCTTTGGGAGGGAGGGAAGGCCTCAGGGGTCCGGCACCGGGGCAAGGAGTTCTTAGGATCACAGCCATCCAGGAAGAGAAAGAAATTTGCGGCAAACTTTCTAATTTATACTGAATGTGACGTCCATGGTATGAAATAATCCTGTTGGGCAGTTTGGGTCAAGTGCCCGGGTCTCGCTCCTCCTCATCCCTGCACCTGGCGAGCTCGAAAACACTGAGACCTTGACACCCACACACCATAGCTGGTTATGAGGTAAATATTTTCACAGATTCAGACACCGGAGTCTTTTAAAAGTACAGTTTTCCCAAGCATTAGAAGAGAATTTACTGCAAAGTAAAGTTACTGAAAGAGAAATCAGTCCTGTGTTGCTCAAACCAGGACAACGGGCTGCCTGAAGATGAGGCTATGGCTTCACACACTATAAATTTCCTCATCCTGGAGTCTGTTGTTTAATGCTACATTTCTTCTTCATTTCTGAAAAAAGCTGGGGACAGGCCAAGCCCTCAGGTACTTTTTAGCCCGTGTTTATGTGAGCTACCTCACTGCTCTAGCATCAGTCCAGTTGTCTACAACTACATGTTGTCTTGCAGTACATGACAGACTCCGTATGTGTCAGGGAGCCCTGTGACCCTGCTGCAGCAAGACACCGTGATGTTCAAAATGGAGAATCCACCTTGCAGGTACAGCAATAGCCAGGCCTGTCTTATCTGTCATGCAGGTATTCAAAAATATGGTTTTATACCTTGGTGTATCTGAAGGTGGACACACTGCTTGCATATGCTTCTGGGAGCTGTAGACTCAAAGCAGGACTGGAGTTGTGACAGTTTCAAATTTATGTTTGGAAAAAAAGGCAAATGGGGATGAAAGGGTGGTGTGGCAGCTGCTCTTCCATTAAAGCCCATGTTCCTTCCTTATCAGCACAGAGACCCAGTTATGGCAGGAAGGCTGAGAGTCCAGCCAAGGCCGTGAGCCCCCTCATCTTGCTTTGATGCTAAACCCGGTTTGAGCAAATGCTAAAATTTTTAACCTCTGTTTTTAGCCTAAAGTTTTTTTGTCATTCAGCAACCTGAGGGTTATGTGAATGGTTGGTCACTAAGCTATGATCTCCACTATGGCACAATAAAATGCTGCAATCCTGAATTTTAATCACCTGATGGGTTCCACATGGTCACATTATGGTCAATATTATCTGAAATCAGACTGATTAAGTTCCTCCACCTGTGTGCTCCAAATGATTGACTGCAGTATGAAAGTGTCAGAACTCACAAGAGAAAAAAAATTGCAGAGAGGAGCTTCTAGCAGATGTCACTTCAAGGGGAGCAACCAATCTCCAAAATAATAGGAAATAAATTACTACATGAGCCAGCCAATACACACGACACGTCGATTAAAGAGACATTATCTAGCACAACAATCGATACTCTGTGAATTAAATCCAATATGAAGACTAACTTCAGTTTCCCTTCTGTGGGAAATTAACATTATAAGAATTTAAGGTAAACAGATGAATGGCAGATGAAAGCAACAGATCATTTTAGAGAACTGTTTAAGGTAACCTGTTTTTCAAGGATTATTTGTTTTTTAGCACTGCACTTCCTTTAGCATCACCATTAACTATTTGCTAAAAGATTCCGTTGTTTTTTCCTCAAGAGCTTTCCTTACCAATCCAGTTCATTCATTCTCATCTGGCTAGGATCATGCTTTCGGATGTTTAAAGTTTCTGTTGCTTTCTTTTACCCTGGCATTTTGTCTTTCATTTAGAAATACCTAAGACTAATATGCCACTATAAATAACACACTGGCTCCATGGCTTTCTCTCTGGTAATTTCGTAGGCTCTGGGATGCTTAATTGTTGGATTTTGGTTTTAACTTGTCTTATGTTTGTATTATTATTTTTTAATCACAGTGAGGAAAAATACCACAGTAGTTTCCGTTACAAACACAAAGAGTTAGGACAAGTGTTTTGCACCTTAGTAACCCTTCTGTTTCAAATGCTGTCCCACAAAAAGCAAATGATCACGCAGATGATCAATCAGACTATGCAAGATAAATTTTGAGGATGCGCAGAAATGAGAACTATCGGGTATATATGCTGAGCACATGTAATTGTGCTTTAGGGTGTCTGAAGTTTATTTCCATGTCTAACCCTCACTACTAACCTGAGCAGGAAAAACTAAAAGCACTACAGTCATTGGCACGTTTGCATGTGTTACTGCTAATACCCAGAAATAATAATAAAAAGGACTGCTTTGACTTTTGTGTTGCTTTGAAAATAGTTAGAGGGCAAATTCCATCATGTGTGGATGAT
Organism: Burhinus bistriatus; assembly: GCA_013397275.1. Taxonomy (NCBI): domain Eukaryota; kingdom Metazoa; phylum Chordata; class Aves; order Charadriiformes; family Burhinidae; genus Burhinus; species Burhinus bistriatus. The sequence continues at coordinate 232,407 of VYXH01010534.1, forward strand.
GTAAGTTCATTACATGACAGTGTAAGGGTGAAAAACCTTGGCAGAATTGTTCATTGACTGAATTTTTGTTAGTTCATTCAGGTTCAGTTTTATTTCATTTCGTATTTTATGTAACACTAACAGACACATACACAAAAACCCCCACATATGTATAGATATAAAACAGATAGACTGGCAGTTGCCCGCAGCAACAGACTGCCACAGGCGTAAAGCTTCTGCCAGAGCACTGGAAGCTGAGGGCTGGCCACTGCTGCTGGGGCCAAAGGCAGAGGAGGGGCATGTGGGATGATGCCTGCTGCTGCAGGACTGTTTGGCTACAGCCAAGTCAGTCCTGACTTCCTGCGACTCCCATCTGGTCCCCGGTGCTGCACCCCTCCTGTAGCAGGAGGCTGAGCCAGGGACCTCAGTAAAGCCTGGTGTGCTCCTTGGCATAGCTCTGGGTGTCCTCTTGCAGAGCTGGCAGCTATAGGAAAGTCTGTTGCCTCATTGCCTGTAGCTCCCGTATTGCCTTGCAGACTCAGCTGGACGGTCATGGCCCTAACTCGCCTCCACAATTTTATTTCTCTGGTGAGTTCTGACACTTCCAAATTATAGTCAGTCATTTGGAGCACACAGATGGAAGGAAATTTAACCAAATTTATTTTCAGGCGTACAAACCATAAAGGCATTCCCTATTAGGAAGGAAGCTTCAGGGTGTCAAGCTCTCATTTTGTAATAATCAGGACCACAATCTAGTGACACACATTTCAAATAACATCCCAGCTCTCTCTTTCCTTCCTGCCTCTTTTCTTCCCAAGGCAGGACTTGCCCAGCCACAACCCAAACTGGAAACCTCATTTGAGGGAGATGGAAAATTCAATTTGCCTACCTTTCTGAGAAGTCTTGTGCCATCTCTGAATTCATCGTCTCAACATACCTTTCCGTATAAAAGGCAAATGATGGCCAGTGACAAAACTGGTCATGTTAGGAATAAACCATCCCAAACAACAAAACATTGCAGAAGCAAAACATCTACTTTTTATTCCTACTAAAAGTCCTTCTATTTAGTGTATAAACCCGGTTTGATGAGGCATATCATATACAAATAGAGTGGAAATTATATTTTAGGGGATTTTACTTCTTGGAGACAACTTTTCCAAATGAGCATAAGAAACATAAATCAAGTAATGTCTCAGCTTCATGAGAAGACTTGCTTTCCCAGGCTTGACAGATTTTCTTGACTTCACCTACAATTTTGTGCCGAGCAGTTTCCCTTGATACCCTTCACTTTTCCAGGCTAACCTTGTCTTTTCCACACAAGCCACCTGCTACACTCTAGGGGAAGTCTCGGGGGAGCCCGACCATTGCAGTGCTCTACAGGATACTTGCCCCTTTCCTGAAGGTGTGAAGCAAGACAGGGAAGGAAGAAGAAGCAGACAGGTAGAAAGGCTGAGCTCAGCGGCTTGACAGAAAGCACTGCAGGTGCCACCAAGGGCTTTAGAAGAGTGTTTTTCAATCCTGTGGTATTTTTGCATGCACCAGCATTTGCACTGACCATGGTATTGCTACAAGCAGCATGGAGAAAACAAACAGGACACAAAACTGTCACTAAAAAGATGTTACTAGGGATGTGAATAAAGGTTATGCCCAAGGCAAGGTGTGTCAGGGTAAGGATATGCCTGGAGTGGCTGGGAGAAGGGGCCATGAGGCTTGGACAGAGGAAATATAGTGTGGCACCCTGGCTGTCTACCCCACAGCTTAGGCTACCTATGCAGCCCCCAAAACAGTAGGGTTAGCCTTCCTGGGGGTAGAAGCTGCTAGCAGGAAAAGTGAGGACAATTTTCAGAAGATTTTCCAGCTAGGTGGTGTTTGGAGCAAGCAGATGCTTCAGACAAAGGCTGGGGAGCTCACAGGCATGATGAAATCTTTATGTATTTAAAAGTTTTGCACTCAGAAAAAAGGCTTTAAAGGTGTAGTTTGGACAAGTATTAACTTTTGTCTCTAAGAGCAGCTCCTTACTTTTCCTCCCTTTGTTCCCTGTACTCCCTGTAGCCCTGTGGTTCCCTGTCCCTTTAGGCACTGGCTAAGCCTCAAAGGCAGGGAATCTCATACAAAAAATGTAAATGAAAAGAACAACAGATAAAGGCCAAAGGCTTTTAAATGAGTTATTCTTCATGATGTTTTTCTGTCATGTGTAATAAAGTCAGCTGCATTCCTTGTCATCTGGGTGTGTTCCAGGGAAATGCAAGTTGTCACAACAAATAGAATAACTGGGCAAGAAAATGGTCTTTCCAAGCCACTTCCTCTTGGGATGTTTAATTCAGTTGTTTTTTTGTGTGTTCACTTTCAGGTAGGCATGTGAAAATTCACCTTGCTCATCCCAGTATTATATCTCACTGCTGTAAAGAAGTGAGACTTGAAATAGGAGAGCCACTGGAAAACTTGCCGCTTCTAAAAGACTATCAGGTACTTCATGTTAAGTGATGGATTTTAACTCATAAGAAGCTGAGAGATGACATCTGTGAAGCTGGGAGGAAGAGCAGACTTGGTTCTCCCAGATAAGGCAAGACATTTGCATCCAACTTCCAACTCTGGTCCATCCTTGTCTCTGCTCCTGGGAAAGACACTTTGCTTTCCCTGACCAGAGCTCTCTTACAATCCCTGTTTCTGGCGGTGGGGTGAGGGGAATTCAAGCTCAGAGGTAATCTCTTCACAGTTGTGTATAGCACTTAGTTATGTGGGTCCTTAGACCTATCCAGGGCCTCTCGACATTATCATAGCACAAAACATTAAAAATAAATCACATGGAGCAGATAGTGGTAATTAATTTGATGACTGAACAAGTTGGCATTGCACCTATTAGACAAAGCTGTGGATTTATGAACCTGAATTGAAAATGAGTTTTCTTATCCAGCTGAGAAGCTGAATGTATTGAAGTTCTTTCTGTGTTTCACATGAAAGCTTTTGTGCTGGATGTGGTTAGTCTGCATTCTCTTCTGACCATTGTTATTTGTCAGGCATTTCTGAGGTGCTCTGTAGTTTGTAACAGCCCAAGTAATGCAAAATGACTATGCTTGCTCAGCATCTATAACCACAGAACAGCTGAACAAAAGAGGGCACCTGCCGTAACAAAGCTTGCAGTTTGTGAGCACAGAGCAATGCAGACACCATCTAAGGTAGCCCAAGGTCAGTTTGGGTCATCAAGGTAGACAATGGTCTCCATTAACCTTGTCTCTGGGAAAGAGAAGAGAAGCTGTCTGACAGCAGCCACTCTAGAAAGTCACTGGTGCCTAAGGACTGGTGCCAAGGCCAGACTTCTCATTTCCCCTCCCCTGCCTAGCTATCTCCCCCTTCAAGAAGCCATGAGGAAAATTTTGTGTGAAATTATCTTCTGCACTCTCTTTTTTATTTCAAGTGTTTCCATAGCCCACACAGCCTCAAATAGGGTGCGTGTGGTCTTGCAACATGCCAGGAAGATCACTGCTTCATGACAGATGTTGGTGGCTTGGAAAATCAAGAAACCCAGAAACCCTCAAGCCATGGTGGACAAACGCCTGAAGATTCAAATGCTGATATTGCTTGTGAGTCACTTGATTGAATTGCTGGAGTGACTTTCAGAGGCTTTTGGGAGGGCCTTGATATTTTCCACAAATCAGGTGTAACAACAAGAAGGGGTGTGTGCCTGCCATGAAAGCAGAGGCCAGGGAGTTTGTTACCTAAAGTGAAGTAAATTAAGGTAACAGCAGTAACAGTGTTTAAGAGGAAGCTATTACAATTTCCTATCCTGACTTGCACAACACGAAGCACAGAATCTAATATAATCACTCCTGTTCTGGATTAACCCTTTACTTAATGCTCATGGGAAGAGAAATGGTTAGGTAGTAGTTTGTCTACACCACCTGCTAAGCTACAGGTATAACTCAAGTCCAATCTGTTAAAGAATTAGCTTAGATGTGAATAGACCACACCATTTTTCATAAGCTTTACAAGGAAGTCGCTAGACTGGGATTTATATACTGCAAAAACAAATAGCTATTTTCTGGAACTTAATGGCATTGACATGTGCAACTTGTACAACCAAGACTGATAGTTTTAAGAGTAACAGCACCATAAAAATCAGAGGATCGCAGATCATAAAATGTTTATATGATAAACCAAATAAGCCTTCGACTTTGTATGTTATGATGAAGAGGGAAATAAAACATGGGAGAGAAAAATGAATACAGGATAAATATGGAAGGCAGAAAAATAAATACAAATGCAGGAAAAAAAACTCAGAATTTATTTGATAATGCATTCAAATGGCTAATTATCCTGATAGTCAAAATTTTTTCCATTATTTCCACTTTAATCTTACTGATGTCAACTTTCAGCCATAAGATGTTGAGTTTTGCTTTTAGACAAAATGCAGTATTTTTGTTGTTGTTGTTAATTGTGAATAATGGTATTGCATGAAAACCTCTATCAGAGAACTACCTAGAGATCTAGACTTTCTTGACAGAGTGGTGGAGGAGACATCGTGTTGTTAAAAACAAGATCCTTCATTTTAAGCTTGACATAAATGATTTGGTATACTGTCAGGGAAGACCCTGAAAAACTCTGAAATGTCCTTCAGAAAGGTAATAGTGGTGAAACTAAACCCCATGGAAACCTTGTTAAGAAGGAAGAACAAGCTCCTATGGAACTAGATAGGGGGTTAATCATGCTCCAGACTTGATTGGCGCAGGAGCTGGGGTAGTCCTGCTGCAAATCCTCCTCGGCAGGAGCCTGCCCCTCTCCCCCTGTGTGCAGAGAGAGCCCAGGCTCTCTCTGGTCAGGTGTCAGTCTTATATTCCTAAAGCTGTTGTGGTGACAATGCTGTCCCTGTGGTTGCTCAGGGCTGGCCTAAGCTCTAGGACAGCCCAGGCACATCTGGGCAAGCATCAGTTCAGAGCTGGAGACAGGGCAGGAGGAGGTGAGGGACATGAGGCAGGAGAGCTTTAGTGGGTTTTCAGCTTTGAAGCTATTTAAAATATAGAGACTTTGCAGTGTAAAGGTCTGGCTCAGATACAAGAAACCAGTCATTGCTGCCACAGACTGTCCACCATGACTTGTGGTCTTGTCTCCATTTTCATTTCATAGATACACACCTACATCACTTAAAGCTATATCTTCAGCAATGCCTAAAAGAAAGGCATTTCCCTGGGGAAGTTAAAGGAGAAAAAAAAGTTGACATTCCAGATCTGTCATTATTCACATTCAGAAAGAGAAAGGCTCTGACACTTGTTATTTCACACAGAGGCTTCTAATTTAAAATATCTTTACCCCAGAAAACTCAAGATCCTGCCTCCAGAGCTGTGCCAGGGGCGAGGGACGGAGGTGGTGAAGTCCTTAAAGAGCGAGGGACAGAGGTGGTGAAGTCCTTAAAGAAAGAATCACCAAGAAGAGAAAAATGGGGCTAACTAAGGCTTTCCAGAGACTGGTCAATGATTCAAGTCCTGCTGGGTCAATTTAATGGAGCTGTAGTGAAAAAAAACAACATAGAGAGGAGGATAAAAGGGGAAAGAGAAGATGCTATCTATATTATTGAGGAACATATTAGGTGCATGCATAATGTAAAATCACAAGATTAATAAGTTGATCATTACAAAACCAATGGCATCTGACTTAGGAGGAAGCACTCGATAAGCTTTGGGGCTCAACCTCCCAAGCAGACTGTGGAAGCGGGAGCTAGGTAGCGGCAAGGTGGGCTTTGCCTGTCTGCTCATGGCCCACAGGCTTGGGCTGGGCTCAGGTGCCAGCACAGCGCCCCAGCTGCAGCGCTGCCTGGGCACGCCAAGAACGGCCTGAGAGACAAGGGAATTGTGTTTTATAGTATTTCGGGTGTGTTAGCATCTACGTCCCCGAGGGCCTCTGTTCCCGGGTTGTCGCTCCCCACCTAGTGACCTGCGGCAGAATTACAGGAGCTTCTGTTTTTTTTCTGGAAGGAGGGTGCATGAGCCCTACCTACCCAAACCCTGTCTTTTGTTTACGCGCTTATTTTGCACCTATAAATATAATAGGTGAATAACTTATGTCCTCAATTAATTAATCAACGTAAAAACTTTGTCAAGCAATAAACAGATCTGAAGAAATAACCTAAAAAGACATCCTGTACACTCCTGTTTATCCTCTGCTTCCGCCATCTATTAAAATGGAACATAGGTTTCTTCTCTGCCAAGTGTAACACTATACAGTTACAGTTCCTATTGAATGGAGCCCGACCTTTTGCTATAATGGATCATAAAGAGGATATGGATCAAATTTCCAACTAGACTACAACTCATCTTTCATTTTTGTGAAAATATCTGTGCCATGGAAAGCATGTTTGCCTAATTTGATTTGAATACATGGTTAACCAATAAATTTGAGGCATGATGGCAAACTGGGCTTTCAGATGCCTGACTACTACATTGATATAAAATGTCATTTATGTACAGGACAGCTGGTGCAGCTGTCTGAGTGTGCAAGCCACTTACAGAATCACAGAATGGTAAGAACCTTCAGAGATCATCTAGTTGGACCCCCCCACCAAAGCAGGTTCACCTAGAGCAGGTTGGACAGGAATGCATCCAAGCGAGTTTTGAATGTCTCCAGAGAAGGAGACTCCACAACCTCCCTGGGCAGCCTGTTCCAGTGCTCTGCCACCGTCAAAGTAAAGAATTTTTTCCTCATGTTCAGAAGGAATTTCCTGTGTTCCAGTTTGTGCTCTTTACCCCTTGTCTTGTCATTGGGCACCACTGAGAAGAGTGTGGCCCCATCCTCTTGACACCCACTCTTTAGATATTTATAAGTATTGATGAGATTCCCTCTCAGTCTTCGCTTCTCCAGAGTAAACAGACCCAAGTTTCTCAACCTTTCCTCATAACAGAGGTGCTCCATTCCCCTGATCATCTTCGTAACCCTCCGCTGGACTCTCTCTAGTAGATCCCTGTCTTTCTTGAACTGAGGAGCCCAGAACTGGACACAGTACTCCAGATGTGGCCTCACCAGAGCAGAATAGAGGGGCAGAATGACCTCCCTCAACCTGCTGGCCATGCTCTTTTTAATCCACCCCAGGATACCATTGGCCCTCTTGGCCACAAGGGCACATTGCTGACTCATGGTCAACTTGTTGTCCACCACGACTCCCAGGTCCCTCTCTGCAGAGCTGCTTTCCAGCAGGTCAACCCCTAACCTGTACCATGGCATGGGGTTATTCATCCCTAGGTGCAGGACCCCACACTTGCCCTTGTTGAACTTCATTAAGTTCCTCTCTGCCCAACACTCTAGCCTGTCCAAGTCTTGCTGTATGGCAGCACAATCCTCTGGTGTGTCAGCCACTCCTCCCAGTTTCGTGTCATCAGCAAAGTTGCTGAGGGTACACTCTGTCCCCTCGTCCAGGTCGTTGATGAATATATTGAACAAGACTGGACCCAGTATTGACCCCTGGGGATCACCGCTGGTTATAGGCCTCCAACTGGACCCTGTGCCACTGATCACAACCCTCTGAGCTCTGTCATTCAGCCAGTTCTCAGTCCACCTCACTGTCCACTCATCTAACCCACACTTCCTCAGCTTACCTATGAGGATATTATAGGAGACGGTGTCAAACGCTTATGCTTAAATGAAAGTTGTGCTTGAAAGCCTGAACCACCATTTGGCATTTGCTGCTTCATAAAATAGTTCAATGTACCTGAGATATCTGCTTTGCTGCTTTCAAGGTATAATAAGTATTATTTTTCAGCCCATTAACATCTCGTGGACCTAGAAGAGTATTCTTCAAGTCTTCTAATGGCTTACATAAGGCTTACTTATGTTTTAGTTGTTTAAACTCAACTTACTCGTTTAGCTTTATTTAACACTAGTTATTCCCTATTCATCTACACAGAGAAATTTTTATTACTTCTGTTCTGTGCTCTCACCCTGAATCTCAAGTTAAATATCCAAGCAAAGTTAAAGATATTTTGAAGGAGTTAGTGGCAAATCTACACATCACAAATATGTGCTGTAGAAATTATATGCTATTCCTTTCCTTTTGGGTGCTTAATATTGGATATTCCAGAAGGCAAAGCTATGTGGCTCAAGGGGTTAAAGTCATGAAGGCTCCATGAAGACTGTATGTCTGCTGAGTACTCATTTTTTGTTGGATTGGCTAAGGATGGCCTTTGGCACTACACTGGAGCAAAGCTCAAACTCAATTTGTGTGCCTTAGCTACTTTATCTGTATCCCAATATCCATCAAAAGCAGCGATATTTTTAGGTATGAACTGCCTTTAATGTTCTTAAGATTAATTTATTTCAGTCAGAATGCTTTTGAATGATTTTGATACAAAAAAGAAAACGGAAAAGGAAGGAGGCTTTCCAGCCAGTGTGCTTTCCTTTCTGATATAACATGGGGATGAAAGGGTCCTTTCTGGGGTTAGATTTACACATCTTTTAAGTGAAATGGCAATTTCCTTAAGAGTGTGAAAACTAAATTCACACTTTGAAGATTCTTGTTATAAGTTTTTCTGCCTCTGTGGTTTCTCAGACTTCGTAAATGAGAACAGAAAACATCAGAAATGATCAAACCTAAGCCTACAAAAAAATATCTCAAAATGTTTAGAAAATGTGGGTTAAAAACCTAGTCATTCCAATAACAGCAGCAAAGCTATAAAATTTGGCTTTAGTTAAGGTCAAGGTTCAGGATTTTATCTGCCCCGTAGTGAAGGTATTTGAAACAAACTCATTAGGATGTTAAGTATGTTGGCAAATGACCCCATCAAATACAATGCGATTTAAATTTCAGCACCCTTAAACTAAGCCAGACTAAGCCTAACCTCTCTGCTCTTTCAAGGGCAACAGTTTTTTAGATGCTGTACATTCAAACTTGCTCAGGGTACATGACTTTTAAACTGATGTCAGTTTGACACTTGGACCATTTGCAAGCATTTATCAAGCATGACCTCAACATGCCAGTAAATTAGGACTCACTCATCAGATGCATCCTTTGCCACTAATTTGCCTCACTTGCTTTCTAGTTTTGTGCTAAGGCTCCAAGCAACTAATTAGTTATGAGGCAACATCAGCACCTGCACAGGTTTGCAAAAATATTCAGGAGTAAAATAGACATCTGAAGGACTTAGACATCTGTAAGTTATACATAGGCTGAATAGACAGCCTCAAAAATGCTGGTATTTTATTAGGTGTCTAACTGACCGTACAGACTTATGCCCAAGTCCTTAAAGAGATAGGCCTTGGAAACTGGGGTCTAGCCAGGTTCCTTGTAGAAAAAATCAAGAAGGTAAAAAAGGTATGTGATTTTAAAATACAATTAAAAAGTATAGGCCACTGATGGCAGAGATACAGGGGGCAGACTGATGCTTCCTATCATCAGCATGCCAAGAAATTTAGGGACCGGTGTGGGCTCTGACAAAATATCCCTGACAAAACAGAAACAATATTCACTTACTTTCTAAGACACATGATTTTAAGACACAATAATGTTACTTCTCTGTGTATCAGGACATATTTACAATGTTAATAATATGTCAAAGTAATATTTGAATTTTCAAATGTGTCCAATAATACATATACACATTTTTCAAGGTATGTCTGTCTTTTTTTTCACCAACGTTTATTTTTTTAAACTCAGACAAATATATTATTTTCTTCATGCAAGAAAGATGTTTAAATCATAGAAACACACCCAGCAATTAAGAAGTGAGGTAGACTGTTGAGGACATTGGTGGAATGGGAAAATGTTGTTAGCATTCTGTATATAAAATAGATATTCATGTCTCTGAAAACCTGAAACTTTTTTATTTCTACTATTAAAAGACCCTAGAGTAGATAATATGTTAAAAGACTCCAGAATAGAAACTACATATGAGGTTGGAGTACCATTTTTTAAAATGTATGTTGAATGGTAGAAGACACTTTGAATATTCAAAGAGTTTCTGTAGATACAAGAACAGGTAACAATTTACTTAGTATTTTAAAAGGTAGACTGCCCTGACTTTGATATAGGATGAGGCAACATTTAGAAACATACAATTAGAAAAGGGGCAGCCACTGTATATTGACAAAGGGAAAATTATAGATAACAAAATCTGTTGGAGTATATTGCTTAACTGGAAGATTAAGTGGAAAGAGCTGAAATACCCGGGGTTCTTGGAAGTTTCTGACATTGGAACAAATAGAAAGATCCTCTACCAGGTCAGTCAGCACGGTCAATAGGACAGGAGTATTACCAAGAGGTTAAACACAGAATACCTGCAAACTACCAGTATAAAGACGGAGGAGAGCAGGTCTGCTGTGTAATGTTCATTTGTGTGCAAGCTTGGAGAAGCTCTGCTTTCAAAACAAATTCGATAAACACAGGCAGTGTAATTTCAGTCAATGGTGCTTCTAAGTGAATACATGATTTTTGTAATTGTATGAAAGTGGGAAATACAAAGTACACAGCCTAGGAATCAAAAAAAGTAACGGTGTTACAGTGAGATTGAAGTGCAATACAAAATGTCAGTGACAAATGGAATGTGTTACTTCATTTTGTTTTTCACTTTGTTGACAAAAATGCGTTGAAAGAAAAAAATCTGTCATAAAGAGAGGTGACAGTAATACTGTATGTATACATTGGTAGTTTCATGAAATACATTGCTCATTGGGTACACTATATGAACAAAAAATTATAGTTCATCTAGTTTAATATTCATGTTAGATAAAATTATGAAGACTACATAAAAGTACAAGCATGTTCAGTAGTGATGACAAAGATATGTTTTCAGCTTGTCATGGGAATTGAAAAGAGGCAGGTGAAACTGATAGTTGTAGATGATAAACTACAGTCTTTTACAAAGTGACAGATTCCATTTCTCCTGGCTAAATTAAAAATAATACTTGAATGTCCTAAGAAAGTAAGAATGATCATTTTTGTTCCTTCATTCTCCTTTCATCAGGGTATTAAAATTGGGGAAAATCATTGCGTTTAAAAGTTCTTCTGGGTTAATCAGTATAGTCTACAGAGATTTCAATCAAGTGGTAGGTCAACATTTCTCTTCTAAAGTGATGCCTTTTCTGTTGAATTTCTATGATAACCAGTAAGAGATCTTTTAAGGATTTCATGCCCTGTCACCTTTCTGTTTTTGGAAAGATGAAATCAACTTTTTCACCCTTTGGCATTTGGACAGAATCACAGAATAGCAGCGGTTGGAAGGAGCTTCTGGAGATCATCTTGTCCAACCCCCTATCTCATCTCAGGCAGAGCCATCTAAAGCCATTTGCCCAGGACCATATCCAGATGGCTTTTGGATATTTGTCTCCAAGGATGAAAGCTCCACAACCTTTCTGGGTAACCTGCTCCAGCCTCACAGTGAAAAACTCTTTCCTGATGTTCAGAGGGAAACTTCTGTGATTCAGTGTGTGTCCATTGCCTCTGGTCTTGTCACCGGGCACCACTGGAAATAGTCTGGCTCCATCTTCTTTACATCCTCCCTTCAAGTATTTATATAGGCTGGTGAAAGCCCCCCTGAGCCTCCTTTTCTCCTGGTTGAAAAGTCCCAGCTCTCTCAGCCTTTCCTCACAGGAGAGATGCTCCAGTTCCTTCATCATCTTCATGGCCCTTAGCTGGACTCTGTCCAGTAACTCCATCTCTCTCCTGTTCTGGGGAGCACAGAGTAGGCTGAGGGTTTTCATGGCGATGTGTTGCTGACCTTCTGTGGTGGGTTAGCCTTGGGCCACCCAGCTGCTCACTCACTCCCCCTCCTCAGAGGCACAGGAGGAGAAAATAGGATGAGAAAGCTTGTGGGCTGAGGTAAAGATAGGGAGATTGCTTACCAGTTACTGTCAGGGTCCTCCCCTGCAGCCCCCTGCCACCAACACCTCGCCACTGACATGCAGTACACTTTCCCTGGTCTTATGCAGCAGCTGTGTCAATGTTGTCATCTCTACTTCTCTGCCCTCCAGTCCCATGCCCAGCGTGTAATGGGGATATCTCCTCCTGCTGATGTCCCAGGGTTGGGGTACTCAGCCAGAGATGGAAAGTTTTCTCTGACCACTTGCTGGCTGCCATTTCTAGCAACTGGATTTAGACACTTTCTGAGGGTTTGGTTGTAGGTAATTTCTGGAAACTTAACCCTTAGTAAGAAATTAAAAATTATACCCTCTAATGAACTTTGGTTCCCTCAGACCCAGGGAGCTCTCCATTTCATTTTAATAGGGGTTTGCCCAAGTACTAGGAGAAACCTCAATATATGACCCTGTGCTTCTCTTCTTTCAAAATTCCCAGTGAAATGTCCTCATTAGTAACTCTAGCAAAGGATATTATTGTCCCTCTGTTGTTAAACTGAGAGGAGAAGCTTGAGAAGTGCCTTTCATTTACTTACCTATTTCAGTTGCAGAGAATAGTGTAGACTTGGATGACTCAGACTAGTATTAGGTTAAACATCTTTGATCTTCTTTGTTTCCTTTTTCTTTATTTCTTGCATTTAAAAAATAAAAAGCCAAACAGAACCAATCAGAAAACCCATCTATTTCTGAGTCTGATGGACAAAGGTTTTGAGAATAAAGTGGAAATATAATCAGAATTACTAGAAATGTCATGGACTTCAAAATAAAAATTACTAGGATAACTCCCACTCTGGATCAAAAGTCAAAACAAACTTGTTTTTCAGTGGATCTGTGATACTATGACTGCTCTTTATAGGACCGAAAGGTATAGCAAAGAATTATTTCATCGCAATTCTGCTATGTATAACTCTTTTTTCTCTTTTCTTTTTTCTTCCTTTGATTAATTCTACAGCACCAAGGGTAAGAGAAAGGATTCAGACATCCTGAGATTCTAAGTGTTGGAGGGGTTATTCCTGTTGCATGAACACAATAACTGCGGAGCTCATAGTGTGAAAGTGGAGCATAAGGAGCTGCCAGTAGTAAAGACCCAGAAGTACGTGGTAATAAAAGTGTGCTACAGTCTAGGGCACTGCAGTGTCAAAGAGAAGAATCAAAGCCCCTGAATTAGGTGCCTGTAGCCTTGTGATTAAGGCAGGCTTCTACAGCACAGCAAGCATGGAGCTTAATCTCTTGTATTTGGTGAGGAAGTTTAACCCAGGTGTCCCACCTGCTGAGAGAACATTTTATATAAAATCAGTTATTTTCTATGCTCAGTTCTTTATAAGAAGTGTTCCTGGCTTCCAGATAGACAGAAGCACCTGCATGATGCCTCAAGAGAGATGTCAAAAGTCTAGGGAAAGGAGAGGAAAGGGAGGCTGTGAAGTCTGCTTTCCATGAAATATTTTTTGGTTGCTTATTTCTACGTGGTTGCCTGTTCAATCTCAGTTTTTAAAGACTGTTATTGTAACATACCTGTCTCTTCCACTGCATTGCACTCGGGTCTGTGCCTCTGGCATCTGCATGAGCAACCAGAAGGGAGAGCACAATGGTGGGAGGAGGAGGAACAGGGAAATCAGGTACCTAAAAGCAACTCCGACATTTGCATGTCCATCCTCTTCACTAAATCTAGTTCTTAGCCACATTCTCCATAAAATGAAGGAGAAGGTCAGCCTTATGTTTGAGAATTGGCCAAATAAAGAGATCTGGACCATCCCTTGGAAACTGCCATGACTGCGTAGGCTGTACTCCATTCACAGAGGAGGGATTGCAGATCTCCCTCTTGTTGGCTCTGTCCCATGTTTCATAAAACACTCACCACACGGAGAACAGGGGGAGAAATGAGTGATGTCTCCCTAGCACAGCAGCTGCAGGGAGGGACCTGATTCCCTGTTTCCTGCTACCGTGATCATATTGTTGTTTTATCCTGTTGCTGTTTCATGTAAAATGCACACAAAATCCGTGTTCGGGAAGCAGGGGTCAGACTATACTTCAGTCACCATTTCAAAAACATTGCTCTCCCTTTTGCATTCCCCACCCCCCTTATTATTCCATGAAACATGGCTTTGTTTCCATAGAAGAAAATAAGAGCTCTCCCCCCTTCTCTTCCACCTGCTTTTCCCTTGTAAATAGCTGCTTTGTTTGGGCACATTTCTGGGAAATGGGAGATGTGGTTTAAAGCACCTCTGAAATTTGGAGATAAATCCTCCAAGTGTTACTTCACAGCCCAAAGAAGCCATGCTGCCACCTCCTCCAGTGACTGCTGATGCACAGAGCTTTGCCTATGAGAGAAGACCCTAAGAGAAAGCAGTGAGATGAACACTTTTTTTGTGTAAGATAGGTCACCCAACCTTGAAAAGACTAAGGAGACTTCAGATACATGAAGAATCGAAAAGAGATGACAGGGACATTAGCATTAAAAATACAGGTGTCTACAGGCACTGGACACCTCGAAAGACAGTTGGTAGATTTTGTGATGATTTTGAGAACTGCAATTTTGGATTTAGCCATATAGACTCAACTAAAGTCCCACCTTAAGCATCTAAATCCTTTGGAGTCTGGAACAAAGGGCACGAATTATGCAAACCACGTAGCTGACATTTGACTTGGTGGTAAGTGCAGAGAGAAGCATAAGAGAAAGGAAGCTTGAACTAATGTCAATTACCTGCTTTGAACATTAAGATGAAGGAAATGCAAGCTTCATTGTTTAAGCTTTTATATTTTATTTAAAAGTTTCATTCTATTATCTATTTTAAAATATGGCAGTGAAAACAGTAAATGTAGGAGTAAAAAAAAAAAGTGGGAAAAAATTAAACATATATGCCCAGAGCCTAAGTCAGAAGTGCTTAGTTATTGCTGTCTACAATTTGCAGACTTGTATGTATAAAAGGTAGCTAGATGCACAAATGCACTGAACTAAATGTGTTTGTTTGTAGAGATATAAATACAGATGCTTTTGTCAGAATTTGCACTTTGATTCTTAACTATGAAGCTGTTATTTTGTTTACTTTTGTTTGTTGCATGTTTAGCTATGAGACAGGACTGTTTGCTCTACGTGTTATATTACCCGTTGGTTACCATTATTATGGAGCTCTGAATGGAGAAAGAGTTCATGGAATATTATAAAGGAAAAGTAATAATGAATACAGAAGTTCAGTGTAAGCAGCACAGCTGTCCTGGCAGCTAAGCAGCAGCACGTTCATTAAATCTCTGGGTAAATGCAATAATTACCAAACATGTATTTCTGTCCTAGTCATGCCCCAGCCACAACTAAAACATAAGGTTCAAGTGACAGACATTCACTGCACAAAATCCATTTCTGGATCACCCAGATGGCATCCCTCCCAGTCCACGTGCAACGATGAACAGCGGATCGCCCTTTTAGGTACAAACCATTTAGGCAGAGCATAGCTAGAAGGAATGAAGAATGTAGGGAAAGCCAGCATGCTGCCATAACAAACAGGTAGTATGATGACAAATGTCAGTCGCACCAAAACAAAACAATGACCAAAGAGGGAAACACAACTAAATGTAATGGAGTAGAAAATAGTACTACAGGTATAATAATGCCTTTGTACTGAGGTGGAATATTGTGTCCAGTTCTGGACAATAACAGCACGACAGGTTCATGAGCAGGAAAATTAAATGCTGAGAGAAGAAAGATTTCTTTATAAGAAGTAAGTCATTTTAGGAAAGAGAGTCATTTTATGTAAGAGATGAATAACATGGGTACATTGTGAGTAGGACTGAGGTGCTTGTTTTTCTTTGCCCTACCCAGAGAGCAGCTCTGGAATTTTCCACATTGTCTGAAGGTCCTGCATTGAGAGGAAATACTTGTTTTCACATGATGCATAATCAACTCCTTGCTGTAAAACAGCATTATGCCCAAGAGATTTGTAAGACTCAAAGAACATGTTGATAAGGCTAATGAGAAACACCATCGTTGCTGAACAGAGCTTCACAAAAAAAAGGAATAAAAACCTTCATGCTCCAGTGCAGAAGACAAAGACTAACAAGCAGAAGCCAGAGAGAAACTTTACTCAAAATACAAGGACAAAAACTAGAATATGAATTTTTACAGCTCTGAGAGAGAGAGAGGTTACTAACCTGCACGGAGCAGTGCTCTAAATTCCTACATAAAGATGATGCAGGTTGTGAAGGGCTTTTCTTTTTAAAGAAAGTACATAAGTAGATGATCAGCCTTCAACATATCAGAGTACCCCTTAAACTCCTGGATCTGACGCACAATTAAGGTTCAGCAGTGCTTGAGCAATGGCCTTACCCCATCAAGAAAGAGGAAAGAGCTCTGGTGCTGGAATAAGGAAATGATGATCTGATCAGCTGGTTTTGCATTGCCAGTATTCACGCTGGCTCCAAATCAAAAGTATTTGCAGCATTAGATGTATCTAAAAGAAATGTATAAGCAGCTGGGATTGTTTTTTTTTAAACATTGCTGTCATGTTTCATCACATCTGCCAAGCCTCAGCGAGAGGAATTAACCAGGTAATTTGGCATAAGGAAGGAAGTGGACCAGGATGTTCTAAAACTTATCTCCCAAAAGTCACTGTCAGCATTGCCAGTCCTATTGAAATGTTCTTATTTCAAATGCTCAATAGCCATGAAAAGCATAAAGGAAAATGAGATCTGGTGGACAAAATGTAATTTTTTATAACAAAAACTTCTATTATCTCTATTTTTTATGTTGGGGTTTTTTTTTCATTTTTGTCTATTACCTTCTTACAACATAAGTCATATATCAAGGTTTTTTAATTATGGTTATTTTGAAATAAAAATGCTAAGTTACTTTTCTGAATGGGTAAAAACTAACAAACCCTTTAGCAATAATTTAAGCTTCAAATTGAAGTAATTTTTAGCAGTGTAATACATATTCTGTTTTTTATACAGAGAAGAAATTTTCAATATGAAATAATATTCTACATTACAGGGTTCAGAGTATTTCAAGACTGGAATTTAAGCTAGAAATCTCATTACCAGGGGCTGCCATCTCTTCACTGTTCATTTTTTTTTCACATTCTCAGCCAAATCATCCCTAACAGATATCCAAACAAGGGAAAATAATAGCCGTTCATGCAGTCCTAGAGCCATCCTTAATGACAACTCTGACTTCATTCTCACGAGATTGATTGTCCTCTCCTGGGCAATGTATTTGTGTAGTTCCAAAGCCGTGCACATAGTTATGTCCCTAGTATAGGCAGAATTTCCTTGCCCATTAGACTACTCTTTTTCATACGGACTCATTTACTACTGTGGAGGAAAGGGTTTTGTATGTATTCCCGTAGTTTTGGAGTGAACTTCTCATGAGTTTTCTCCTGAAAAAGACAATGAGCAGTCCTGATGATACAAAAAGAACATCTTTTTAAAAGAATAGGTCTTTGGCGTAACTTAAACTGAATAATTAGCACATTAAAAAGTACTGATGTTTTCTCTTTTATTTCTTCTTCTTCTCGCCCTACTTAGTTTTTATTATCTTTGAGAAGAACTGTGTTAGTTACGAAGTTATCCCTTTCGAAACCTTAGGGGTTTCTTTTGCTATCTCAAATTTTTATCACTTAGTAACTCCTTGTGCTTCCTTTCTAGTTACCTTCAAAGATTTCTTAGCAGGACTGAACTGAATATAAGGTTTGGGACATGCCAGTATTTTCTTTCTTTCTAGGTGAAGGATGTGATTCAATTCCATTTGTTGTCATTTGCAGGTTACATGTTTTTCTCTGTTGCCACCTTTTCTCAATTCTGTGTGTGTTTGCAGAACAAAATATACATTTATTTTATTGTCATGCTATGTTTGGATGTTTTTTTTCTTTTCACTTTTTTAAAATAGATTCCCCAAATCAGTTTTCTTCAACCTTTTCTCAGCATGTGAATGAGCATAAAACTCTAAATTGCTTTTCATTTATATTAACATCTCCTTTTCTCTCGCAGTGAGTGTGCTTCATTCTCAGAAACTAAACTCCCAGATCTTTATTTTCTTCACACCTCATTCCATATGCTGTTCTGGTAGCTTCTGCATTGTTTTGGATTAAGCCAAAAGTTTCTCACAGCACTATAAATCACAGGAAGAGGTCTCTTGTTTTCTGAAAGGTGATTGTCAGAACATGCTCAGTGATGTGCATGGCAGGCTCATAAGACCTTTACTTGCTTGTTTAAAGGATACAGTAAACCAGGAATTTCTCTAGCAGCTTTTTAAATGGCAGAAACATTCTTCAAATTAGCCATTTCTCTTTCAATGAGAGTATAAATCTCTGAGATGGCTATGCAGAGGGTCTTTTCTGAGCTGGGCACTGATTTTTCTTAGTTGTTTTTTCTGTTTTGTTATGATATGGTGATGACATGAAGGTAATTTCTTCTACTTTCCTTGAAAGTGGGAAACAGAAAGTTTTTCTACATTTCTTTTTCTTTTCGTCATTCCTCACATTTGATTTATCATTTTAATAAGTGAGTGAATGCATTTACTATTATAGCTAATCAAAATTTTACATCAGTACACTATTTATTGTTATATAGTGACACATATTTAAGAAATGTGGAAAGGTAGGAGTAGAAAAATTGGTCTGGATGAATTGTTCTTCCAACCCAACATCCTGCCTCTCACAGCACATAGGCTTTTAGGAATATACCTTAATGAAGTGCAGGAATATTCAAAGTGGACAACTATGAAAAACCTGGCCCACAGTGAGAACTTTGTCTTCATTCGTTAATAAGTTATTTTGTGACTGAAGACACAGTGATTTTGTAAATTACTGTTTTCACTGTAATAGATATGACATTGCTGATGTCTACGTGTACATGCTTTCAAAATGATGTGCTTGAGCTCTGGGATGGAGCGTTATCAGTTTATATCCAAACCTTACATCTTTGTGTGCTAAACCTATCTTAATAGCAAGTGATTACAATTTACTTCCCTTCCTTCTCCCTGTATCCACAATAAATTTGCCTGCCTGATTCTCATCTGAACCAAGCATGGCGTGTCACTCAGGAGCCACATCTCAGATGTGATAGCCGGGACGGGGCTGCGGGAGGACCCGCTGCCCCAAGGACACAGATGGGGTCCCGGGCTCCAGGTGCTGGGCACCATGAGAGGGGCAGAAAAGGCATTCAGGGCCTCTCTGCAGTCTGAGACCTGCCTGAACCATCACAGAAATGGTGCTTCGTCTCCTTACCTATGTAAGTACTTACATGGTTCCACCATAGAGCTAAACCTTAAGGCTCAATGGCAGTGAGGTCTACTACTAAGTTTTGCATGTTATTCCCCCTTCAGGGTTATGTTGGTTGGCTTTCAGTTTCACCGAAGACTTGCTTATTCCTGTATTAGAAGAAACGTAACTGTAAAGAAAAATACCTGCATTTTTTTCATACAGCATTCAGTATTTTATGTAGGCTTGTCATATCCTTTTAAATTCATCTCTTTCCCAAGCTATAAAATCTCAGTCTTGGCAATCTCTCATCACAGAAATTGTGCCATGCTCTTAGCAATTTTCATCACCTATTTCTACATCTTCTTTATCTCTTTTTCAAATAGATTGACCAGGATTGAGCACATACTGTAGCTGAGGGCACATCACTGACATTATAATACTTTCAGAAAGACAGTCTGTCCCATCCTTTTACACGATAATATCTTGTTTGTTGTTTTGGGTTTTTTTGACCACTGCTGTACAGATCTCCATTCCACAGCATTCACTATAAATCAGGTAAGCAGAACCTGTCTGACTTGTTCAAATAGCTGCTTAGGATCTGTAGTATCACCTTATAGACAATATAGTATTTCTTCTGTCATTGTATTGCTCATTCGACTCTCTGGCATTCCCTGCCCTTTCATTTACCTTAGGTTTTATCTTATTTTACAAAATGCTATTTTGTTCTTCTCCTCCGTTTCAGAAGCATGCTCCACATCATTAATATAAAAAACATCCTGCTTCCTGACTGTTTGGTAAAGGGGATGGTCAACACGGACAGAGTTACCACAGGAATTTGTGGTTCAACATTGCCTGTCATAAACTTATTTTGAGTTTTATTTAAGTGGTTCAAGTGTGAAAATCTGATGCTACCCAGACACCTAGCAGCTTGCCAGACCCTGTCAGCCTAGTAAAGCATTTGTATACCCAGAGGAGTAGCCTGGAGATGTGTGAAGGTATAGGTGACAGTGCCAGCTAGAGCATCTGCTTTTCATGTCACTGGGAGAAGGTATTCCTGGCTCACTGGTAAGCCAGGCAGGACTACATGCAAATTTTTTTCTGTTCAGTGTCTGATATGGTACATCTTCTTTGACTGATATGTTGCAAGTTTTCAAAGCTGCTATCAGGCTGGTTCTTTCTCTTTACACACTTTTTCACCTGTCATTTTTTTGAAAGCAATCAATTATTCTTCTCTTCTCATAAGAAAACAAAATAAAAGAAACAAAATGTCTCTCTTCCTTTGCTTCTTAAAAGAAAAAAAATCTGTGTCTGTATATGTGTGTATTTGTGTGTATAAAATTCTCTGTGTTTACCTTATTCATTTTAATTTTTGCTGCAAGGAAATAAAATTGGGGTTTTTTCTAAGGATAGTTGGTAGTCAGGTTTTTGCTATACAACATTGAATGCTGTTAAAAAAAATCTGACAATATTCTGAGTTTCTAGGAAATGTATTGTCATGTTCATGCTTGGATGCCTGAGACTAGACATTTTCTATATGTTGCTATTATCCATCCAAAGGGTATTTCTGTTGTTGGCTTTGACATCTCACTCTTGTAAGTGCAATTCTGAATCAACAGGTCTTAACATCTTACCCATGTTGTGGGATGGTTTGATATATCTGATGATTTCTGTAACCAAAACTAAAAGTTAGCCTTCAGTCGTGTGCTTTCTTGGATGCTACAAATAAGCATCTACTTTTGACACCCATATTTGCGAAAGGAGAAAACACTCTGTAAGCAGCTCATGAAACTAAAAGTTTATCCTAAGTCTGCCTTTGCACTGAATGGATTTCATTTAAATATAGTGTTTGTCATGCAGTAAATTTACAATTCTAAATTCCTTAAACAGAGTAGGAAATTTTATATAGAAAATCGAAGGAAATAAAAAACTCCTCTATGTTAATAAATAATCCTAATTATCTTTCTATTGCCACCTTCAAACAACAAGGTTAAAAAAGAGTGTCATAGAAATGGTCTGGACCACGGAGACAGCTTTTGCACTCCTTTAATTCCCAAGACGTGCGTTGACCTTGCTAAGGCTGAGATTGGTACAGATCGTCCAGTCTTGAACATAAACTCTGACACGCTGATAAAACCCTGATTTCCCCTATAAGGCTATAAGCTGCTTAAAGATATTCAGCCAAAAAATCCATAGCTTCTATAGTGCTTCCAAGATCTAGATTCCCCTTATTTCATCTGTCAATGTTTCATGATCAAAAGAAAAGCAACTTTTAAAATAACCAAGTAATGGTGCTGAAATATGTCTTGAATTGAGAAAAACTGGCATTTAGGAAGAGAAAAATCAGTTTTTACTTTCACTTGCAGTTGAATCAATGGAAGCTTTTTTTCTGCTGTTTTTTTTAATTGTCTTTCCTTTCAAGAACCCCTGAAAAGAGAACAAAACAAGGCCCAAAGAATAGACAAGAGTGAATGCTGTATACCAGAACTTCTGATCCTTTCTTGTCTGCGAGTTTTAGTTAGGAGAAATGCTTTAAATGCTGTGGAGGATGGGGATCAGTCTTGTACTTCTATGATGACGTTTCAGAACCCGTTCAATGGATGCTCTCCCATTTCATTTTGCCACAAGTTTTACCAGCAAGCAGCACAGCACTGTTGGTGATCCATCCTCTCTGACGCAATGGAGATCACATTATAAGTATCCTTTCATTGATTCTGTTAATCAAATACAGGTATAGACCAGGTATTAAGAACAAAAGCTCTTTTTCTCTGAGTTTCATGGATAGCCAAGTGTTAAATGTGAAAACCCTATTGATATTTTTTTCGGTCAGGATTAAAATTCAAGTGAAAGAATTAACCTATCTGCCTCTATGCTCCACAGGGATTTTTATTATTCAGATTTATTCATTAGAAGACTTGCTATTCATGTTTGCTCTATTTGCTTTCATTAAATGTTTGACATTAAATGCCTTCCTATTGCATTGCTAACTAAAAAAATAAAATAAAAAAGTCTGAGTGCTGTGGTATAAAATTCATATACCCTGACCAATATAAATGATGTATTATTTTAATAGAAAATAGTAGGGCGTAAACAATAGCAGGCAAATACAATTTAAAAAAAAAAAAAATAGTGAAGATGTTTATGGTCACCGAAGTGTAAATTTCTTCTTATGGAAACGCATATGCTGCACCTGCACCATGATTTGTATTTTGAAATACTGCAGTTCTACTGTTTTTCATTCATTAAGCACATTTACAAAAATCACAGTTAATTCAAAGAGATATAAATGTATTCTTCTTCTTTCACAGGCAACAGAATAAATGTGGCTCCCAGTATGGTGCAGTATCAACCTACTCAACGTTTCTATGAACCGATTAAAAAAATCACGGAAAACAGTTGTTAGCGAAAAAAATCCTCCAGCTGTTGTTCCCTCAGTGTGAAACTAGTTTTCTAAAAGCCACTTGAAATTTTGTTGTTCTTTTCATTTGGACTAATTCCTGCCTGGTAGGGCAGCTCTCTTCTATCAGGGTCACTGGCTGCTCCTGGACTGGCTGTGGTGGTCTGTCAACCCATGTGCTCACGTGACCTGTCTTTCCGCTGAGGTTAATCCTTAAGCAAACACATGGGCTCCAACCTTGCAGGTTTGGGTCTGGCTGCTGTATGTCAGGCACCGTAAGGCAGGCTCCATGTCTCCTTTTCTGCTGAGGTGGCCTGGATGCTACTCTGAGTGAACTGGATGGCATCCCTGTGGAAAGTTTTGGGTAACTTGGAATTCTCAAATCTCTTTTACCTGCCCTGTGGGCTGTCCCCAGCACTCTGTACTCAACACAGACACCTTCATCAGAAAAGCTCCATTTTTTCCTGCAGCAAGGGAAGGCAGGACTTGCTGGCAGCAATATGGACACAAAGCTACAGGCCCCAGGACAAATCTGTGCTACCAGCCATTTCTAGGGTCACTTGGCAGCAGCCACAGTTGTGGCTTCTGTCTTTATCTTGCCTTGTCTTGGACTGCATGGAGCAGAGCCACTGTCAGGAAATAATAAATTATTATAATCTAATTTTTGTGTCAGTGATATCTCTGGTGATGTCTGAGTCCCTCAGCCCAGGAGATTCAGCGATTTCAGTAGTTACCTAATCCTGCATCGCCACATCATTCTCACCTCAGACTTTTCTCCTATTATCCACAGCCTCACAGTGCCATGCTGTCAACATAATTAGATGTCCTCAGTCAATCGCAGGTGATGCTCGAACTCCAGTGGCCAGTTGGTGCACTCGAATAACCACTCCTGCTCAGCGAGTACGTGTGGGGCGAAGTTTAAAGTGCTATTCAGGGAGAAGAGACGTATTGAGGTGAAGCTGCTTAACTCCCATTAACTCCCCAGCAATCTCCTGACTGAGTTTGTTCTCATAAAATACAGGTCAAACCATTTCTAAACAGCTTTGTAAAGACAAAGGCTGTGTGTGTGGGGAGCAGCCAGCCCTCTGCTGCAGCCCTGCTGGCACCATGGCAGGGGCACTGCCTCGCCGGGACAGGGCTGTCTGAGCCAGCGCTCACCCTCCACCTCATCTTAATACACTTGGGTTTAAACAGCACTAAATTGGATGGGCTGTGAGTCTGTCTCTGGAGCTCATATTTCCCTACCTTTTTGCCCTGCTGCTTTCTTATGTTTACTCGCTCACCGTTGAGATACATGTAAGGGCAGCGCTGGTCAAAGACTTTTAAACTGCTTTTCCAGGATGAAGAAGGCAGTAATGAATCGAGCAGCATTAATGAAGGACAGTAAAATGGTGTTCAACCACCCTCCTCCCCCACCAGTGCCAGAGTAGTCATTAATGTTAATAGGAGTCTCCTCCGTGCCCCTCTCCTTCATGTGCAGAGAGCTCACATCACGGGAAGCGTCAGGACCACGCTCCTCAGG
The DNA here is from genome assembly GCA_013397275.1 of Burhinus bistriatus. Classification (NCBI taxonomy): domain Eukaryota; kingdom Metazoa; phylum Chordata; class Aves; order Charadriiformes; family Burhinidae; genus Burhinus; species Burhinus bistriatus. Next base: position 256,321 of record VYXH01010534.1, read on the forward strand.
ACACTTGCGGTCAGCTTCAGCCCCAAAGACATATTCTCCGCAGATCAAAGGTCAGTGCAAACAGAAAATCTCTGTTAGTTACTTCTTAAGTGTATATTCACAACCATTATTGCCACCTATTTTGGTTCAGTTGCATGAATCCAGCAAGGCCAGTGTCGTGGTTTGGGCCAGATTGGCCCAATCCGGTGGAACGACAGATGCTCTCTCTCTCTTGCTCCACTCCCGAAGGGAGCCAAGAGAGCGAGAGGAAAAGAGAGACTTAAGAGTTTAGAGGGAACTAAACTACTTTAATGAAATATTAATAATAAGATAACAAAAAGAAAATAATGAAATATATACAAAACCGTATCAAGCTCCCAGGATGACAATCACGTCACCAGCAGGCGCTGGGGAAGTCCCAGACTGGACTCAGTGACGGACGGGAACTGGATTCCGGATCTGGATCAAAGGCAGATGCACAGACAAGGAAAGAAAGAGAGAAAGAGAGAGNATAATTTTAAAACCAACAATGATAACTGTATATTTCCTCAAAATAAAGTTCTTAGTGCTTTTGTATAATTAAATGAAAAGAAACAATCCCTGGATTCTCTAAGTATTTGTGTAAGAGATGTCAGATATTTTGGTCACTTCATTTGTGTTATTCTGTCACCTTTTTTTTTTTTTATTTTCTACTTTAAACAGGATTGAGGGAAGCTCCTGTACTAGTGATAACAGAAATGGGAGTCTGTTAGGCAAGACATGATTATTCTGGTCACATGCTGAGCTATTATTTTCCAGGAAATATTACACATGAAAATACGAGGTTGCTTAAATGCCAGGACAACCTCACTTACTATCTGTTGCTGTTCCTCTGAATTATTGCCAAGTTTTGAACAAAAAAACCCATAAAGCAAAGTCCAGACTGAGGAAGAAATCCACTTACAGGGTTAGGCCATTTCCCTGTGGGGCTGATGTGACTGGGAGCCCAATGCAGTTCCCAAGAGGAGCAGAGCAAACCTCTGGACCAGAGCAGCTGATGGTACTGACATGTTTCAGATCAGGAGCCAGGCGAAGGTTTCGCCACTTGAGCTTTTGCCTAGTATGAACATTAATCCCTGAAGAGCACAAATATTTTTTTTCAACTTATCAATCAGAGGCCATCAGAGACATTAATGCAGATCCCAAGGACTTGTATTTAGCTCAAATTCAGTCTTATGTCAATATTAAATCAGCCCTGAGTTGTTGCCTTTTTTATTTTGATAGTTATAATAGCATTCTTGACAAAGTGTGAAATTATTTATATTTATGTGCACTTTATAAAATAAATTCTATAATTTTTGAGAAAATCACAGGGATTTGGAACAGCATATGCATCACTAGAATCCAAATTTGCCTGACAGACCACATCTGTAAATTGGATAATGGAAGGTGTCCGTGCCCATGGCAGGGGGGTTGGAACTAGATGATCTTTAAGGTCCCTTCCAATTCTAGCCATTCTATGATTCTATGACACTTCCCACCTTATTATAGTGTTTCTTCAAATATCATCTAAAGGTTTCATATGAGGAAGGTTATTACTGCCCAACAGATGACATATATCAGACCTGCCAAGACATTCACAGAGCATCTCTATATATTAATACTGTATGTGTGCTTGGTACGTGCTTTGTACCAGAGATAATCAGGAAGAAATTGGTGGAGTGAATAAGACTAAGCTTCCCAAAGGGTCAGGGGGGAGGAAGGAGGGATGTCTCTTAGCAGCAAATGCAAAAAGCAAATTATGACTAGGAAACACAGAGCAGAAGCAAAGAATGGGAAAATTAGATACCAATGCCTGGTGTGAGGAAAAGGAAGAGATGCTTTAGGGACTTGCAGGTGGCACAACAGGAACACAGAAAAGGTGATGCCACAACTCAGAAGTGTACAGGAGGGCAGGTATCCAAGCAGAGGAAGCTTAGAGGAGAGGAAGGAAAACAAAATGAAAAGTTGAACAGGTAGATGGAAGCTGAGGATACACACAAAAAAAAAAAAAAATGTGGGAGTCATAGGGGAGAAGGAGGAAAGTAAAAATAACTGTGACAAATGGCCAATCAGTATCAGCAGAATCATGAATCAGAGGAGCTGCGGATTGGTGCAGTACCAAACCTGTCAGGTGATTGCACAATCAGTAGGCATCTCAATAAAAGTACTGGCAGGAGATCAGTATGCCAGAGGAGCCAGGTTCATCTTTTACATGACTCCAGTGAACTTGCTAGATTCATACTCATGATGAAATGTGCCCCAGGAGATCGGCTGCTCAGGAGATTTCAGATCAATAAGCAACAGGGTGGATAATTGATATGGCAGTTAATAAATGGGGATTTTATGGTAATAACAATGATCTCTAGGTAATGAAATCATCTGTATGGCAGCAAATCAACAGTAGCAGATGACTGTAGCTAACCACAATGGATTATCTGAGAGTGAAATATAAGAAAATCCTATTCCTTTCAAATTCTATTAGCCACAAACAATTAAAATGACCCCAGATAGAAACTGGACACAGATGTTTAAAACAAATTAAATGGCAGGGTAATTAAAAGCAAGTGGAAGTAGCAGTTGCCAGGTTATCAAAAGTGACAGACCAGACAAATGGTGTAATATGCATCTTGAATGGTTCACAACAAGGAAGAGGTCAGAAGAACAAGGAATACGGCACAGCACATCCTGAAGAAGAGCTGAACCCACAGCACAGTGTACCCAGCACAGGCCCTGCAGGCTCGTGTTCCGAGGGCTGTGGGAAAAAGATAACTTTGTTGTTCTGCAAACTGACAAAAATCAGGTTGGACCAATTTTTTTTGCATCATGTGTATAATGGTGAAGACTGCTGACTCTTTCCAAGTCACTTTGTTGAGTGCCATGGGGATGTACATAGGTAAGGGGCTTTGGTGACTCCCTGGCAGGGGTGATGCAGTATTTGGCCCAGAAGGATTGCCAGGGCAGGTGATGAGTTTGGCAAGGGCCTGGGGACCTTCTGCATCTCCCCCTGCAACACCACCACCCAGCTGGGTGATGGGTGCCACCACTAGCAAACTTAAAATCATTTCTGGGAGGGTGGGGAAAACACTGATCTCTTCCCTCCCCTTGTCACTGAATAAAGCTTCTACTAGGGCAGCTTTAACAACTTGTTGTTCCCAGTTAATGATTTTACTAAGAATATTTTCTGAGATCCTTGTGCTTTACTTCCTCAGCATGGCTAACCATGAAAACACATGAATATATTCTTGCGTAAAAGTATGGTTGTCCCCAGTGCAGTTCCCACGGACTGGTTTGCTGACTGCGGGCTGCCGCAGGGAGGCACAGACAGGCTTTGAGGGCAGTGGATGCTCTCAGCACCAGCCCTGGCTCCATGCTGAAGCTACCCGCAGGCACTCTCAGTTACAGCAGAAGCAACCATTATGCAGTGCCTTCCTCTCTAAAATGGAACCAGGATGTCACTTCCAGCTTTCTGTAAATGTACCCAGTCACCAGCTTACTGACAACCGTGATGGACACTTTCATTGCTCTAGTTAGTACCATTCCTGTGTGGGATGGAGAGCCATTCCTAACTCTCTTCTTCATCCCCGAGATTGCTAAAGGACATTAAAATGCTGTCAGTAGCAGACGCCAGTGTTAAAACACCTCAAGATAAAGAGAATCATAGAATCATAGAATCATAAAATTGTTAAGGTTGGTTGCGATTCGGAAGATAAAAATTATCTTTGCCTCATTCAGAGCAGGGGTTTGCTGAATGTTTTACTACTGTTTCAATCAGGACAGTACCCTCACCACGTGTGCAAGGGTGGGTATCAAACCCGTATTTTCGACATCCTCAGAGAAATTCAAGTCACAAAGGGACTGTATAAAAGAGGGAGGGCTATTCCTTTTCTCCTGGCTAATATGTGAACCAAATTGTAACTGATTCCTAAAATGAAATAAATGATTTAAAGCTACCTGCAATGTTTTATACTGAATTATATGCTCATATTAATCCTTTTTGAGATGATAGAAAGGGAAGGGTCAAGGCATG
>VYXH01010534.1:263643-301087 GCA_013397275.1 Burhinus bistriatus
AGGAGTAGGGAAGTGATTGTGCCCCTGTACTCAGCGCTGGTGAGGCCGCAGCTTGAGTAGTGTGTTCAGTTTTGGGCGTCACAGTATAGGAGGGACATTGAGGTGCTGGAGCATGTCCAGAGAAGGGCAACAAAGCTGGTGAGGGGTCTGGAGAACATGCCTTATGAGGAGCGGCTGAAGGAATTAGGATTGTTTAGTCTGGAGAAGAGAAGGTTGAGGGGAGACCTTATTGCTCTCTACAGCTACCTGAAAGGAGGTTGTAGTGAGATGGGAGCTGATCTCTTCTCCCAAGTAACTAGCAATCGGACAAGAGGAAATGGGTTCAAGTTGCACCAGGGGAGGTTTAGGCTGGACATTAGGAAAAAATTTTTCACTGAAAGAGTTATCAAACATTGGAAGAGGTTGCCCAGGGAGGTGGTTGAGTCACCATCCCTAGAGGTGTTTAAAAGTCGTGTAGATGTGGTGCTTGGAGACATGGTTTAGTGGCAGCCCTGGTAGAGTAGGGTCAATGGTTGGACTGGATGATCTTAAAGGTCTTTTCCAACCTAAACGATTCTGTGATTCTACAACTTATACCCATGCTTACAGACTGTGCATCCATGGTGCACCAGAGGATCTAAACCTTCGTAAAAATATTTGTGAGACTGAGGCTTTATTATGCAAGTTTGTGATTACTGAGATATTTATAGATGTTAAAAACTCTGAGTTTAGCAATTTGATATGCTATTTCTGTTTGCAATAAACAATTATAATTGTTTTTGCAAAGCTACTTAATGTTTCAATGTGGCTTTAAATCCTTGGAGAAACATCAAAATACCATATGCTTTTCCTTGTTGAATTCAAGCTGGTTCTAAATCTCCGGTTAGTTGGTGGGACTATTCCAGGGAGAAATTTCAGGCCACCATTCTTTTATGAAAAATTGATCTCAAAATGCTCCACTTTCAGAGAAGCACTGTGGAAAAATCCTTTACTGATTCACATTATTAGGCCGCGTTGTTTTAAGTACAGGCTGGTCTTTTAAAGGACTTCAACATATACTTGAAGCTGGTTATATGGTTACGTGATTTCTTAAAGAAGAATGCTTTCCTGAGTAAGAATTTATAAAAGGACAAAAGAAATGCAGATTCTAAGTGAATTGTTGACCAACAACACTGTGCTGCAAAAGTGGAATGTGAGCAAACCAGCTTTACTGGTTGAAGGGATCTGTCCATCTTTCTGCAGATAATTTATATAATTTTTATATTAAGTTTAGTCACCAAACCAATGAAAATGTTAAGTACCCGTGTGATATTTGCAGAATCCAAGTATGAGCTATGAATACTGGGTGACGTTACGCAGTACTACTATCCATACTGCTGCATGATTAAGACCACCCTCTAGATTTGTATGGACTTTTCTGCGTTAGCAGCAATTATCTTTGCAAACTTGTTGCCAATGGTGAACATCTCAGAAAACTGAAAGGGGAAGAAGAAGGAGCCCATCCTTATTCAGTGCAAACTCAAAAGCTAAGAAAAATGCTAGAACAAGTAAATAAAAGCTATTTTGAAGCATCTGCAATGTAATAAAGTGATAAAAATAGTTACTATGAATTTTTGAAGACAGATATTGCCCAAGCAGTCACATTTGTTTTGGTAAAGTAACTGTCCTATTTGAAAGATGAGAAGGCTGATGTGACATATCTGTACTTAGTAAGGCTTTTGACATAACCTGCATGGAATAGCATGTGTTAATGGGTAGTTGAACCACTCTGCTTATTAAATAGACAACTATAGGTCTCTGTCAAAATGCCAGGACGTTTCTCTTGGGATTCCACAAGTGACTTATTCTGTTTTGGCATATTTTTTTTCTTAGTCTGAATCATATTTTTACATGACGCTAAACTGCAGAGGGGGAAGAAATGTAATGTTCCTTTTGGAAGTCTGGCTTTAAAACTATCTTTATAAGCTAGAGACATTTTTCCAAATGAAAAATCTGTAAGGATAAAATGCTGCATGTAGGAAAGAGAAACATGTAGAAATACCCAACAGGGAAATATGGCATGGCAGCACTACTTCAGAAAAGAGCATGGTTGTGTTATTGAAGCATCAAATGGGTATGACTCACGAATACGAAACTGTTGCAAAAGAAGGCAGATCTTGTTCTTGCATACGTCAATGGTCAGAGTTGTAAGGAAGATAAAAGAAGGCATTATTTTATGATACAGCTGAAGGTGTAGTCTCATGTCTAGTTCTGAATATCATACCTCAGGAAAGAGGGAATTGAATCAGAGATACTCTAGGAGAGAGACACAGACATTACATGAGGTTTAATAATTCCAAGGAAAAAAGAAGAAACTGCGTTTGCTTAGTTGAAAAAGGACTAAAACAGACCATCAGATCAATCACCAGTCATCAGGCATATAAAAAGAAAGGACTGATAGATTGTTCTTTTTGTATACTTGGGACCTGAGAAAAATCTTCATTTCCAGAAGAGACAATTTTGGCCTTCAGGAAAGGGGTGTACCAAAACAGGAACTGTGGGTTCACCTGAACTGAACATTTTATCCAGTTGAAACCATTGTTCAGGAATAACGTGTATGTACTTAACCTTTCCTGAGAAGGATGGACTAGCTGACCTTTCACAGTTTCTTACAATTATGCTTTGCAGTGAAATATTTCAGATTTTACAATGTTAATTCTGACATGTCTCTCTTTTTTGTTTTGTTTGTTTGTTTGTTTTTTTCCCTTTAGTCTGATTTCCTAATGAAATGAGACTCAGGTGACCATACTCCCTATTTGCTCCTCTATCTGTCTTTGAGTTCCTCCTTTCTCAGACTTTCTGAACTCTGTTGACCACTTCAAAACAGGTTGGAAAAAGGAGAAGAAATCAGTACCTGGACAGGAGACAAAGATCAAAGCTAGCCAGGACTCAGCTACTGATTGCTCTACATGGCAATACCTGGCTATCCAGTTACTTGTGTTTACTGGTCAACCAGTTACCATGTGTGTTGCTCTAAGGTAACTCTAGCACGGCCTTCGTGCTTGGTGATGGCACCACAGAGAAGAGGGAGGTGGGAGAGAACCACGGAAGTCAAACCACTACAGGGTGAAGGTGGAAATCTCAGAAGGTCATGCCCAAGCACCCAGGTTTCATGGTTTCACAGCATTCTTCCTACCCAGCGCCCCCTAAATTCTCTGATTTGGCCCAACGGGCTGGGGTCGGGCTCCCTGCCTGCTGGAGAGGCAGATGCTCGGGGCAATGAACAGTGCCAAGGGCCAGCACGGGAAGGCTGAAAAACTCTGAGCAGTGCAAAAAGTGGCGAAAGATTTCCATTCTCTGGCACACTTTAGTAAATAACTGTGGTCCAGCTAGCAAGAAATGTGATTAAAAAGAGTAGGATCTTTACAGAAAATTCAAATTCTATTTCTCAGAATTCAAACATATTAGTGGAGCTGGATTCCTGTTTCTGTGACAATTTATTGAATCTCTGCTAAGGGAGAACAAAGAAACAACTAAGTCTTACAACCAAATGATTCAGGAAAATCACTGCATGCATAGAAATAGGCCAATTAATATAGCAGAAAATTGTTTAGAGAGGCACTGTCTCAGCAGCTTAAATAATCACTTTGGAACAACTGGCTTTACAGTATGTAAGAGGTAATTCTTCTCTCGGTCCAAAATGACACTGTGACATTGATTCAAGAAGCAGTTACAGCTGAAATCAAGAGTTTGCTTGAATTTGGGGGCAGAAAACAATAAAATAAACTATATCACTGGTTGTAATTCTAGTCCTGGACACAGGGAGGCAAAAAGGGAGGAAAAGAATTGTAACAGACAAAATATAAAACAGCATTTAACTATATTCTTGAGAGTTACTGTGCGAATTTCATAAGCAGAAAAGTCTAGATTTAGGGAAGATGCATATCTAATTTCTTGGGAAAAGCATAGGAAAAGCTGAAAAAGATTAGAAACTTTTCAGAAAGCACAGAATTGGATTGGAACTTGGTTAAATCCATTCAGAAATCCAGACTAGGAAGGGCCATAAAGGAGTGTAAACAGTAGTAAGGTATGACAGAAAAGCAAGAAACATAGGAGGGAATTTGTAGAGAAGACACTGAAAGTGATAAAACAATTACAGAATAATTTAATATATGAGAAGTTGATAGCCTGAGGGAGAGTAGGTGGCTCTTATGAACTAGTCAACAGTAACAGATGCAGTGGAGAGGGTGAAGGCATAACAAAGAAACTAATTATTTTTTTGTATTCATCTTTACCTCACATTATGTGAAGAAATGTCTTCCATTAACTCCTTTTCTTAGGAAATGAGATTAAAGTGTTATTACAGTTTTAGGCATCAATAGAAAAGGTGCCAAAGCAAACTTAATCTAGAGAAGAACATGTTACTACACTGTATAATCTATGCTCAACAATTTTTAAACATGTTTTAATTAAGCAGTTCATCTACAAGTAGAATTTGCCAGACAACCATTTGAATCATCTACATTATTTTATTTGAATCAAATTACAGTACGTCATTTGTATATTGGTCTACTTAGAAATTTATATAGCTCTGTGAAATTCTACAAAAAACCTAAAATATTTGTATTCCTTTACATACTTTATGCAAAAAAATCATTTACTTTTTTACTTACCCAAAGTACAGTAAAATATATTGCCAGGGTTGCTCAGAAAACAAAATTTCCTTGAGGAACATTTTGAAGAAAAAGTGGCATTTTGTGGAATTTAATTTTGCACATCTTCAAGGCTTTGCCCACATAACTGAGGGGGGGAGGAATTTTTTTTGTTAGAAATACAAAGTTTTCAACAAACTCTGTAAGATACTCCATCTCTGTATCCCTCTGAATAATCTTGTATTCTGTTGAAAAGGAACTTCTAATTAAAACAAAAAAAAACAAAACCACTATTAAACATTTCTACTATATTTGCTATTTTCTTGTCAATACAAAATAACACATTTTTAATGTGTAATATAGTTCTGTAAACATAGAAAGTTACATGGATGTTTGTCATGAGTATCAGCTCACAGAGCTCCTTCGAATCAAATTAAATTCATGAAAGTACTCCAACTGATCTCAATTCACTCTGAAACAAGGTTTACTAATAGATGTTAAAAATACACTCCTTTTTAAGCTTTTCCATTCCCATGATGGGGCTAAAAGTTTGATTCTGCATTTCCTAATTGAGGACTCTCATGCATAAACTTAAGCACTAAATATGCTGGGGCTGGGATGTTCTGAAGGGAATTTAGCCACACGAGGTTGCTGTTGTAGATAGTGTGGGTATAAAAGAATAAAAAAACCCTGATTCACAGCTAGAAAGCAGCTTACCCTATAAAATATCAATATATTTTAAAGTGTGCAATCCACAGGAGTTTTACTTTCAGAATTAAAGACAAACATCAGAGTTCCCAAACTTCTTTCTTTGTGATACCCTACATGCTTGAGACTAGACCTCTTGCACTAGGTGTCCTTTCTATGATTCTCAAGGAATCATGAGGAGGTAATTCCATGATCATAATTTTGACAGAACTGGACACAGTACTCCAGATGTGGCCTCACCAGAGCAGAATAGAGGGGCAGAATGACCTCCCTCAACCTGCTGGCCATGCTCTTTTTAATCCACCCCAGGATACCATTGGCCCTCTTGGCCACAAGGGCACATTGCTGACTCATGGTCAACTTGTTGTCCACCACGACTCCCAGGTCCATCTCTGCAGAGCTGCTTTCCAGCAGGTCAACCCCTAACCTGTACCATGGCATGGGGTTATTCATCCCTAGGTGCAGGACCCCACACTTGCCCTTGTTGAACTTCATTAAGTTCCTCTCTGCCCAACACTCTAGCCTGTCCAAGTCTCGCTGTATGGCAGCACAACCCTCTGGTGTGTCAGCCACTCCTCCCAGTTTCGTGTCATCAGCAAAGTTGCTGAGGGTACACTCTGTCCCCTCATCCAGGTCGTTGATGAATATATTGAACAAGACTGGACCCAGTATTGACCCCTGGGGATCACCGCTGGTTATAGGCCTCCAACTGGACCCTGTGCCACTGATCACAACCCTCTGAGCTCTGTCATTCAGCCAGTTCTCAGTCCACCTCACTGTCCACTCATCTAACCCACACTTTCTCAGCTTACCTATGAGGATGTTATAGGAGACAGTGTCAAAAGCCTTGCTGAAGTCAAGGTACACAACATCCACTGCTCTCCCCTCATCTACCCAGCCAGTCATGCCATCGTAGAAGGCTACCACATTGGTCAAGAGTGATTTCCATTTGATGACTCCATGCTGACCACTCCCGACAACCTTCTCTTCGTCTACATACTTAGAGATGACACCCAGGATGAGTTGTTCCATCACCTCTCCAGGGATGGAGTTGAGGCTGGCTGGCTTGTAGTTTCCCATGTCCTCCTTCTTGCCCTTTTTGAAGACTGGTGTGACATTAGCTTTCCTCCAGTCCTCAGGCACCTCGCCTGTTCTCCATGACCTTTCAAAGATGATGTAGAGCAGCTTTGAAATAACATCTGCCAGTTCCCTCATGAGGACCCATGGATTTGTAGGTGTCAAGTTTGTTTAAATGATCTCTAACCCAATCCTCCTCAATCAAGGGAGAGTCTTCCTTTCTCCAGGCTCTCTCTCTTACCCCCAGGGCCTGGGTTCCTGGAGGCCGGCCTTAGCAGTAAAGACTGAAGGAAAGAAGGCATTCAGTAACTCTGCCTTCTCTGCATCCTCCATCACCAGGGAACCTACCTCATTCAGCAGTGGGCCCGCATTTTGCCTAGTCTTCCTTTTGCTAATGATGTCCTTGAAGAAGCCTTTCTTATTGTCCTTGACATGTTTAATTCCAAGTGGGCCTTAGCCTTCCTCATTGCATCACTGCATACTCTGACAATGTTCCTATATTCCTCCCAAGTGGCCAGTCTCTTTTTCCACATTCTGTAAACTTCCTTCTTCCATGTGAGCTTTTCCCAGAAGCTCCTTGCGTATCCTTGCAGGTCTCGTGCCTCCTTTGCCTGATTTCCTACTCACCAATCTTGAGCTTGGAGGAAGTGGTGCTTGAATATTAACCACCTCACTTGCATCCCTCTTCCTTCTAGAGCCTTAGCCCATGCAATTCCTTCAAACAGGTCTTTGAAGAGGCCAAAGTTAGCTCCCCTGAAGTCCAGGGATGTAATTCTACTTTTTCCCCTGCTGCTTCTACTCAGGATCCTGAACTCCACCATCTCATGAACACTGCAGTCAAGGCTACCCGTAGCCTTCACACCACCAGCTAGTCCTTCTTTGTTTGTCAGCACAAGGTCCAGCAGTGCACCTCTCTTCGTTGGTTCTTCCACCACCCATGTCAAAAAGTTATCATTAATGTTCTGGAGAAACTTCCTGGACTGTGCATGCCTGGCTGTGTTGCCTTTCCAACAAATATCAGGGTGGTTGAAGTCCCCCATGAGAACCAGGGCCTGTGATTATGAGGTTATTTCCAGCTGTCTGTAGGAGACCTCACTGACTTCTTCCTGATCCGATGTCTGTAGTAAATATCCACAACAGTGTCTCCCATATTAGCCTGCCCCTTAATTCTTACCTGTAAGCTCTCGACACGTTCTTCATCCACCCCTAGGCAGAGCTCGATACATTCCGGTTGCGTTCTTACATAGAGAGCAACTCCACCACCTTGCCCTGCTGGCCTGTCTTTCCCAAAATCCTTCACAAGACAGCAGAATGATCAGATTCCTTTAAAAACCTTGGATCTGTACAGATAAATCTCTATATCACTGTGCAAAAGCTTGTGCTTCCAGTTTGATATCCAAAACCATATGATCACAATGGAATGAAAATATTTCCATTTTCGAAGAAAGTGGGTTTAGATTGTTAAACATGTTTTGAAAGTCAAAAGCAAAAGTTTCAGTTTAAGATTTTTTTTTTTACTTTATGAATTTAAATTTAGGTAAATTTTGTCTTAAAATATGAAATTAAAAATCAGGATATTTCACTTTTAAAATGTAGGAATAAGTAGTTCCATACTAGGCCGTACAAGTATGTATTTGCATAGTTCTTTTTGACTCTAAAATACACTTTCAGGTGAGCAGACGATTGAAATAAAAAATTTCACAGAGAATTACTACTACAGTGATGAAAACTTTTACATAGATGCTCATGAAGCTGTTCATATGCTTCCACATAATGATTAAGGGATGATATACATGGATATTTTCCCAATGCAGGAATTTAAGTGAAGGGTTTTCCAGCTCAAAAGTCATAACTTATTTTAAAACATCTGAAGTATAATTGCACTAAACAAACTTCATGAAAATGTTTGCATGCAATTTTTTCAAACAAATGTAGTGTAATGGCTATAATTAAATTCAATGCATAGTAAATTGGAGATAAAAATCAATAAGCGACTCTGAAATCTCGTAACTTATTGATTCATGAGCCATTCATCTCCTTCTGCATTCCACATCAAAAGCAATTATCAGTTAATGAAATCACACAGATGTAAATCAGAAACAGGAAAAATTATTAACAGTGCCCCAAAACTGCTGCAAATATATTTCTTTACAATCTACACAAATTATCTTAGTCAGAAAAAATGTGATCTTGTTGTGACTAGCTCTGGTTAGGAATTTTTTGATTAAATATTTGGAGGTTTTTTCCTGTTTTTCAAAAAAAATGAAAAAAAAAAAATGATTAACTTGCTCAACCAAAGCTTCCTTTGTCAGAATAGAGAGATTTCAATTAACCATTCTTTAAGAAAGACCCCTCTACCCTATCAGTGATTTTCTGGCCAAAGTACTAGTAATGTATAATCATAGAATCATGCAATGGTTGAGGTTGGAAGGGACCNTTTCTCAAAAAACAACCAGGCAGAGCAGGAGCTGTTCTGGTTACCTCTGTCTTCCTCACTGTGAGGTTGCAGGGAAATGGGGCCACGTCAGGTCAGCAGGCAGCTACCTGAGCCTCTTTATCCTGCCTTGATGCGCAACAGGAACATTTTCTGCAGTCTTGAACCTGGTTAGAGAAACCCAGGGCCAGTGGTGGCAGATGGGGGTGGTAGTCCTGATAGCACCGGCAGCCCTTCTGCCTGATAATGAGGGAAAAGCTGAGAACTGGGGAGGTCTCCGAGTCAGTCCATATCAGGATTGGTTCATGCTGCAGCAATGCAGCTGCTTGTTGCTCTTTACTGTTTCCTCATCGGAGGCTAAGGGCCACCCACAGGGTTGAATTCTGTCTAGCTCTGTAAAAGACAGGATTGTAAGAGGCTGAGCAATAAGTGATAAAATGTCATATGACAGTGTAAATAAATATAAAATGATGCACAGGAGAAAAATCAGAGGGAATGCATAAATGTAGCCTGTTTGAAAAGGAAAAAGAGTGATAACATTTTTTCCCCAGGATGAATATAGCGGCTTCTCCATTTCTGTACACGTGGTATGGTCCCGAGACCGTTAGTGGGAAGTAAGTGTATTTGTGGTCCCAGCCAAAACTCCTCAAACGCAATGGAAAGTGAATGCTTTCTGCTGTTCTCGGTGTGGGGTTGTAGACTCAGACTGCACTCCTCACGTGGTACCTCACTTCCATGGCTGGTCCCTTGGGGCTATGTCTGACCTGGGAGATACCCAAGTGTATGAGTACTATATAATGTACATTGTATTCCATTTATAAACATAGAGTCCGTATAACTCACCTAGTTATGATTGCGTTTCAAAACTTGCTTCTTTTGCAGATAGAAATACATTAAGGCAAGCAACCAAATGCATATTCAACCAAAATGAATTTAGTGATAACATTTACATATATTTTCTAGGGTTTATGACATCTAATAATAAGTTTTTACTGCAATTACAATAAACAAACCCAGCAAACCTTCAACATCATGAAGATTTTAAGCATCTTTAAACTCGTAAGGAAAGCATTTTTTGCGTATTGTTGCATGCCTCCAAACCAGAAAGAGGAAACTTAACCCTGCCATTTACAAAATAGCCTTCAGATATTCCAGGTATATGCATGACAAGAATAGGAAAGGAGAAAAAACTCACCAAAGTCTTGATCTTCACTCTACATCAGTGTTTGCCTTTTGTCTAAACATATACAGATCATGGGTCCATTTTTGATTTCCATTTAAATCCCGCATTGTTACTTTTTTTGAAAAAAGAAACCAAAACCCACTCTTGTAACTAGTCAGGTTCAGCTAGTGACTGTTATATGATAGCATGAATTATTAGTAGTATTACAGATCAAAAAAATATTACTCTAAATTTCAGTCAATTTGAAAATCACAGCTTTAGAATTAATATTTGATAGCTGGGTATATGCCACATGGAGACTGTAACATAGTTTTAATTTGCAAGAAAAGCTAACATTGCACATCACTGGCAGGTGTGTATGGTAAATATCACTTTGCGGTGAAGTCAAGAATGAGAAAAAGAGAATCTTTGGGTGTGAGACAGAAATTGGAGGGCTTATGTCTAGCGATGGCCCTGAAGTAAGAAGTGTAACTAGAGCTATTCCCTCTGGCCTAATTTAAAGATACAAGGTTACCTCTGCAAACACCTCCACACAGGTGGCACTTCTGAAAAATAGATGCATCATATAAATATCTACTTGTGTACATCCAGCTTGGCATGCTCTCCCGTGGCCTTGGCTTCACAGGTGTTTATAGCACAGGACAGCAGCAGCACGCAGAAAAGGGAACTTTTCAGGTCATGTGGTGCATGGTGCTAGTTTGTAGGAAATATGTATGGAAATGCTCAAGAAAATGTATCCTCACTGAAAACATTTGTAAATGCTTTTAGAGGCAGGAAAATAATACTCCAAGGCCATCTGCACTATGAAGGTCCCAGCTCTTGCCTATACAAGTGTCTGTTTCTGTAACGTTTTATGATACTGTGCTCTGAAGTGGTGATTGTGTTATCTAAGACATAAGAGAGGGTGGCGTAGGCACCAAAGCATGAACAAACTACATCCGCATGATGGAGAAATACGGCTGTCGTTTACAGAGGCAAAAGCATAACCATTTTGTAGTTCAGTGCTTGTATATACCAGCTCTCAGGAAACACAAAAATTCTGTTGATGGACAGAGGGTTCATTTCATGCCTGAGAAGCAAAGAGAAGGTGTGGGTGTATCTCCTCGGGACAACTCCATGGCATTTCCAGTTACAGCTTGCTAAAGTTAAATGATGGAAAATGGCAAATTATGTAGATAAGCCTCCATATCGGCTCCAGGACAAAGCTGGTCAAACTATCCTAGCTATGGGATCCTCAGCCCTAAGTCAAGGCAATAACACACACAGAATTTGAGAGTATTCAGCACATCACCCAGGGTGGGGATAAACAACGGGCAAAAATGTTACATTTGTGTTAATCTAGAGTAACTCCAGTGGAACTGACAGAGAATCAGCCAAACATTTAATGCCCCATGCATCTAAATAAGGCCAGGTACAATGTGTGATTGCATTTCTGCATGTGACATTTTCAAAACAAGGTGATTACTGTTATCATCTCCACTTCCAGAAAAAAAGAATAAATAGGTAGTTCTGTCAGGTTAGGTGTCCAGAACAAAATGATAAGCAAACATGGGAGATCAATGAGGCTTTTGTTCAACTGATTTTTTTTTTTTTTTTTTATGCCTTCAGAAAAGTCACAGTCCTTAGTCAGACAAGAAGCAACAGAGAAACCCAAGGTGACTGGATGGCAACAGAGAGGTGAGACAAGGCTCTGAGGGGCTCAGACTTCCGATATGGGTTTTTACTTGGTGTTGCTGCTGCATAGACCCCTCCTACCCTACACAGGAGCATCCAGACCCAGACTGACCCTTCAGACCACAGCTGGGAGGAAGGCTTCCCTCAGGAGCTTGTAAAGGACCATCTGCCAAAATGCTTAAAAAGTAGTCACAAGAGAAGCAAGACTTTGAGAGCCCTGTTACCTGCTTCTGGTAACAGGAGTGGAAGCGTGGAATCTCACATCCTCTCCCTCCGTCTCCCCTTAACCTCTCGCCTGAGGTGCTTCCAATTACAAAACTCCAAACTGTGTCAAGTCCTTTTAACACCTGAGTTTACCTGAATAACAAATTTAGAATGGCTCTTTTTAGACAAGTAATGAGTAGAAAGCTGTAAAAGAAAAAAATGTTATCTATTCAGACTTAAAACAATAAAAAGATGCTTCTCTCAAGTTTTACGTACTCTGTCACCAGTAACAAACACTTCACTGTCAGCCAGTCCTGTGACAAAAGTAATTCCATGTCTTTGGGAAGTGTACTCTAATCTAGTTTAAAAAAACATCCTTAAACATTTACCCATTTTACCAGGCATGGAATGCTATTGTCACCAACAGGGTTCAGGGGAGAATGAAACATCTCATTGAAACCAGCATTGAAACCATCTGACCGGACTATGTACTGAACTGACAGATTCAAGCATTTCTAAAAAACCTCATAGCTTCAGAGCATGGAAACCCCCCCCTTCCACCCACCTCATGCACACACAAGTAATTTTTTTTTTTTTTTTTTTTTTTTTTTTTTTTTTTTTTTTTTTGCAGTTGACATTTGATAAGTAAGGATATAAAAAAACGTAAATCAAACTCTTTTTTCACTATTATGCTTTGGTATTATAAAATCCAAAACCAGTAAAAATCCAGCACGTAAAAGTACTTAACACAAGAAATATCTGCGTAGTTTCTTGAGCTCACACCAATAATATCTAATTAAGATCTTGACTTCAGCAAGATGTATAAAAAATATATTAGACATGTATAGTTGTCCACCATACAGACTTTAACACTTTCTTGTGAAACATCTGGCATTGGTGAGACCTGGAGACAGACTACTGGGCCAGACACGTCGCTGATCTGATCTGGTCTGGCAATTCCTCTGTTACTACACTATCTTTTTGATACAAACTGACCGGTAAGAATTTCACAATATTTGGTCTCCAAGGCAAAAGATATCTCCAGCAGAGGAAGCAGCTGCCCCTCCCCTTGGTTCCTTTTCCCTTTTCCACACGCCCTGAGCCAACAGCTTGTCCAGAAGGAGAGGTGTTAGATTTAACTGACAAGCCAGCAGGGACAGGAGTACATTTCTTGTGAAACTCGGAAGTTTTTGCTAGGAAAGTTTCTGATATGTTTTACAGCCTTCTTTGGATGCATCAGTATCTAATGTTAAGTTAATTTTTGCCATCTACATGCTGCAAATTATGACATCTGTAAATTGTTCTGTTTCTTGATGTCTTTACTGCAGATCTCATATTTGAAAAGAAATCACTCAGAGCATAGATTTGATTACAGAATCACACAGATAAGTTGATTAAATGTTGCACACTTTATTAATCCTTAGGAACATTTACACTACAGTATGATCCGCTGTTTAAAAATGTGATTCTAGAATAGTACTCAGAAATGAATACTTTAGGATGGAGAGTTAATTAATGCAAGGAGTAAGATTCCTGTTACCTAAATTTGGTAAAACTTAATCCAGGCGAGTCATCCAGGCTTTCTCTCCAAGACACTCATTGCTTTTTATTGACTGTAGAAGCAACCTAGAAAATGATGTTAGATCAAGCTAACTCTTGGAATGTAAGAGTAAAGGGACATGAACTCCTCTGAAAGGGATTTGCATGCATAACATTAGCCACAAAATGGAAACCCATAGGAACAATCCTGTATTGTTAATTACACAAATCAAGGTTATCAACAGAGGCCGTTGGGCTGAATCCTCAGCTGGCTTGTGAGCATCTCTGGGCTTCTCATGATTTCTGGTGTTATTTGCCTTGCCTGTGTTGCAGTTAAATCTTGATTCAGCAAGGGGCTTGGATCTGTGGCTGAGCTTAGTCATGAAGGTAGATCAGGGCAAGGTGCTTGAGTCTCTGACGTCAGATACATGTTTACGTACTGCATTGAACTGGGGCTGTATGCGGGCTTGCACACTATGAAATAATTTGTTTCCACTGGATCTACAGAAGTCTTAAACAAAAATGGAAATGAACAGGATAGGCAGGTTCAGTGATCAAATAGTTGATTAAAAAGTTTTACAATTTGAAAGAGTAAGTATGATATAATTCCTAAAAGAAAAAGCAGGGACTTTCTCCAGCTGAGAAGATGAGATTTATTTTTTTCCCTGCAAAAAAAAAACAACCCAAACTCCTAGTGAAATAGCTGAAATTGTCTTAACTGAGGATAAGACAATCAAGATACAACAGGTAAGGAGACACAAAAATCAACCCCAGCAGAAACCTATCTGGGGAAGGACCAGGGAGAAAGGCCTATAGCCGCCAGCAATTTAAAGAATTTTACAGTCACATTAAAAGCATTTAAGAGAAAGAAGTGAAGAGGTAGATGATGAATCGTTGACTGTTTCAAATTCATTGCCTGGCAAGTTATTGTGTGCCAAGCCATTTCTCTTACTTACCTTTTATGACACTGTATTGAGAAGAGAGATGAAGCTAAACATGGGAATGTGCTGCAAATACATTACTAATTGCTTAGATATGCTCTAGGCTCAGTGTTTTTAGATGGAGTGCAGAATTTGCCATTGTGTTGGTACGTTATTTTACTTTTTCAAAAATGAAGATGAATACTTAAACATTTCAAAAGCCGGTTCTTACAAAAATATTTACATACATGTTCATAACCCACCACGTAGAACTATAAACAGTCAGAAACTGGCAATCTGCCACTCTGATGATTAACAGAAGAAACAAATTAATAGTTGTCCCAGAGCATCCAGCAATTAAGTTTTTCTTTTCTTCTGTTCTTGTTTTTACCTTTTTGTGTCTGCTGTGAATAGTTTTAGATCTATTCAACTATCCAAAGTCCTTTTCTAATTCTTCAAAAACCTTGAAAAAGTAAACTAAACTAAATAAGAGAGTTCACACAGGTGCTTCTATTGAAAATGTTGAGCTTTGGATGCAAAAATTATTTCAGAATATATTTAAAACAAGCTTATTATTATTTAGACATCAATTTGTAAGAAAGAGAGGATATAAAATGACATGGTTACAATTAAAAAACATGGAGCCTCCTTCCTTCCCCTCCCCTCCCCTCTCCTCTCCTCTCCGGGAGAGGAAATAGGAAAGACTGTAATTTCATCTGTTCCATCTGTCTGTTACAGACTTTTACTCTACAACTAACCTTCAAGTACATTGCAATTTCTGATTTTAATCCTACAGTAGTAAAAGATAACTCTAGCCAAAACTCTAAATCAAGAATTGTGAGGTATGGAAAATAATTTTCATATTTGGCTTCTTGCATTATATAATGGTATCAAACAAATTCCCCAAGCTCATGGAAAGTACAGAATTTAGACAAAGTTTTTGTAACTTGAACCCAGCCTCTTATATAATTACTAACCCCAACCAAGCTACTATAACCATCCCCGTTTAGGAAGTAAAATACCAGCCCTTAACTTTGAGAGGTCTCCCTACTCACCTTTCTGTTGGTAGGATGTTCTACTATTAGATAATTTTCTATTGAAGAAATGCAAAAATAACATTTTGTAGCACTGGGTTCCTCTCCTTTGTATTCAACTTTCCTCACAATAATTCTCCAGTTACAGAGGGGTTTGAAAACAGAATATATAAAAACTGAAGAAAAAAGTAACTGAAATGTAATTTGATTAAACTCAAAGTAGACCAATTTTTCCCTCTCCTCAACAAAAAGCAAACTCTTTAGTTTCAAAGCCCTGTTAAAAAGGCATTCTAGGTATGTCATATGAAAATGAATTTAATGTTAAAAAATAGTTAGAACAACTTAATTACCTTTAGCATATCAGCTGTCAGAACTGTTGTTGGTATGCCTAACCCTTAACAAATAATGGGTTATGATTGATTAATGGACCCAAAAGAAGCTTAATCTTGGGCTATGTAAAATGTATTAAAAAAAAAGAAAGGGGCCTGTACTTTCACAGACTAGTTAACCTTTCAGAGATACAGCTTTCATTTTGATGTCCTCAGAGGTCAAAGGACATCCTAGCTGCTTTTACAGCAGAGCTCTTCATTTAGACAGCCAGCAAGAAGCAAAGATTAAGGAAAAGTTTTACTAGAACCTAGTAATTAACAAACCCTGCATATATGTATTCTCATTAGCCTGAAAATTAATGTGTTGCTGAGTCACGTTGCCATAATTAACTTTAGATAAAATTTAAAATGCTTTTAGATTTTTGCTTTTTTTTTTTCCTGCTCTTTTCTTCGGAGTTAGTTTTCTGATGCATGCATTTTTTTATAGGTTCAGAAGTATAAATTACAAGGTTCCCACATAAAGCTAAATTTGACCATTAAACCACTGACATTAGTAGGCTGTACTGCCAAGCCATTTGCCCCACTCTGGCAGTACTTGTTCTTCAAGGCCAGTAGAGGATTCAGGAGGACAGTGTCAGAGGTAGTCGGTCTATCTCAAAAAGAAGGTGGCAGCAACAAAAGAGGGTGTGCAAGTAGGTAACAGAAATGAACAGAGACACTAATATATGGGGGTTTTGAGCAGAAGATGCCTAGGCTTTTCAGCAAGATACCAATGGCCTGGTACAGTCAATCAAACTGAGTCTGCTAGACTCAGTTTAAGGATTTACAGACAATTTCATAAACAACTTGTCACATATAAATCCAGGATGCCATGTCTTTGGATGTTCCAAAGAATGAATAAACAAAAAGGGGATTTGCTATATTTGCAAGTTCTTCTGATCATTACCTGTAACTGGAAGGGATCTACCTGTAAGGTAGAAAAGATGGGGGAATACTTAGAATTTAACATAAATTTTCCGAAGGTCATAACCTAAGCTGCTGGCTGAGGATATCTTTTGTTGCTTTCACTGTTGATAACTCTCAGTGTCAAACAGATCATCAAACCAATTTTAAAAACATCATGTAAATAAAAGAAGAAAAACCCAAACATTCAATAAGTTAGCTTGCTTGGGTAAATAGGTTGTTCTCAATATTTGCAACATCATACAGATATTATATCATAAAACATATTGCGACTGCAATGCAAGTGAAAAATCAGACCAGTGAAAATATGGCTCATGATTTTGAATATTCATTGCTTCAGGCTTCTTATAATCCTGAAGTCTATCTGCTTAAAAATCTTGGCAGAAAAAAAAGTCCCTGTGGAAAGTAATGTTAAAACGATAAGAAGGAAGAGCCAAATACATATAATAACATATTGGTCCACTTTTATTCAGTCATCAACCTTTTCACTGTCCCATCACTTAAGATAACAAAGCATTCACTATCTCCATGTGATTTCATCACTTTTTTTCTTGGTTCTCTGAAGCTTGGTCATTTTCATCTTTCATCAGTGAGTTGACATTGCCCCTCAGTTTTGGTTACAATTGCTTCCACGGCTAGCTTCTACAGAAGCTTTAAATATGAGGCAGCATGATTAGCAATTTTTTCTTCAACTGGGAATATTTTTAAAGGTCCAAGTGGTGGAAACATATTCATTTCCTGCCATAAATGTATTTTAATATATAAATTCAAGACAAAAGATAAAATTGTGGAAGCTGTCTCTGGGCAGTGCCATCACTCACACTGTTACCACAGAACTCTGCCTCATTTATATTGGCATTTTGTCAAGACTAACTCATTTCCAGACCATTTTTTGACTTCTGATGGATAAATATTATGCAGTGGCAAAATTTGTTATGACATATTTTGGTGAGTTATTTCAAAGTCATTTAGCCTTCGAGAATACCATCCACTAGAACCTAAGATCAGCTATTTTCATGTTTCCAAGAGACTTAAGCAAGTTTGCAACACAGGTTTTGTCTAATAATTTGGGAAATTTTGCACCAGATCTTCTTTTCCATTCTGATTCAGATAAGGTACAGAGTTATGAAGAAAATTGTCCTGCCAGTGATTTTCTGTGTACGACAGAAATGGGGAAAGATGCAGTTATTACATGCACAAAACTGCTGAAAGATGCCCAGGTCCAGAAGAGAAATGTTAAAGTACAAGAGTTTTGGTTTTATTTTACTGTGGTTGTAAAAGAAAATTCCAAATGTTTTAACAAATATACCATCAAACAAACTGAAAAAAACTAGTTGGTTTCTTTAATGAGGAAATCAGATTGCATAAGAGGACATTATATTGATTTATAAGAGGATATTACATTGATTTATGGCTGTTAAAATAGAGAAAGCAAACCATGGACACATATCATCAATCAATCAATCCTAAGTTGAAGGTGTTTTTAAGGCCTGAAACTTTTAAAAAAATTTTTAAATTAGGCAAGATCCAAAATACAGGAATAGAGCCATTGTCTTTCATCTTGCATTTGGCTAGAGAGTGGTGGCATTTACATGACATTTAACAAGGATGGGCACTAAATTTTTGTAGTACGAGCGAGACCGCTTAGGTTGACTGACTTCTCACCCTTACAGAAAAGCATAATAAACTCCAGCTTCTGTCCCTCAGAACTGTCATTTATTCATTTTGAAGATGAAGAGTAAAAATAAGGAAACTAAACAACATCCAAGCCACATAGTCAGATTAGCATTTTTATAGGAAAGCAAAAGGTTTCATTTTTGCTTTAAACCTGGTTTTCCCAGAGTTACAGGCTGTGGACGTATGTGGAAAATAAATATGGCCAAATTCTGACCTCAGTTACACTAGTACAGTCCCATTAAACTTTATAGTTCTCTATGGGTGTAAGTGATGGCAGGGTCTGGATTGTAAGCATAATCCTTGTCAGAGCTCCTCAGCTGGCGAGGACTGAAACACAGAATGTCTTGATGCTAGTTTCCTGTGCTCAGTGAAAATTTTATGGAACAATTTTATGGAACAATGCATGTCTGGAAAAAGAAATCCCACAGATCATTTGTAATCCATACCTCGCACGTGCTTAAGCATGTCATTCTCTTCACCTTCATCCCTGGCCCTGCGGAGCCGAGGAGGAGTGTCCTGGGACCACTGCTGGTTCCACGTTGGTGCTCAGGCATAGCTGCTATTTGTGGAGCATCTTAAAATTACATTTTCAAAAACAATTGTTTCCCTTTGTCAGAGCAGTTTCCACTGAGTGAATTACATCTCTATAAAGCACATTAAGCTATGGATATCCTGTGGGATTTGGGGGTGTTTCTCAAATCTAAGGTCTGGGTAGTCCATTGTTTCAGTGTGGGAGGAGACATGGGTATTCATGTCACCTCCCACCACGTGCTGACTTATATGGGCAGATACTCCACATATATGAGCGGCAGCATACTCCAGCAGGCCTTTTCCCAATCCTCTAGAAGTAAGGAGTGCAAGACAAAGAAAGGCTGCCCCACAGATGAGGCACAGGCTAAGCTGAATCGCTGTCATAAATATGAAAACTTTCCCACAAATATTTGCGCATGATTGGTGTCAGGGGCTCTCAGTTGCAAGCTTTTGTCATCTGCACCTGTAATTCATTTTAGCAGTGCAGCTATTACAGGGTACAGTTGTACAGGCAGAAAGCTACCCTCCCTCCCCAGCAATTATAGTTGTGTCCATTTGGGTGAGATACTCCTAGAGCAGCAGCTTCGCCTGATGTTTCCTTCACACCCTTATCGGCTTGCTTGCCTTTGGTGAAGTCTGCGCAGCTGTATTGGTTCCGGTTTCTGGTTGGTATTTCTGGATGGCATCTGATCCAGCTGGAGTCAGTCCTCTCTGTCAGCTTGAAAAATGACAAGAGAGGGTGGAGGCTCCCCACTGTCGTTCAAGGAAAAACATGGCATCTGCTTTTGTTTATACTCCTATTTCTGTTTGGTATTTGTAAATCCGTTGGCTTCTGCAAAATGTGGATGCTTCATCTTTTAGTACAATTCTGGTACTGATCCCCCATATCTGACCTTATAATATGTGTATTTTTAGCAGACGTGGTTATGCATTTGACATACCTGGCGTGATGTGTCATCTATGCATGATATTGGTGCTTAGAGGTGTTGAGGTGGTGCAGCTATATCTTAACAGTTATATCTTAACTAACACTTTCAGTTTGGTTAAGGATAATTAGTCAATCCTCTCTATCTAAGATGAATTCAAGTGAAACTGAAAATAGTGTCCTTTATCAAATTTGGAAATATCTGAGATTTGTCCTGCTCCAAAAAACATTGTAGGTTTTCAAAATCTTGTCTCTCAGAAGCTCGCAGGAATATATCTCCCTGGCATTTTGAGTACAGCAGCTGACAAACTAAGCCTTTGTTTAATCAGAAACCTGTATACATTTGCTTTGTTTTCTGCTACTCTAGTATACATATACATTTCTTTTCATATTCAGTCAGTCAATTTTCTTTTCTCTTTTCAAAAACAAAATATTCAAACATATTTGACATGTCCATAAGAAGAAAAGCATTTTCTCTGAAACTTTCTTCAAATCCAGACTTCTCTATGGATGATCTTTCTATCTTTGTAAGCCTCTTAATTTCTCAGTTCTTTGCATGTAAATAAAGCTGACATATCTTTCCTCCTTTCACACTGTGACTTGTTTATTTAAAATCTCAGGGCCAATTTTTTTAGGGATTTGTATAGTCCATGGCACAAGGGGATATTACATTGGCTATGACCTCTAGGCAGTCTTATAATACAGTACTTAGTAATAAATAAAATTTATACTAGTTGTTATAAACTACTCTAGGTTTTCATTACTGTACAGCTCAGGAGACCAATAGGAAAACTGGAGATTGCTGCAAAGCAATGTGCCAGAGGAAAAAGATGTTCCAACAAAGCTGACATACTGCTGAGGGAGGAGTCTCTGAGGGTGTAAGGGTGGCACATCTCAGCTGTGCCATCATTATCATCATTACCATTTGAAGCCAAAGGATATTGGAATGACTGTGTGTCTAAGAATGTATGTATATGTATTTAGTGCCCTAAACTAAATTTAAAGAGAATAATTTTTACATCAAGTTACTCCCAAGTCCCTTTGGATGGCTGTAGAGCTAATGCAGACAGACCATTCAGTGGCTGGATCAGGTTGCTGATACTGATACTTTGGTGAAGTCCCACTGCCAAAGGGAAGGATTTCACTCCACCTTTGGTTTCTTTTTTTTGGGGGGTGAAGTGGGGGGAAGGGGCAATTTGTGTGTGCGTGTGTGTGATAAATTGCATGCTGTGCTGAAAAGCAACTCAGAGACTGGATATAGCAATGGGAACGTCAGAGAAAAGAGATATTTAACACAGAGACTGAAAGGATGTATAATTGGAAGTAAGATGAAAAATGATAAAAAGAAAGGCAAATAGTGCACATGTGGAATACAGCCATAGAACTAATCTGAAAGGTGAGGAGAAACAGAAAATCAAGAGATAAGATATATTTGAGCCTCAAGAGTTCATGTATGCTTAGCTACTGGGGATCCTGAACACCAAAAAAGAAGCAGAAGTGATATGGAGGAAAGTATTCAGCAGCTGTTTACCTCTCTAGCTGTCTTAGGAACTGAGACGTCAATATGAAGAGAAATGCGGCAGAGGCACGGAGAGCCCTGCTGCTCCATTTTCCCCCAGAAAAGGCAGGATGGATTCTGCAACCGCAGGGGCAGGAGGCAGCAGAGCTGCATAGGCTCACTCTTCTCCGGCAAAACAAAGTGATATAGAGCAATGCAAAGGGGATAGTAAAAATACTATTTACAGCTATTTAACAAACTGCCCCCCAAATGATATTCCTCTCATACAGATGTAAATAAAATGCTGACTTTTATTATGCTGCACTGAAGAAAGCAATGCGAACAATTCCATCTAATAGCTAACTGTAAGTTGAAACACTCTCTACCATAAATTCTGTCCATTTTTACTGCAGTTTTGGGTGTGCTGATGCTGACCACAACATTTTCCAGGGTTCTGTTTGTGTTAAGGATCCCCCATGGATTTCAATGAGTTATGTGGCTAGTGCAGCTTTGAGAGCACCATTACTTGAATGCTTGGAGGCATCAGTTAATTTTTGAAGGCTATCATAAAGATAAAATAGACCACTAAATAATCACAGGAAAATTCTATTTGGTTTTAAGAAAGTATTTTTCCCTTCTGTGATACAATCTGCTTGTCTTCCTGTCCTTTGTTAAACAAATAAATGACTTATCCCAGGTTGATGCTCATCAGATTTCTTTAATATTCACAGTAAAATCTCTGATGCCATACTGCTTCGCTGCTCAGCAGTTCCATGGTTTTAAATAACCAGGCCTCTTGGTACCAGTGCTGAGGAAACTTTGCTCATCAGTATCAGAACACAGTCCTGGGATGTGCTGGGCTGATCCTGAAGAGCTCTGAGCATCCTTGGCTCCTGGGGGCACCCATGGGCCTCACAGAAGATGCTTGCCTCATCTGACCCTCTAGATTCAGGGTCTTATTCTGCAAAACAAAATTCCCACTGAAGTCAGTGTGAGGTATCTGCAGCCACACTGAAAGCCCATTTCTGCCTTAAATACCTGATAATAAATTGTAAGGTACCACACTGAATTCTGTGAGTTACATGGACTTAAAACTAGTCTAAGTGGGTAGAAGTGTGATTCCAGGGACCGTTACCAAGAATAAATAATCGTTCTTAAAATCAGACTTCCAGTATTTATGTACTTATTTAAGGTCAAACGTACAGTAACGAAGGAAAAGTAAGTTCTGTTACTATGGAAAAAATACTCTGAAGTGCTGTATCTTCTTCTTTATGTCTGATAAGAGTGCCAGGCTTTGATTTTTGTTTACTTCCAGCACTGCACATAGTTACATTAAGGCACGTCTCTCTCATTTGGCAATAATGTGTGAAACTGTCCATGATGATTAACCTCTGCAGGGACTTCATAGAACAGAACTACGGCAACTTACAGGATTCTTTTGAGTTCCCAGGGAAATTTACTGCCTCCAAAGAAGTTTTGCTGAGGTATACTGCCTGATGAAAGACATACCTTTTAGAGTATGCTTTCACCCCCAAACAAGTATCTTTTTCACTATAACAATGGAAGATAAAAATTTCTGTACATACTATAATAAGCATAATTTATTTATGTCACAAAATTATGCTGATTTATAGCTGTTGAGTATCTGATATTTTTCTTTCGTACAAATATTGTGGAGTTTCAATTAACTTTAATAACTCTCCAGTTGCTTCCCCTGTTTCATTTTCTTTTGCATCTTTCCTCTTTCTTCTCCCCTGTGAAAAACAAACAAACATCTCAACAAAGAAAAACTGTACTTGCTGTACACGGAAAATAGACTTCTGTGTCACAGAGCTCTGACACATCCAATAGATGTTCTGCAGTAGCTCTTTATGCCCTGAATGTTCCTTTCTTAAGACCACGTGTACAGAAGTGGTTTTTTACACTTTACAGAAGTATGTATATTTACACAATAATGTAGAACAGTATTTACATTAAAATAAAAGACATAAAGTAAAAAAACAAAGAACATCACAGACTTATAGTAGACGAGGATACTGTTATCAGATGTATTGAAGTGTAGCCAAGGCTATCACCACAGCAAGATTTTAATGTGTTTATTAACATCTCTGCATCTTTCCAAGTATGAATTTTATCACAAGTAAATATTTACATGTCAGTTTCAAAGAGTGCCTGTTTCCTCCTTCAAACCGCTTACCCCTTTTCATTATCAGCACCTGCAGCAAAGCATAAAGGATACTCTGAAAATGCAATCTAACATTCTAATAAAATGCCAGCATTTCTTAAGAACATACCTGAAGCCTAAAAATAATTATGTTGAGTGGTACAAAAAACCCCAGTCTCAGAACAACAGCACTGCCATTATTGTTAGTGCCATAGCAACTGCATTTTGATGATCATTTCCCAAAGAGTAAGTCTGAGGTAGACAATTGTGTAAGCAACTTTTTAATAAGATTCTGCAAGCAGGACATAAGGAAATGCCTCTGTACGAATATCCACCAACTCCCCCCTCCCCACCTAATATCTCTGGCAATGGAAACAAAAAGGTTATTTCTTAGATGCTCTTCCCATGCATAGACCTCGCGACTCAGAACTTCAATGTTTCACTATCTTGTGTTTGTTCAAATGTAAAGCAGATCTTTGGAGCAGTTCCCTGACATCTTACTGGTTTTTTAGGAAAATGAACTTGAACCGCATGTGTAGTACCCTCCACACCCATGACTTTATGAAAGACTGAACAGAAAATTGCTAACAGGACAGCAGTACACCATGGGATCCATATTTCCCTTAATACCAGTATTTCCAAGCCATCTGTAGGCTTCTTAAGAAAACTGCAGGACCACTTCAGCAACCAAACTAATTGTATAAGAACACTGACGGACGTAAGTCAGAGGTGAAAATGGAGATAGATACTTTCATTTTTATATAAATGGAGATAAAACAACTTCCAACATCTTGTCGTCAGTGCACTTCACTCCCTCACTCTCCCAGTCAAAGACAGAACAGAACTCATGCTTGCAACAAAGACGTGAAAGGATTTTTAAGGCATCCCCCAAACCATTTGTTGGCTCAGTAATGTTGACACTGATTCACAATCTGTCACTATGTTTCAAAACTCTGTAAGGGTGAGATGAATCGTCTGCACCAGGCAAAGAACTCAGCTTCTCTTCGTTTTCTCCAAACCTACAACAAAGAGTCACAGGTTCAATTAGCTAGTCCTATTTCCAAGTTCATCAATCAGATTCAGAAGCCTACTAAGCAGAGCTAGAAGCAAAGACCTTACATCACCAACTAAACTCATGAAAGAAATCAGTTGTGTCCAAATCAAAGAGTAATTTGCTCCACAGTGGAGATGAAAAATTCTTAACAGGATGAACAGCAGCTATAACGAATGGGGCAATCTGGATTTATTAGGCAATTGATTTAATTTGCCAAAAAAGTGTTTTGTAGCACCCATAAAATGCAAATATTAAAACCTATTTTCTTGAAGAATGAACCAGAATGTCAGATATATGAAATGGCTATTTTTACCAGAAAATTAAGGTGATTTAAGGCTAAAAATTAAGGCTGAACAAACACATGGAGAAATTTTTTTAAAAAATTAGGTAAAGACATAATTACATGGCAAACATTTCCCCTACTTTATGTACAGAAATAGAAGACAAAATGGCCTTAAATGCTCAAATTTGTATATGAACCCAAAGTTAATAATACTTTAAGATCTTTGACAGAGTCTTTCAGAGGTGGTACAATCCATATTTCATCACAATTTCATATCTTGTTTTCATCTGAGCCTAAGTTCTGTCTAGGTAGTTTCAGCACTTTTATGTTTACCATATACAGGTTCTGCTTGATTGGTGAGTGATAGGCAGTGTCCCTGCAGGCTGCTAATTGGGTACACACCTGAAGATATCTGCAAAAACGGCTGTGAGCTAGTAGTAGGAAGCAATGCATCTTGAAGTGATAGAAGCTTACCTTACAAATACAGGCAAGAGTTATATATCAAAGGATGCATGTGTTCCCAAAAAAAAAATCCACCAGTCAGTTAACAGATTTTGTTTTAATGACATTATTTTTCTTTACCTGAAAAATATTGTATTGTCACAATTCTCTCATGAAATGTTTCATTTCAATGGTATTGATGTGAAATTAATTTATCAGAGTTTTTGTGCTGCTGAAGAATCTCCAAATGTTCTTTTTGTTCAGGAAAACTTTTTGTTCTGAAACTTGATCTTTCACTGAAAGGTTTTGAAATAACACTGAAACTGGTGTTTAAACAGTATTTGAAATGCATCATTTGAGCACATATATACATTTTTATTATATTCACAAATATATGAAATTATTAGTTGTATATAATGAAACATTTTTATGTTTTATCCTTGGGTTAGATAGCAATAAAACTGGATTACTTAAGAAGTTAATGGGACCAGAAAATAGAAACGATACCAAGAGGTGTATGTAAAGAAGTGAAGTACATAGCAGGAATGATTTTCTTTCTGTGAGGAAAAGGTGGTTATAATAGCGGAGAAAATTACTTAAGATGTGTTGCATTTAATTGCTTTTGTTATTGATAAAAATGCCTGATTGGAAAGTTTCTTCCAAAGAAAAAAACTGCTGAAAGAAGATTGCATAGAAAGAAAATAAAATGTTTCAAGAAATATAAAACTTTCTCTTTTAAAGATTATAAAAAACATCAACAGTTTTATGTTCTTCATGTTTTGTTTAAATCTGTTTTCAAGGATCTTGAAAAGCTAAAATATTGCTCTAAAAATTAAGAATGTTTTCATTTGTTCAAAGATTTTTTTGTTCACCTTATTTTTTTTGCTGAATTTTTCCTTTCGTATGTATAAAAGTAGTACAAAGATAACATAAAAAGCTATCAAATCAAAACAGAAAACATAAAAAAATGTTTTCTTAGGTATTTTGAATTGTAACAAATGCCTATAGAAGGTGCATGTTATTATAAGAAAGAGTGCATTGTTCTTCCATGCCTGCCTTTTTTACACCATCAGAAGGTCTGCGCCCCTGAAATTTGCACGTTGATCAGCCATTTACAGAAAATTCTTGGGTACACAACGTGGAAAGATAGTTTTCTATTGCTTTTAATGCATCCTAGCATAATAACCTGTTACTTGTTATAATTCCATCAGACTAAATTCTTGATCTATTATTGATACCAGGATAATTCCTACTTTTTCTACATTTCTTTGCCCTTCTTTAGAATTTGAAAGAATATTTTTTTAACTTGCAACACTACTGTCAAATTATTAGGTATATTAGAATGCCCTGGTTGAAGATACAGAAATAAGAACTGCAGCACAGTTACAAATCAGAAAAATAAATTTACTACTACTACTACCAAAAGTTTACAATAATCCATCTGAAAAACACTTGATGAGATGGAGTTTTAAATATATTCCTTCATCTATTTTTACTGGAGTTCTTGAAGTAAGTCTGTGACCTCTTTTGGGCAGCATTGTAGAAATTTTGCCCAACAAGACAAACAGATATTAACTATAGGTTGGGGGCAGGGGCGGAAACACCACCATAAAACAACTTTTACCAAAAATCTAATTGACTACACAAATTTTTCAATTTTATTTTACTTATCATCTGCCTTGTATTTAAAAACACATCTAACAATTAATATTTTCTTTAATCCTATTTGTGGAAATGTTACAATAACTCATCTATACATATGAAATCAAATACTTCAAAATGCTACTATGTCAAATTAATTTCCTTCATCTCTTTTGAGACTGCGTATCCCGGAAGAGTCGTATTTCTAAGAAAGATATTGCACTGCTAGAATAACTTTGTGACCATATTCTGCCCAGGTCAAATATGCAGTTGCTAATGGTGACAAGAGGAATGCCAGGTGGCACAGTGTATGGTTCCATTATTAGAAAAATGTAGGGAAAACTATTCTCTGCAGGAAGGTAGTTTATTTTATTCCCTGCACTATATTACAAATATATGAATCTCTCATCATGTACAATTCTTCCTTACAGGTGATTTCACTGTATACTTAAAGCTCTACTCTTTGTGCAGAGAAATTGAAAGCACCTTTCTACATATCACAGGACAAATACTTAAATTCCTCAGTCAGCTTTTGTTCAGTTCTTGCTCAGGCATATCTCTCATTTAAATTGATTTTGTTGAGTGAGTGAGTGACTAGAATTGACTAAAGAATTCAAGATATTTCTATCACAGAGCAGCTTTCAGTTTGGAACGCTGTTAAATTAAAGAGAAACCGATTAAATGACATAACAGACTACGGGATTTCAATATCATTGGCACAAAATGAATGAAAGTATGCATGGATATGGGGTGAAGGTTGTAAAATAAAAAAGAGTTCCATGTGACTGAGGTGGAAATATTATTTTTTCACCAAAGGGAAAGTAGCCTGGATCAACATAAGGGGTCATCGGGTGATAGAATAATTGTCTAAATGACAATAAATTGTTGTGGGTTTTTCAAACCATAACACATTAAAATACAGAATGAGTTGCTCCTGCAAATGCAACTTCAACATGGAATCCTCCACTTGCCTGCTGCTACTTGAGTGAATGTCAACACCCAATGAATCTGTCGCTCCTCTTACGTTTCCATGCCTAATGTAATGCGGGGGAAGGCTAAGACTAAACAAATCTAGATACTGATGAAATAAGATATTAGAATTTCTACCAAAATGAAAGGGGAAAAAATGCAAAAAAACCCAAACTGAAACCATGATATTTTTCTTTATTCATTTTAGTGATGCTGTGTGACTATTTGTGGTGATGTCATAAAAGTTCATAATTTTGCAGCCTGTTAATGGAATGTGCTAGAATCTTAATCTTTCTAACTGTTGTTTTTGTAGAGGATTCAGAGGATGGAGAAGGAATGGACAAAATGAATAGCCTTGATAGTCTCACTTTGACAGACTTTAGTATTAGAACAATTGTCATTGAGGACTCTCTTCCGAACCTATCACTTCAGCTACCATTGAACCCTCAAACCATTCAAGACCTGGTTTGAGCAACACAGGTATAATTTCTTTTCTAATGCTTGGAAAAACTGTACTTTTAGAAGACTCTAGTGTCTGAATATGTGAACATATTTACTTTATAACCAGCTATGGTGTGTGGGTTTCAAGGTCTCAGTGTTTTTGAGCTCGCCAGGTGCAGGGATGAGGAGGAGCAAGACCTGGGCATTTGGCCCAAGCTGCCCAACAAGATTATTTCATACCATGAACGTCACATTCAGTATAAATTAGAAAGTTTGCTGTGAAACTGTGTCTCCCTTGATGGCAGTGATCCAGAGAACTTCTTGCCCTGGTGCTGGACCCCTGAGTCCTTCCCTCCTTCCTGAAGCCGTAGCGCTGGCAGTGCCCAACATTCACTGTCCACTGCTGGGAGTGCACAGCTTCCTACTGATATAGCTGGCTGAGTATAATCCTTGTATATTTTATATTGGTATTGGGATCGCTATTGGTTCTTTAGCGTTATTACTGTTAATTATTTAGTCTTATTCTATTAAGTCTGTTTATATTTCAGCCCCCGGGTTTCCTTGTTTTCTTCCCAGTTCCCCTTCCTGGGTGGGGAGGGGTCATCAGGTGATAGAATAATTGTCTAAATGACAATAAATTGTTGTGGATTTTTCAAACCATAACACATTAAAATACAGCATGAGTTGCTCCTGCAAATGCAACTTCAAAGAGAATCTACTGGCAGTGTTAAAAACAAGTGGTATGAATAGAACGTGCAAACTCAATGCTTACATGAGAAAATAACATGGTGCATTTAATCAAATTGTTAAAACAATGGAAAAGTTGCATTTCACAGTAGCAGTTTGAGATAGAACTGATATTTCAGATTTTCTCACCAGATCAAAACTTTCTAAACGAAGCAGGATTTTTTTTTCCTCAAGTGGAGAAAGACTGTACTTGTATTTTACAGGTGTGTTTTGTATGTTATTACCCCATGATATATTTTTATGACTTTATTTACGTCAAACATTACCTTAAATATTATAGATTGTGGTAAAATATTGATATTAAATTGATTTTTCAACCCAAAAATTCTGTTTTCTTGAAAAAGCTATTTTTTTCAGGAAAAAGTTATAACATATGACTTTATTTCATGAGAATGCACTATGTCAGCTTATACATAAGTTCTAAAGTTACTCTATGTAAAGGTTTTGATATGGACTGAGATGCAGCAGGGCGTATATTGCAAAAGAGATAAGCCTACTCACTTCTTTAGTTTTGCTTGTAAATGATTTATCTCCCAGCAATCTGAGGTGTCCAGCCTTTGATTTAACTGAAAAAAATGCAAAAGAAATACGTTTGGCTCTGCATAACGTTCAGCTAGCCCATACTGACCTCAGAGAAGGTAATGCTCCTAAATTAAACATTCATGTTTAGACTAGCAATAAGTGTGCTATAATAAGATTGGTATGGAGCAGATTGTGTGAATCTGACTCCAAGGAAATATCTTATAATTAGAGAGAATTTACCTGAATGTATTTAGTGACAAACCACAACCATAATTCTCAAGTTTCTCTTATAAAGGCCCAGTATAACTGCTCTATAACTGTACCTTCAAGGAACAAATGAGAATTAATCCAACATTTTGTTAGACACTTATATGCAATGTAGTCAGGGATGTTAAAATTGATTCAGTCAGGTGTAATGAAAGAGAAGAATTGCACAAAATAAAGTGATTGGCCAAATAATCAGATCTGCTTTGCCAGTTTTTACAATGCAGACTGAATCAAAAAGAAATGTCATTCTACACTGGGAAGGGACAAAATCTTAAAAAAGGCATGCCACCAGACTAAATATGTGGCATATTGGTGCATTATCGTGAGCTGCAGCTGTCTGAAGCCTGCCAGATTACATTGCAGGAAGGTTTGCAGGTGCATGTCTGTACGTAAAAACAACTTTCATTTGCCATTTCTGTATCATGCAGCATTAAATAAGCAATGTTCAGGATTGCTCTACTCAGTTGCCCCATTTAAAATGCAAAGTAACAATTGAAGCAAATTTTCTCTATTGTTTTTAACATCTGCTGGTTGTTGCTTAATAAAAGTTTCAGATGACAAAAAAAATACGCAAGGAAAAAATGCTTCTATGCACATAGTCCTGTTACATACATGACTGCTGAAATAACATCATAATGGTGTTAATATTGCACCTATTACAATTGAAAACACTACTTGCGCTTCGAAAGTAATTACTTCTCCTGAGTATATTGCAAAGTTACACAAGACTGAAAGGTTTAATGCAGGCTTGTCAGGGATACATTAACTTTTCTGAAACTTTTATATGTTTGTGGAGGAGGACCAAAAAGAAAAAATCCAGAAAGCTTTTATTGAAGTCAACGGAAATATTCCCATTGGCTTTAAGCTAGACTATATACTTCAAGCTCTACAGGGTGTTTAAGGCAGACTTGGTCTGTGACTCACATTTGATTGAAGACTAGGAAGCAATTCAGAACTCACTATTGAACTAAGTAAAGAAGCTATACATTATGTATCTAGGACTCAAAATGGGAGCAAGAAGCTGCTAGACATCAAAGCGGAAAAAGAATCCAGTTATCTAATCATCTGGAAGATGAATCTGTGTCTTGCATGTCAAGCATGTTAGAGAGATGTCACAGAAATAGCTCAGAAGTGCATTTTTGGTTTTTTTTTTTTTATGTGACTACGCCTAAAATATTACTGAAGTGTGAAATATTAATGAAGTTACCTTCATGATGTTCATTTTGGACAAGAGTGCAAGAGAGGGATAGAATGCATTATCCTGGTGTTTCTAATCAGGAATTGAAGAGCGGTTATTGTACATGTCCATATTGTACAGCATAATGTCCTGTGTGGATTTTTCATTTCTTTAGCTTGAGAAGAGTCTGCGATGAATTGTTTGTTACCCACAAGCAGAAGGAGTAGCCTGAAGACAGTCTGGGGCTGGAGTGTGTGTGTGTATTCTGCAAAGTAGAAGAAAGAAGACTCTCCTTGTTCCTCTGTACAAACCCCTAGCAGATTGGGTTCCTTTGCAACAAGGGCATCTGTGTGGCCGTTTGTTCTGTCTGTGCTAGCGTTCATGGCTGAGGGATACTTAAGATAGAAACATGGGACAGGCTAACACCAGTGCCTGGGGACAGAAAGGATCACAGACTTTACCCACTTTAAAGTTAGTGCTCTGGTTCTGTATCTTGGGAGATCTGGAAAACACTATTTTTTTAAGACTCTATACTGAGTCTAAAATAAGGATGTTGAAGAAAAGTGTTTTCACAGAGCTTAAAGCTCAATTTATCTAAGCTTAATTAAAGTTCTAACACATTCAGATAGACTTGGCATCCAGACTCCTGGAGAGCATGTAAAAATACCAACCTAATACCCTTCTGCCCATTTTCCGCAGTTTCAAAACATTTTTGTTGTCTTCAGCCTGCTTCTCCCCCACGTCCAGTGAAAAGGCATCTAAAATGCCTTAGCATAAGAGTTTTGGGTATTCCAGGTGGTGTTGTTTACCTCCATGTAAATATTCCTCAGAAATGATGGTAGGTATCACTCTAATTATCTTTCCCTAACTTTCATTGCAGTCAGTTTTCCAAAGCACCATTTCATATATTGTAAATTGAAAGGACCCGTAGATTTTCAGGTCTTCCAGCCTATAACCTTACCATCCCTGGACGGAGGCTTTTTTGTACGTCTATCTCTTTCACTGTAGTCCTGAAGAACGTGCCTGTCTTGCCTTGAATCTGGGCAGTTCTCTGCAAACAATCATATTGTACAAATTTGTGAAATTTCAGGTTTGAGGCCTACAGACAGAGGAAATAAGATTAACAGAGAGTGAAGCCAAGATAAAAGCACCGCAGGGGAGCAACTTGTAAAGATTGCTAAATGGCCTCATTATCTCCCATAGCTCTAGCTAACCAGACAATTAGAAACAGCCTCCATGGTGGCTTAAAACCAAAAGAAAAGGGTTGACTGCTAATGAGGATGGAGAATATTGTGGAGCTATTTCAAGCCTACAGAAACAGTAATGTTGCTGGTCATCAGAAAGCAGCTTGTGGCATCCAGAAAGATGAAAACAGGAAGAAGTGAGCTGAGACCTCATTTTCTTCTCCTAATGGAGAGATGGATACAAAAAGCCTGACAAGGAAGAAGCCCAGCCCAAAGCTGGCTGCTGGCCCGCTCAGTGCATGGAATTTGAGTTGCTACCTCTGAGGGGAGCCAACTGCATGAAAAGAGAGGATAAGCTTCATTAAAAGTACCATTTCACCAAAAGTACCCAAGGGTCAGAGGAAAGCAACAGAAAGCCTGGCTGAGCCCCTTTTGTAGAGTAGCTATCAGTATGGGGTCCTCCTCAAGGAGTCTGTCCCAGGTGTGGACAAGGAAAGATGTGGAAGGAACCTATGACAGTGTAAATACATGAAGATGGAAAGAGTCTGCATTAATGTCTCATGTCCTTCAGCAGTCTGTCATCGGATTTTTTTTCTCCAATTTCAGGACATCTGTGGGTTGAGAATAAGCCACCTGTTCTTCACAGGGCAGATCCTATTTTCTCACTGGGACAACTGTAAGCACTTGGAACTATAATTTCTGACTAACTTTTACCTCCCAGAGGTTTTTCTACTTTAAATTTGCTTTTTTTTTTTTTTTTCCTCTAGTACACATTTTAACATTTTCTGCTTTCCGAATTCCAATGCTCTGATCATCCAGGTCTATTTAGTAAGGAAAGCTATTGCCAACAGATGGATCACAAAAGCTTATGTGCCTTCTAATGAAACCAATCTTTCTAATTTACTTTTCCCTGCAGAATGTTTTAATGCTTTCCTCATTTCCTTAGAGTGCGACTCTCAAAATCATCTGTTTGACCATGTTCCCAGGGTGGTATTTGTGATATAATAAAATATAAACATAAAAAAAGATAGCTATGTTTAGTTTAAAAGTCAGGCAGGTTTCACAGGTGTTGCTGAAGAGCCTTTAATTACTTAGAAGTGACACAATATCATCACAATTACTGTTACCTTGGATGAATATTCATGAGTGGATTAGATATCGTAGTAGTGCTGAGTGAACTTCAAAAGGCTTAGAGCTAAGTTCTGATGCAGAGAAGTATTCAAAGGCTTGGATACTTATCTGAAATGGCTAACTTGCCCCAAGGTATGACTGTCAGGCATGAATCTGAGAGGTTTGAAATCAGTGCAAGTTAGCTCTCTGACACAGGGCAAGTCACTGACTTAACTCATGAAAAAAGATATTTGGTTGTAAAGCATAGGTCCCCTAAAATAAGAAATCCCTGTGAAACACACTACACCCATTTTCAACCCTTCACAGTACTATCATTCAAAGACATGTCTACACCCTTGAAGTTTAATGAAAAGTTTCCCACCATGAAGATGATAGAGCTCCGTGGACCTCCTCTCTCCCGTCTCCTCTCACAAACTTGTAGGAATGTTCCGTCCCTGCTGTCTTGAAGAGAGAAGGCAATAACCTACATTTCTTCATCTATAGGCAGCATTGAAGTGCTTGTCTGGACTTGAAGGAACTGAAGATCTGTTTTACCCGGAAAAATCAGTTCCTGAAAATACCTGCAATAGGACGACTAGAAAAAAAATGATTCAAATTCCACCTGTTTGATGCAACTTAATTGCAATGGCAAAGGCCAGCCTTTATTTGTCTTTGAAGAAACAGCAATAAAGATGTAATCTTTAAATGTCCTTGTCTCAGACTTGCCTGGGAAGTATTGTGGAATGAGTCCTGGCTGTGGTCAGTGCATCTGAGTGTCAATGGGGTGAAGTAGGATGTTCTATCCCTCTTCAATGCAAGCCGTCTTCAGGACAAACAGGAAAGCAGATGTGCTTCCCCTGAAAGCACATCACTCTTAGGTTTCACAATATGAAACTCTAGGATATATCATAGCTCTGTAGAGCTAAGTCCTTGCTAATGTTTCCTGTATTAATCAACCTTGGCTTATGCCAGATTGTCTTGAAACTATTTCATTAATTCAGTAAAGTATGGTGACTGAACATTAGCCAAAGGATTTTATCTCCGTTCTTAGATTGCAGTCATATTTCTTTGATTGTGCCTAGAATTTTTCCAGAAGTTGTTGGATCTTCCTTGTTTACCCTGGATGGATATTAAAGAGGCACCAATCTCTTCTAATACTATTTTTTTTTTCTAAAGAAAAAGCACGTTTCTTTTGTCAGGCAGGACTTCATTGTTTATGTTTCCATTTTACCTCATGAAAGAAGACAAACATGGAATTTACCATACTTGATTAAGACCATTGGTGTTGGTGTCCTGTTTCTGAGGATGGCTAGGAACTGATTCTTCAAAAAGCTGTGGAACAAAAAAAAATTTAATAATCTCAGTTTTGCAGCTTAGGAAAGGAGGAAGTTCAGAATTGTTCCCTGTCTTTAAGTAACTGACTACATCCTAAAAACTTATTTAGATTTTTAGTCTCAAGAGTACCAACTGACTTCTTTACTGGCTGTGTGTAGGATTGGACAGGTAAAGAGGAGTTCACTGCTAAAAGGAGCACCTTAAACTCTCCAAAAACACAGTGAAGGAATGGGGAACTGCTTAGGGTTTTTTTTGCTATGTGAATACTCAAGTGCATTCACTCAACAACAAGATAAATACCAAATTACCACTCTTGTGGCAATAATATCCAGTCTCTTCGGCGGCGTGGGTCCACTTCTGAAGGGAGGCAGGAGAGAGATAGAGCATCTGTCATTCCACCTGATTGGGCCAATCTGGCCCAAACCACGACATCAGCCTTTTTACCTATTAAAAAAAAATAAACAAAGGTAAAAGAAAAAGTCAGACTTTTGTTCATGCACAGACAGGCAAACAAAAATCTGTGCAAACTGTTGAGGATAGAGTCTGAATTTCCTTCCAGTAGAGCAGTGTCACAGTGGCTTCACCACAGTCAAAAGAACAGCTCTGAACTGACACACAGGGAAAGCAAGATCAGGACCTCACCCATGATGAATGACGCATTTTCAACCTGCAGAGCTGCAGTGTAAATTGACAGCAGTTTTCCCAGATGAAAATAGATAAACTCATTGAACTTTCTGGCAAGGCTCCACTGTTTCATCAGTTACGCAAATCATTGTGTTACTCATTGGAAAACAATGAGATGCTCCAAAATGAAAAAATTCCAGCTCCCCAATGAAAATTTAATACGCTACACATGTATTCATAAGCACTAGAATCATTATCAGGTTTCAGGTTTTCTTCCACTGACTTTTGCTATTTTGATGAGGTACTAGACTGACACAAACTGCCTGAAGTTTATGCATCACAAGTCCAGTGAGGAATTTGAACCTTATGTCCCCTGGAGTTCCTGGTTTCCTTGTGGGAATCCCTCAGCTAAGGAGAGGCTGCATGTGTGACTCTCATGCATCTTGTCCTAAAGGAACTTTCTTGTCATTTCCAGCCTGCATAACACTCTACTGAATCTGCCCTTCAAATAAGAGCTTTAACTTTTTCACACCCTGCCCTGACTTCATTTTGTAGCTATATATTTTGTCTGAATGCTCCAGTTTACAGTTTCTTGGACGCAGCAACACTCTGATTTCTACATACTTACAGTGTTATACTTTTTTTTACCACTGGGAATAAGTACGTCTCTGCTATTCAACATTTTCATTACAGTCTCTCTCAAGCTGAGCCACTGTTTCCTACTGTTCTTTACATTTCACTGTCTTTCCACACCCTGTCTTGGGCACTGCATGTGTGGCATGGCACTGCTGGAGTGCCTTGTAAATTCAGAGGTTCTCCTGTGGGATGTAAAAGGGCCCCTCTCTTCCAGGGCTGAGGGGTGAGCCTCACAGCTCACATTTCTGCATTGCATTCACTGGAGTCACCATGACAGGGCTCAGTTTGGAAGCTATTGACGTTCTACAAGATATTGAAGTCTCGCTGTACCCTATCAGATAAGACAGCAGAGGAGTGACACCTGCAGACTAATATTTTGCTTCCTTATGTGCATTCAGGTTGAACAGGGATGTGAAAAAGATTTGTGAGGTGCAGGCCATTCCAGGTAGAGGTAGAGGAAAAAGAATGTTGATGGTTTCATTCAAAAAGACATTAACTGGAAGCTAAAGCTGAACTGACAATACCATCTCAGTCAGAGAATAAGATAGAAAATATTTTGCTTGGAATCTTTAAGAACTTTGGTCCAGAGTTTGGTTTACAGCCATGATTTTCATTTGTAAACCATTTTCTTTAGCTCCAAGAGGTTCATGAGCTACTTCTAAGAAGCAACGAAGAAAAAAGAACCCAAGTCAGTGAGCTTAGGTTTACTATAGAGAAGTCTGAAATTTAACAGGAAGGTTTTTTTGAGAGGCAAACTAAAGATTGAAAATCACTAGTTCAGTGACATCCTTTTGAGTTTCAAAACTATGATGTTATGGTGGTTTAGTACTACAACATTACCTTGAGGAGAAGCTGTGTAAATTGTGCCATTTCAACTGTGTTATGCAGCTGTATATCTCAGTCCCCACCCCGAACACTTTGCATCTCACAGAGAAGAGTGCTGGTGAAGAGTCCCTTTGGTCTTCCTCCAGTAAGTATAACAAAGTGTATTATTTCAGAGGAAAGGAAAGGGAAAGGGAAGACAAATCACAAGGGAGGAATTGGTGGTGTGGGTTTTTTTGTGGGGTTGTTTCTTTTGCCTTATTTTGGGTTTTTTCGTGAACAATTTATAAGGGAAGTAGAGATACTCTTTGGCTGAATTCATGGTTGTATGTGAATAAGGAGTAACAATCATCAAAAGTCACTAGAAACATGCCTGTTTGCTGTATTTCACCTGGAGTAATTTTAAAGTGATTTATATGTACTTTGAACCTAAAATTTCCTGGTGAAATCATAGATCTTTCTGCAGTGATTACCAGAGTGTGCAACTCTGATCTCAGATTGAGACCTTTAGGTCATCTGAGTTAAAGGCAAATTATTCATCTAGCTCAAGATGAAGGTACTAGAGAACACTGAAATGTTATTAGATGACAAAGAGCAGATTCAGAATAGAGCTGTACATGTATGCAGTGATTCTGCAGAAAAGATACTGCTTGTGGGGTCAGTTTCAGGAGGTTCTTTTGGTGGGGGGGGTTGGGTTGTTGTTGTTTTGGTTTTTTTTTTT
>VYXH01010534.1:301150-359805 GCA_013397275.1 Burhinus bistriatus
TTCCTTTAAGAAGGAACAGGAATCAAGGCAACACAAACCAAAATATTTTCTACCTTGAAGTTTACCTGACTGTGTGAACTCACAGAATAAATCCAGAATTCCATATGTATATTTCTAAATTTGTCTCTCTTGGACCCCTTCTTATATTTGTGCCATGGAAGATCCATGTGAAAAGAAAAGCAGAGCTGTCCTGGAACCCTTGTGATCCTGTGCTTTTACTGCAAAAGATTAAAGGTCCAGTGTATTTATATTTGTCAGTAATAATGTGTTTTGTACATTCTACACACAAGGTTGTTTTCCTATTAAAACAGAAGTCACATATTTGCTTTCTGAAGAAAATATTTGAGTAAATAAGATTTATTCACTAATATTATGGACACAGTGCATGCTGATGTTTAAAGCAACCGTATCTTCAAAGAAAGTCTCCCCTATATATTGGTGCAACTAAACCTAAGACAAACATGCATAGTCCATCTTTTGCGTGCAAAATCCTGCTGAAAATTCCAGTTTTGACAAAGCATGTACAGATCCAGACATGCACATGTAGGGAACAGGAACGGGCAGCCTTGTGATCATGCTGTTCCCCAAGGAAACTCTATTCTCATGCATCACATAATCCTTTTTGTCTGTCCACTTATTACTGTACGCAGTTTCTTGCACACCTTAATCTCCCAAAACAAACTCCTCCATACCTCCCTAACCATGGGCAAAATGCTTCTCCTTCAGGAGGATAAAAATGTTGATCCACAGCTGAAATACCCTCTTCCATATACCAGGGAGGTTGGGAAGGTAGGCTGCTCTTCTTTGTCTTCCTACCAAAAAATACACTGTTAGGGAAGACAGGGGAGTAGGAAGAGAATGGTTCCACACCTCTGTCTCCACAAACTCTGTTTTCTTTCCCATCCAAAATAAAATGAGCATCTTCAAAATCATACATCCAAACCAAACTAACCCCAAAACCAAGATACTAGAGAGTAGCCAGCTATTGTTTAGAGCTGTGTGATGACTAGGAGACAGAATATGAATATGGGTTTCCTACAGTGTTGCCATTTCCAAGCTATTGGTGAGAGTACAGTGCCTGTCTCCTCTCCCTCCAGGAACTCTGCTGTGATCTCAGGAACTCATTCAATGAAATTCCTATTAAAAAAAAAATAAATAAATTTCAATGCTACACAAAAAAATTAAACAGGAAAAAGATTATTTCTTTTGAACTAGTCCCAAGAGACTAGCATTCTAAAAAAATCCCCCAAAACCCACTCAAGCTCAGAACAGAGGTAACAGCAGGAAACTCCATGGAAAGGCTGCATTTAATGCAGCCTCACAGAAAAGGAAAGCTACTGTTTCCAGAGCGGTTATTTAGGTTTCTAAGTTCCCAGCCATATCTCTTGTTATTCAGCAGAGAACACAAAATATGACAAGACAATTGTGTTTGTACATATATAAATCCAGTTTCTGGATCCTGAAGAAGAGGAAGAGATGCAACACCAAGGCCTTAGCTTAGCCTGACTCCAAAGAGAAGTCAAGGCAATTTTTCTTTCGCTTCAGGAATCAGCTCTTCAAAGCACAGCTTTGGGGTGAGCTCATGTCACCAGCCGCCACCCCACACTTCATAGCACTTGATTCTAACAAAGGACAGAAGAGAAAATTTTCCAGAGCACCTAAATTACTTAGATCTCATAGTCTTTTCAAAAAACAATGAGAGGGAGAGTTTTTGAGTCATTTAAGTGTTTTAAACCCCAATTCTATGCTTAATGCTCTTTAAATATGTGGACATGATATATTTGTACACCTAAAGACATGTCCTTAAATATATTTTAATGAAAAGCAATGAAAAAAAGAGTATCAAGTAATAACAAGCCTCCAACCTTGAGGTTAAATATTCATTTTCTGCTCAAGAAAGAGAAGAACAAATATGGGCTTTCATATTTGAATATTTGTCTATGCACTTCTGTATCCTCAGCCTGGCACTGTTATGAAAGGTTTATGCAAGTACATTAAATTTTAATGGTAATTGAACACTATTTTTCCTTGGTTACATGTTTTAAATTAATATGTAATTCAACTGGAGGCTAAGAAAATCTGTCTCTTCATGTACCTTGGTGCACCCAGGCTGAGAGGTAGGGCACACTAAACAGTAGCTGGGACAAATTTTCAGGAATTGAATCTAGTCTCTTAATCACAGTCCATTACAGGT
Organism: Burhinus bistriatus; assembly: GCA_013397275.1. Classification (NCBI taxonomy): domain Eukaryota; kingdom Metazoa; phylum Chordata; class Aves; order Charadriiformes; family Burhinidae; genus Burhinus; species Burhinus bistriatus. The sequence goes on from VYXH01010534.1 coordinate 303,345, forward strand.
GCAATACAAGTTAATTCTTAGTAATAAATACCACCATTCTCACAGGAAGGAAACTGTATTTGGCAAATAATATGTATGTTTTCTGTATTTAGGATTTTTTTTAAATTTCCATTTCCAAACACATTATTGTGCTTTCACATGTGTACCTCCTGTTTTAGGAAGTGTAAACATCTTTATAAATTCCTGAAAGAGAAATGCCAGAATAACCCCCAGCAGACACAGATGTCAGGGCAGGGAAGGGAACAGGAGGGCAAAAAATGGTTGGGGTTGGGGGCTTTTGCAAGACTGGGATGAAGGACTGGTGAAACGTCAGGGAAGCAGAGGCTCTTAGGAGCACTTCCACCCAGATGAAGCTCATATACAGAATCTCACTAATACTTCGTATTTCCTCTGTTCGTTTGCATGCAATAACCATGTGATGCAAATACCAAAACATGGTTTATTTTGGTACATATATTTGGCTAAACCTTCAATTAAAATGTTGCTTAGATCATCCAGACAGATCACAGTGGTGGTCTTTCTGGGATCTGGTGGGAGGGAAGATGGTAACTAAGGTTATGGCAGAGTTAAGGGTACAGAAGCATTTCTAACATTAGTATCTGCTGATTTCTCAAATCATGTTTAAACTTTGAATATCTCCTGGGCCTGCTTTCCTTTTTCTCAGCACAGAAGAGAAAAGAAATCCATGCTTCAAATTCAGCAACATTTTGTAGGCATAAATCAAAATATTTGCATAGGTGAATAAAGTCCCTTTTCATTAAGTCCCTTTTCATTTGCAATCCATTTTCTTCAGCTAGACATATATCTGGAAATATAGCATTTATATTTATGAACAAATGGACACCTGTTTTGATGCTGATTAAATACCCTATTGCTAATTTTTGAGGCCAAGCATTGCCTAATAGGGTGGTTCAATTGCACTGTCGCTTCTATAGAAGATAAAGAATCCTCTTCACAGATGGACAGAGGTCATTCTGTCAGGGACTTGTTTACATACAATTTAAGACTTTAACAGCTGTGTAGTGGCTTACATTAATCATTTGCATGAACAGTTTATCAACAAGGTAGCCTACAAGCTTTACTGAAACTTCACACAATAATGTTTAAGTTGTTGCATTTCAACAGTTATTAATTAGTAACCCTTACTTTTGCCACAATTTTCTGACACAAGCAACACATTGGGCTATAATTATGTCACATATTTATCCAGCTATTCTTTAATAGCATCTTCACAAAGAAAACTTGGCAGGAGAAGGCTGTCTTTCTTTCAGGCTGCTCTGTGGAAGGGTACCTCTGAAAGGAGCCAGTTCAGGGATGTCATGGTTTAACCCCAGCCAGCAACTAAGCCCCACACAGTTGCTCGCTCACTCCCCTCAGAGGAGAGAATCGGAAGAAGTGAGAAAACTCATGGGTTGAGATAAAGACAATTTAATAGGTAAAGCAAAAACGGCGTGTGCAAGCAAAGCAAAACAAGGAATTTGTTCACCGTTTCCTGTTAGCAGGCCAATGTTCAGCCATCTCTAGGAAAGCAGGGCTCCATCACGTGTAATGGTTACTTGGGAAGACAAACGCCATCACTCTGAACGTCTACCCCTTCCATCTTCTTCCTCCAGCTTTATATGCTGAGCATGACATCATATGATATGGAACATCCCTTTGGTCAGCTGAGGTCAGCTGTCCTGGCTGTGTCCTCTCCCAGCTTCTTGTGCCCTCCCAGCCTACTTGCTAGTGGGGCAGCGTGAAAAGTAGAAAAGGCCTTGACTCTGTGTAAGCACTGCTCAGCAATAGAAAATTAACTCTATCCCAGCCAAAACTAGCACAAGGAAACTCCTCAGGATAAAAAAGATTAAATCTGTGCTCCATTGAAGTAAATTATAATATTTCCATTGATTCCAGTGCTGTCAGAATTTCACTCAAAACACTTTCTCATGCATCAAAAATGTGGTAAGTTTGCTGGTGTTTTCTAGTGAAATGGAAGTACTTAGGTGTACAGGGGCCCAGACTGGTGTCTTTCAGATAGTATTTCTCATAAATATGGGTGGATGCTTTGTTTTTGTTGGCCTTCTGTTACAACTCTTGCGACACACTAAGGAGTAGAGTTCAATAGCAGTAATTGGTGGAAAACTGAGGATGGCATCGCACTTTTCACTGTAAGCCTGCAGTTCTTTTTTTTTATTTTTTTTTTTTTTTTACCCAGTTGAGAATACAGCAACAAAAGTCAGCTTTTATACTAAGGTGTCATTTTTAAATACTAAGAAACCTTTGTAGCCGTGGCACAGGGGAATGTGTTGCAATCTGGCAGGGTAAATATCTTCCACAAGAACTAATCTTTTCCTTGTCTTAAAAGAAAGACTTTATGAGAGCCAGGTAGAACAAATCTTCCAGATGACATGACATTAATTCTTGAGCTCGTTCAGACACACCATCTCACTTTTATAGAGTGAAATATAAAACAAATCTGCAAAAATCAAATTATGAGCCTCACCATGAGGCACCATTGATCTGTGCTACAGAGAGTATTCTGTAGATTAAACCAGCAACTTCTCACAATGATGTGGTAAAATGCAGGAGGAATAGTAATGCTGCACAGTCCCTCTCCACACCCAACAACCTACCACGTTACACACTTTTCATGAGTATTGGAATGAGGCAATGTATGCTAAAAATCATATATTACTCTTTCTTTAAAGTCAAAGAAAATAAGAGACCTCTTGCTGTGCCCAAGCCATCCCGAGGTCTTACTCAGGATCTAAACTCTGTTGACAGCATGATTCATGACACCAGAGCTCCTCTCTGTTCTCACTGGATAGAAACACCTCAGAGGAAAATGGTAACACCTTCCTACAGCATCATGGTCATCACAGACTGGTGGAGATTTATGAAACAATACATGCTGCAGCCACCATTGTCAAAGTCTCAGATGCTATCTGGCTATCTTTTACGCTGCTGGACTTCCAGGCCTGTAAGTGAGGCTGTCTATTTCTCCTAAGCACTTTTCTGGCCAGGGACTCAGGGTAGGCTGAATAACCTAGCAATGTCCTTAGCAATACAGTTTAAAAATTCCGTGTCATCTCACCTGGATTAAGCTGTGGTTTGCTTTTTCTCTGCCTCATCTTTCCACTTGGCTTTTATTTTTGTTTTCTCAGCTGGTTCTTCTTTCCCAGATATGTCCCATCTCACACCCACCCACCCCCCTCTGCCCTGCATACCCGCCTGCCCTCCTTCCTGCCTCATCATCTACTTCTCTTTCTGCTGAGCCACTTGGAGAGGATCAGTTTGGTCTGGGGAATCTCCCAGGTCTCAGACAACCTGCAGCGATCTCAGATGTCACCCATGCCCTGTTTTGCATGGGGGAAACTCTCACCAAAAGAAGAAATGGAGAGAGGCTGGACAATTTCTGGAAATAAACCTCCATAACCTTCTTGCAGGTTTTCCACATGGGCAAAACTAAGGATGTCCAGCCCTTTACTCCCATTTCCCCATTCATCATGGCGGTGCAGTTAATGAGCTAGATCTGAGGTAACTAATGGCAGACTTCAGTCTATTGTTTTTCTAATATTGAACATAATGAACTGTGTTTCCATGTGTTGCATCAGAGTTTATTTTGTTTCTGCTGACACTCAATATCCATAGATATTAGAGAGTAGAGCTAGGATAATCTCTTGGGTAATTTATTCTACCTGCCTGCATGACTAAAATTTGGTATTCATAGATTCCTACACAATCCCCATTAGTTTACCCTGATTACATGCAATGATATTGATTCGGTACCTTCCTTCATCTGACTTTATTATAATGTATTATTTATAAGACTGCCCAGTATCTGTGGCATGGTATAATCAAAGCAAGGACACAGCGCTGCCACAAAAAGCCCTAACAAACACAGCAGGCACTGATGGTACCTCAGAACAGCAGGAGAAACACAAGGTGCTTGAATTCCACATCAGTTTGAGCCCACTCCTGTCACAAGCTGTGAAGGATACCTGCACACAGCTTTGTGGTTTCAGGTAGCAGTTTGATCAATGAGCCTGACTTTATTGTATTTATTTGTTTTTTCCCCATCTGCCTTATTTCACCTCCTAAATATCTCTTTTGATTCTGGGTTCAAATACAGGCAATAGCCCAAAAGCAAAACGTACTAACAGTCTGAATCACAGGTGCACACAAGTCTGAAGACTACCTAAAGATGGCTGGTGACAGGTATTCCCCTGAAACAGTGGGTTGGGAATCCCCCATCAGATCCAAAACTGTCTCCACAGAGGCATTTTGAAGCCCAGTCTGCCTCCCTCCTCAGATCTTGTGTGTCAGGCTGGGTCTCAGACTAAAGCTGGCTCAAATTTGGCCCAGGTGCCTCTCCAGAGCTGGAATCCCATTTGTGATGCTGAGCTGTGTCATGCTTTTGATAAAGAACCAAGACCCAATGTATGTTTTGTACAGCTGCATTAAATACCTAATTGATTCCTATGTGATAAGAGCAAAATTCAGGGAATCCCCCTCTTACCAAATCATCTGAATTCCCCTACATATATCACTATGACATTTTTCCACCCATTGTCTCTGTGAAAGGAAGGTTAAAATTCCTTTCTTCAGCTCTTACGTATCAGTAATAAGTCCTATCACAGTGAAAATATGATGAAGGACTGTTGACAAGGCCAGAAACTTTTTTAACTTTGGAGTCTATTTGCTCAGGAATCAGGTTGAGACGTGTGGAGGAATGCTGAACATGTAAGTTATCTGTTTCAAACTCAAGCAGCCCTAAGGTAGGCTTAGGGTATGTCTGTAGTGGAGAGCAAAGCGATAACCAGACTTAATAGGAAGTAGGAAAGAGGTAAGGAAAACACAATCATATACTTGGATCCTGATCTAGGAATAACTTTAACATTGACGCCAGATTTCAGATTAGAGTCTTCATTCTTCAGAGGAGTTACGTTCACTAACTGCATCTAAGAATTTGTGCTTTCAGGCACTGATTTGCACATGCATTGTGTACTGCTCATGAAGGCAATGTTGATACACTAAAACTGGCTAAAAACCTCATAGCCATTACAAAACCTGCCTGGACTAACATCAGCAAATACTTGTTCCTGATTACCTTACAGAATTCCTCATTACCTTACAGAATCAGCATTCTCAAATGTAACATTAATTACCTTTTCCCCATAGTTTTTAACAAATGAAATATATAAGTAATAAGATTAGATGATGATTCCGTGTTTCTGACGCCTCCCTCTGGCATTTCTTACCTTTTTCTAAGTGCTTTCCAGGTTTAACAAATAATTATTCTAAATGCTTAAGAGTCTGAAATGCCTAGGCTCAGCATTCTCTCAATTTATTTGCTCATCCAGACCTCCCAAGCTGTATATTTTATAAGCATTTAAATAATTAAAGTTTGAACCTGCAGGGCTTTCCTTACTGAATTTTGAAAAGGGGGAGAATTTAATGGGAAATCAACTTTAATTGCATTATCTTAAATGGAAAAATGATTTGTCAATGTGCATTACCAGATTTTATTTGGCAACACAAATTCTTCCAGTGAAAAGATTGTGTTGACTGATTTAACTAGGCATACTGCAGCAAACATTAATAACTTCAGAAGCAGATAACATAATCATCTTGTGTTATTGACACAACAGCTTTTCATGCTTTGTTGAGACTAAAGAGGCAAACGTAAATCCAGCACTCTCAGCTACCATTAATTTGTAAAATTTTTGTCAGACAGAATCGCATTGTTATTTTGGTATCACCTACATCAACCTAGCAACCTAGGTAATTAGACTTCTAATGTGTTTTCAGTGAAGTCTCAATGGAAAATCGAGTCCTGTGGGCTTTTGTAAAAGCATTTTGCATTTTTTAACTTCATTGCTCTGTTTTGCTAACGTCATCATACTTATGATAAAATGTGAAGTGAAGCCTCAGTAGAGTTCATTTTACGAAATGCAGTTTTCGGTCTACCCTATTGCTGAAGGGGAATAGTTGGACAGAAAATATGTATCCTAGCAGACATTATCTCCTGGAAAATTAAGAGCAAAAGAGTTTTCCTGTGTCTCTGTCATTGCAACAAAGGAGAAACCAGGTATTGTCGCTTCATGATGTAAGGCAATATAAAAACAGAAAAAGATGCAATTCTGTAAACGCATATGCCGGGAGTTAGAGGGGGACATGAAAAAGAAACAGAAAACAGATCAAAGCTGGAAGAAAAGAATATCAAGGTAATTTGTTTAAAGCAAAGACAGACACAATCATGTTAATTCCTCATATATGCCATATATAGGAAATTGCCACAAGGTACTCTCTACTCTTATTTTCTATCAGTGAGATCTCAGGTGCAAAAAAATCAGCAAAGCTACATTGATGTCATTGGATACACACTGATTGGTGCCAACCAAGAACATGGCCATGTTTATAACTATGTGGCCATGTTTGTAACTCTTACCAGCTCCTGCTGGTTTGAAGTACTTTATTGTCTTTAAATTACCCAACGTAAGTGTACAGAATATCTTTTACACTACTGTAATCTTCAAAGTAAAACCAATATTTAGAATATAGTGGACATAGATAGTTTTATAAAGAATGCATTCCCCATTCAAAAAATTAAATTTCAGTCTTAATGAAGGCAGGATGGGTTTTACACTGACACAGAAGAAGCAGAGATTTCACCAATTTAATTTAGCAGAGACCAAACGCCTATTTTTTTTCATTTAATTTTCAAAAGAAAGGAAATTTATGAAGATAAAAACCAAGAAATCTGTGTTTTTAAATTGCAATCTGTCCCAGAAGAATACTTTTGTATCATAGTGGGATTGCAGTTATAGAAAAAACCCTCTTTCCTTAGTAATGTTTCTGAACTTGTACTTTAGCAGTAAATCACATCTGCTGGCATAGAGTCTGTTTTTAACTGCATATAAATGATTCACTCAAGTGCTTATGCTAGAAGATAACTTTCCTTAAGCTTGCAAATTGCCTGAAAGCTATATTATGAGATGGTTTTTGTCGGCATAGATAGTTAGAAAATGTGTAGCTATAAAATATACTGGCAGACATGATTCTGTATGAACACTTTATATGAAATCACATCTGGCACAGATCAGACCTCAATCACATCAGAAGAGAACTTGTGCCCTGTCAGTGATACAAACACAACAGGCAGGACAGAGACGTAGAGGATGGTTGTCCTTAGTTCACTGTGCGGTAGGACAAGGTGATTAGGGAAATTTATAGAAAGGGTTTACCCTTGCCAGTGCTGTTGAAAGTATTGCAAATATAAACATGAAGTGAGGGGACTTAGACCATCACTACAGTGCTAACATGCAGCTGTGGAGGTACTTTTATCAAAATCTGATTGAGTTGCTTTTATTTAATCAAATATTTTTCTATCTGGAAGGGAAGAGCTTAGAAAAGAGTCAAGATCTCTGATTAATTTTCCCTTCCAAATGGGGCAAAAAATTTGGAAAAAGCTGACTGACAAAATCCAAATGTGATACATTTTGCCATGTCCAAGATAGTGATACAGGAAGCTGACCTGTTAACGCTGCATAGTTCTTAATGCCTAAGAAGAGGCATAAGAGTTTTCTAGGCACCTAGGTATAGCTACTCATGTGCACTCCATCATACAATGCTCATGGCACACAGGCCTTAAATTCAAGCCAAGCTTTGATGTGATCCAGAGCTCAGGTAGCCCTCTGTCTAAACTCTTTGAGGGTCACAAGTTGGGTCCTATGCTATGTCTGTTTATTCACGAACTATGCCATGGTGGTGATTTCATACTCATGCGCGTGCAAGCAAAGGACTGGTACAAGATGGCTGGCTGCTCAGCCCATAAATTCCTTGGATTACCTTTTGGGCCAGCCCTGCTCTATCTGCTAAGTGCATTGGGAATCCAAGTGCTCAGCTCAAGCAGTCCAGACTGGTCCCGTGAGATCAGGCATCTGTATTTTAGACTTTGTTACACCTGAACAGAGAGCCACTGACATATGGTTTTGTTTGAAATATTTGCTGTTGACATTAAAAAATTGGATGAAGTGTTAGAATTAAATTCTCTTTTTAAATTAGTGTTAATTTACAGTTTAAAAACCACCACATAATAATTTTTAGGATCCAATTGAAAAAAAGTTTTAGATGGAGAAAGAAAAGATGCTTTATTTACTAATGCAGCTTAGAGAAGGAACTGTGAAGGTGGATTTTTAATCCAACATCTTTTCACTGTTTCCCATCCATTCATATACACACTAGAAAGAGCAAGACTTTATTGTAAACACACAGTTAACCCAGTATCAGCCTATTAACTCTTATTTAACACCAGTGATGCTCAGATGCATACTACAAGTGGCCATTTCCCAGTGCTTTTGAGGCACTTGTTTTTAGGGGGGCAAAGTTCCAGGACAACAGATTACACTGGATGTGCTACTTATTTTAGAGCAATCTCCTGCACTCTGCATGAAACACAGCGCTATTCCCTAAAACCAAGAGGTGTTAAACAGCTCATAATATAAAACTAATTGAAAAAAGGATCAAACCAAATAATTCATTCCAGCTACTCAGTTCCCTCTGATCCTGGGCAGTATTTCAAACATCTTTTTGGGCTTCAGGCATGTACTTAAGAACCTACGTTTGTCCTAAAGGTTTGAGCAGCCAACCTAGGACAGGAACTTATATTGCCTGAGGAAAAGTTCATTAAAGAAAATTCAGAATTATTTTTATTTTTCTTTCAAGGAAAGAACAATAATATGGCTTTAATGATGTTTATTACCACACTGGTTAGTGTGCAAATTCAGACCTCCACTGGTTCGTTTAAACATTAATAGATTTGATTCAGCCTGTATTTCCATACTCGGGTCCTGAAACAGTTTCAAATTCAGTATAATTGCAAATACCAAATACTTTAGGCAATACAGAACATATCCAAGAAGTTAATTTGAAAAAGGACACACTACCTGTATTGTTTAAGCCACATCTTCTGACTCATTTGCTAAGCTATGTCATTTTAATCTTCAAAACAGAGTTTTCCACTGCCTTGGTGTTTATCTTCAGAATCCAGGTGACAATGAGGAAAACATAAGAATTTTATAAATACATGATTTTCAGCTGGTATGTTTTGTGGAAATATGTCTATGTTGTGGAAATTCCCCATTCAGGAATTCATAAAACACTTCTGCTTTCTTCCTGCACGTCCCTGGGAAGTGCAAGTAAAGAATCCAAGTGACCTGATACGATTCTCTCTTTCCTTTCCCAGCCAAACTCATTGTTACTCTATGCCAATTTTTTTATACTTTTAGTGGAATAAAACACTAATTCCATGTAGGTTTACAAAATAAGCAAAGAAAGGCAGAGTTATCCTTATATCAAAATCATAACAATAATCTTGACTTTTCTTTCTGCCTTTGACTTCGTCTGCCACCGATGCAAGAGCATGTGATGTGGCAATGCAAAGGACAAAAGGCTCTCTTGAAGGAAAGAGCTTGCGTGTGCCTCTTTCAGCTGCCTCACTAGCTCTGAAGCGGAGTTTGGGATTCTGCGTAGGGGCAAGATGAACTCGAGCAGTTTGTACTGAGAGTTCACGCTTTCAGCCATGCTTGGTTCTCAGCGGTGCCCCATTGAAACCTGCTGAGGCCCGCTATTTACTTCAGATTTAAACAGTGATCTCATAGTAGCAGTGGAGGTTACATAGTACTTGAAATAACTCCACTGCCAGAGCTGTGACAGTAGAAGAACAGATGATGAACATTATCTTGACAAGGCTGCCAATACTTAGGCCAAAATGTTGTTGACGGTGCCTCTTTACAAGGCTCCTTCTGAGTTGTGAGGACCAAATCCTGTTCTTATTTACACCTCTGCAGTTTCCCTGAAGCTAGCAACCTGAAACTGCATTTACTCAGTGTTTAATCACAACCTCACAGCAGTGGCAAGGGTTATACTCTCCTTGGTTGCAAATGAGTTGGTCTGCTGAGGAATGACAGGAGCAGAAGGACTGCAAAGTAGTGCCTTGACACCGCTCAATATGGGGCTGAACAAGAGACGACAGCTTTTCTCCCCAAGACATCTTTTGTTTTTCAGGGCCAAATTCTGCCCTCACATATACCTCTTCACCCGCTGAAGGTAAATAGAGCAGAATTCAGTCCTTAATATACAGAGCAAGTGACTCAAATAGGAGTTGTCAACTATGTTTTACCAGATGGAGTTAAAAATGTTCAGCCAACAGAGTTATCAGCTGGCTCAACCGAGAAGAAAAGGAGAAGGCGTCTGAGTGCTAATGAAGCACAATAGTCGTTCAGAGCACGTCAGGAATTGGCAGCAAGCTAGGCTGGTGCTGTTTGGGAGGAGCCATGAGCCCCAGGCAGCACATTTTCCAGCTGGAGATAGAAGTAATAAGTATTAAATTGCTACAACAGAATTATAAGGTAGTTAAGACACACAGTTATCATTAAAGTAGTCCCTTTGTCTTTTGCCTTTAGAAAAATCATAAGATAAGGCGTCTAGGGAAGATACCTACATCAGTGTTAAGGGCTCAGTTTTATCCCTTGTGGTTTAAAACACTTCAAGTTAAATCATTTATAACCTTGCATCAGTAGAGATGTAGAGATAGAAGGAGGAGTTTACACTTTTAAGGTAAGTAACACATACTTAACTAAGCTGTTTTAAACAGATTCCTTTATCTACTAATGTAATAGTCACTCCCCTGAGTTTTGTGCATAATTTCTTCAGAATGTATCCTACGGATTTAAGTGGTTGAATTTCATTTTAACTCTACCACAGCAGCCACTGTCTTTCTGTAGCAATATATATCTGAACAAATACTAGTGAGAACAGGCCACTTTTCAACTCAAATTATAAAAGTAAGTAGAGCTTGAAAGAGTAAGCAAATGTACTCTTGTGAATACAAGAACAAGACTAAACTGAAATTTTATATATGTATATCGTGTCCTGGTCTTATCTATTTTCTGAAATTTATATACAGTATAGGTTTAATAGTCAAAGTTAATAACTTCACCTTTAACTATCAATTAGTAGTAAATTAAACATCATATAAGGCACAGCAGACCTCAGCTAGTGTGTTCAAGAAATTGTTTTGTCCCTTTTAGTTAAATTAATTTTGGTTTCTACTTTTTTCCATATTGATTTAATAAAAAAATGGGAGAGTCTAAAGAAAATTGGGAAGACTTATTTTGGCAAAGAAACAACTCTGACAAACTTTTTGAATTTTAAGGTTAAATCTCAGGACCCCTTCTCCAAAAAATTTCATGGTTTTTGGTTGGTTTTTTTTTTTTTTTCTGTAGATATTTGAACAGAGGCAAAGATCGGATTATTTCTAATTATAGAAATTAATTAAGAATTTCAAATTATTTTGTAGCACTCATTCTCTGAATTATCCTGATCCTGATTGAGAGGAAAGCACAAAATCTCATCAATAATTGTTTAAAGAAGCATCAGTAAATAATGCAAAAGTGTAAAGCATGTTTACCTAGGCAGACTTTCCAAAACACTTCTCCGAGATATTATCTGTGGTGCAATTCATACCAAATGCTCAGTGAGGCTGCAACTCAGGGAATCCCTGCAAACACTGAACAGAAGAGCATGCGTAGGACTTATTCTTAGGAAGGAACACCCCTTATTCCTTGAGATAAGTGAATGTTTTTGTTTTCCCGTTTCTTAGTGGCTGGTTTGGCTGTAGCTTGAAGGTGCGTGGGTTGACAGTAGCTTACAAAGTTTCCTTTAGTCTGTATTTTTTAGTAGCCCAAGAACTTCACAGCTGAACGTATGACAAAAGTTTCCTGTCTCCAATTACAGCAAATGGATAAATGCTAAATCATACAGAGGATGGGACTGACAGAAGCAAAAGCCTTAGAAAGCTGAGCATCACAAGAAACAGAGAACAATAAACAACGGAGGTTGTAAGACGAGAAGTGGATAAAGACATCTATATAGGCTAAATTGGGATATTTGGGTTATTTTGTTAGCAAAATGAAGGATGAGAGAAGATCTAATTGCTCTATATGAAAAATCAGGGGGACAGAAATGATTCAAGCTAAAGGTTGCTGTTCAACAAATGGACACGAATGGCCCATGAATAAATTTGGGCTGGAAACAAAGGCGAAGACCCTGTCTGAATATTGGACCAGTCCCTCCTGGTCTCAGCTACCTTGGAGTAGCTTTTCCACATGCATGGTGGACAAGAGAATAACTATGTAATTTTAAGACGAAGTTTGAGCAGCTTGTGAAAGAAATTATTTAGTTTGGTTGTATGTGTTAGCAAGATGCTGGACTGGACGGCAAAGAAGGTCCCTTTCGGTTACAAGTTTCTAAGAAGACCACTGTATCTGTATGTTTTGTGCACACATGTACATCAGCCAGAGATTCTGAGAGACACATGCAGCTTAATTTATTCACAGCATTGCTTCATGGTCACATGTATTCTCTGTTACTGGAGAATGTTAAAATAGTGTATCTCTCTTTCTATGACATATCTAAATTACTCATTCTGGCCTTTACTCATTCTCATGCTTATGGGGCTAAAGCCATCAATGACTTTTTCTCTTAATGTTGTTAACATGTTTGATTTGGCTTGTCAAATACAGTACAACTCACTAGTGACTATTTGTCTCTGCTACCTGAAAAGAGATTTTAATTTTAAATGCTTAGTCCATCCCATTCAAAAGCAATTAAATAAATCACATACTTAATGCATTTCGTTCCTTCTCCACATTACCATGCTGCCCAAAAGATGCCTGCACTTGGTTGTACATAGCTCACAACAGGTTGTGCTCTCAGCTGCTGGAAATACCTTACATTTGTAATTAAAGTGCAGTTACTTGTTCTTTGCCATTTTTGCACGCTCTATTTTACTCCCCCAGAAGACTGGCAAATTATTGTGTTGCACGACCCTGTACAATCGCCCTGTTTGGTAAGTGCAGTATTAACTTGAGAGTGATCGGTGTGACCCAGTGGCCAGTCCCATTTATATTGAAGAGCAATTCCTCCAAATTCACTCTGACTTCTTCCTAAAACTAGGAAGAAAATCTGGCTTTTTGCTGTACAGCAGGATGATCCCCTGCCTTACCTTCTCCTTAGCACAAGCGGCTTAATTTAAAAACACATGCACTATAACAGCAATCACTCCTGTTTCCTTGGAGGGGATTACAGGCTAATCTTTCTGCAAATGCTCACTGAAATTCTACCCTTCTCTTTCTGGGGGCAAAATTATGGCATGATTAATGCAAAAAGGAGTTTTGCCATAGAGTTCAGTGGAGCAGGGCTTTCTAACTTCATTGTACCCTACTCACAGTACTGCCAGTAAGTCTCATGATTAATTTCAAAGATGGATTACATTGAACTGTGAGGATAAATGGCACAATCTGGCTTTTTTTGGTGCATGAGTTTTATGCTGGAAGCATCACAGACAGACAGACACATTCTGTAAGGAGGGATAGATAAGTATTCTCGTATAGGAGAGAAAAGTCAAAGAGCCCCATGGATAGGAAAATTTACAAAGACTATTAGGATTTCCTGGTGGTTGTTGCTATTGTGAGTCCACTGATGTTTAGGGTAACATCAGAGGCTCCCCACATATGTGGCTTCCACTTTGTGCCTTTCCTCAGGTAACGTTTTCCACAAACTCATGAGCAGTTTTAGGATCTAGCTATTACGTCAAATTTCGTTAACCCTGGCTAATAGCCTCAAAAGCCTTTTTTTTTTTNTAAAACCCCAAAAACCTTTTTTTTTTTTTTTTTTTTTTTTTTTCCCCAGGCTGTCTCACTTGCAAGTGCACACACAGAGAAATGATCATGTAAGCTTTTGTCCCTTTGGAAACCAAACTTTGTAACTACAAAACTCTTGAAAAAAATTCATTTTAGTTCTAATTTATCTATTTAAAACTGTGGGGCTTTAGAAAACCATTCAGGCAAGAAAAGTAAACAAGGTACTTTAATGGATAAAAAAAGAAACAATACTTTAAAGTGCATAAGAGAAAAAACAAGATCAATTTATTTCAGCACAGGTTTGAAAATAGTCAATGTTGTACTCTCTGTCTAGTAGGCATAATACAATATTTGTGATGGTTTCAGAGTTCTGCAAATAGACAAGGAAATAACAAAGATCAAAATATATATAGGCCAAGGTCATAATCACTACAAAATTCTCTTTGCCTCTGTAAATTTAATTCAGCTAATTCACTGCCTTGTCCCCAAGTGAATTAGCAACTCCACTGAAATATAAAATATCTTCTGATCAGAGAGGTCCAAGTTCTTCTATCAGTCACATAATTAAAAGACAGCAACTCCAGTTTTTTAGGATAAGGTATCAGTGAAGCAGTAGATTTGTACTGATGAAACAGAGAATAGAACTTGATCCTAAACTTACTCTGAACAAAAATGAATCAGGAAAGTATTACTTTGCTGGCTGTTTTTCTGGTTTTCCTTTTTTTTTTTTTCCCCTAACATTTGTTTTGTGGATACAATTGATAACACAGCTGGTGCATTGCCTGGAGATACATCGAGAGGAATAATCCCTCTAAAGCTTCAGTGATATGCAGGGATTGTACACATTAACTGCCCCATGCCTTTATGGCCTCACCTCTTCCTGACCACGAACAAGTTGGAAAGGAAATCGCAAAGTGTATGGGCTGCAATTATATCTGTTCTCTGCAAAGAGTAACGCTCATCATCTCCTCCATGCCAAACTGCACACCAGCTTAAGAACCAGGCAGGAAATAGCCCTTGGAAGAAATACCATGATTAAATCTCCCGGAGCAGAACTTGGGATGAGTACAGAAAAAGGTATTTGGAAAAGGAGGACCAATTAGGAATCCAAAGGCAAATAAATCTGAATCTAAATTTTTCGTCTCGATTGTGACCTGTGTACCGTATCTGGGATCCAACACTAACAGGCAGCATGTTCCTTCCCCATTGAGTCACTGCCATTAAGTCCTGGGCTACCTGGAGCTTTAGAGCCAACCTTAAATGGTAATTCCCATGCCTTTGATACAAGTTCTGCACCTCTGACTCATCTGTATTATTAGATCTGATAGTAGCACATCAGACAATCGCTGAAGCCAGACAAAATGTTTTGAATGAAGAAAAATTTATTTGGAAAATAAGGCCTCTTCCGTGTGGAAATATTATGTCGAAAAACGTCAAATACCACTCTTCTCTTACTTCATACACCCCCATTAGATCAGGAAAGCTAATTTGTTTTTTTAAGAAACTTCAAAATGACATTTTAAAATGGTTGCAGCTAGCTGAAGAAGCTTCACAAGACCAGAGGGACTCCAGCTGAGCCTGCTGTGATGCCACTATTGCCAAACTCGGCAGGCTCGCTTTCCCAACTGTAGGGCTCCCCACCCTATATCAACCCCTGCAGCCTTAGAAAGGTGGCAGGTATGGGCTGTTATGAGTGGAGACAATGACAAATGGGTGTTTTGGTTTATTTCACTGTCATTCTTGCGGTTCGCGGGTTTGACAGAAATGAAAAGTAAGTGGAAACAGCGACGAGACCCAATGCCAGTGCTCTTTAAAAGACAACCTGCTTTCACAAAATCC
The DNA here is from genome assembly GCA_013397275.1 of Burhinus bistriatus. Lineage (NCBI taxonomy): Eukaryota > Metazoa > Chordata > Aves > Charadriiformes > Burhinidae > Burhinus > Burhinus bistriatus. The sequence continues at coordinate 318,872 of VYXH01010534.1, forward strand.
ACAGCATGTCCAGCATGGTGAGGTAGGGAGCTGTTTGTTTCTTAGCAATTCTTTTTCGCATTTGTAAGTAACTTTGTGTGGATTATTACTTTGTTGCTCATCAGCTATATGTCTCTGAAGGCAATTGTCCAAAGTAAATGTCCCTGTGGTTTATAAGTAGATGCCGAATCTCCGAGGAAGAGACACAGCAAAGACAACAGGAGCAAAATGAACAAAAAACCCCACAGAATAATATGGAAAAATGCACTCCAGTGTACCAATGGGTCCAGTTCTTCTGAATAGTGAACGACCCCACTGCTTAAAGAAGCTATGTCCAGAGGTGCTTCAGGCTTTTACAATGCAGACGCCAGTAAAGGAAGATACACTGCATTTCTAATAATCTGAAAAATAACTGGGTACTGGATATTTAAGTATTCAAGAAGCTGGATCCTGTTGGTTGGGTTCTGCATAGTAAAATGCGATATCAGAGAAATTTGCTTTTCCACAATGTATACTTAAGAGAAAAGGAAGGAGAAGAAAGGAAGATAAAGCAGTTAAAGAAAGAGTTGTGTTTCTTATCTGCAAATACTTTCCAGTCTGGGGAAATAATTCTCCTATAGGTATTAGCTCAAACTCACACATAAGCAAAGAAATAGAAAGAATCTTTGCTGAAAGAATAAATTATAGACCATCAAATGTGATTTGTGTTACCTGATGGGAAGAGAGGGGTTTTGTTTGTTTCTTTGCTGTTCTTTCTTAAATACAAGAACATTTTAAGCTAAGGGATTATTTTAAAGCAGCAGACTATCCCTTTCCTGTGGGGTAAACACATACATTGCTTAGCAACCTTTTATGATCCAAAGACCAAAATATCTTAATATATAAAATACCACTATGAAAAATGGTCAGCTTGAGAAAAGAGCCAGCAGCCAAGCGGCTGGGTGATTTGAACGATTCATTAGATTAAGATTTATTAACCGGCTTTCCCTTTTGAAATCCAACTGCAAAATGAGTAATGAAGCAGAGCAATCATATAGGGATCATATAGGCAAATAGGCAATGACAGTTGTATCTGAAAAGAAGAGGAATCAGCACTACTATTCTCAGGGGCTTTCTGTACATGAGATCAGAAGAAATTGCTGCATAGCTATTATGTGACAAGGGTGCTAACCGTGGTTGAAACAGCCCTGGCAAGAATTACTGATGGAGGGAAAGCAGAAGCACAAGTGAGCTCACTCTCCTTCATTCTCACTTTCATCTGTAAGGACCAGAGCTGTCTCAAGGTCTCTCTGCACAGGGCCAGCCACAGATGTGATCAGCTCCATTGGTTGTTGAAAACAGAGCCTTTCCATTTTCATTAACAGGCAGCATCCAGAGGACCAAAGAGGTTGGAAAAAGGTAAGGAAGATTAAACTGTGGACTTCTTGCCTTCTGGATGCATATCAAGGAACCAGACAGGTATGAAGAAGGAAGAAGCCTCATTTCTCTTGCCAGCTGGGAGTTATTTGGGACTAAGTCTAGATAACATGACTCATGCTGTGACTTAACACTTGCAGAGATGTATAATTTTTCATCAGGACGATCCAGGTACTTGCACATGTGTAAACGTATCTTTCTTTATATTTTGAAAGATACTTCCAGTAATATGTTGACTTCTGCATTTGAGTTGTTTTGGTCTGTACAAAGGACATTCATGTTTGTGACTTCCTGTAAGACATTGACCAAACCCCTGGAGTCTAAATGTTGAGATGTGAGTGAAGGCACAGACCTAAGCATTGACCAGTGTGGTTAAAAATGTGACAGACCAAGGAGAGCCTCACCACACACCAAGCACCATGAAAATGCTCTCAGCAGCTTCTGTGAGAAACTCACTATAGAATTAGATCTGGCATTTTAAGGATTTTTTAAATTTTCTTCTAAAGAGTGCTGCCCACAGAGCTAAGCTGGCCACCTGGCCTTGCACCTTGGAGCTCCGTGGGCTTTCTGAAGGGACTTGGATCCTACTCCCCACTCTTCTCCTTAAAAAGGTAGGGGGAACCCTAGTGCAATATACAGGGCTTTCTCACCAGATAACACTGATTTTTTTCACTGGTTTTCTTCACAGGATGAAACAATCAGGGAAAGATTTGCCCACAAAACATTCAGACATTACCATAGTACTTTGTTTCTTTTCATATGGGAAAAATTATCCTCAGAACACCTTAATTTCTAACCAGCCCTAAAACCATGGGGACATTGGCAGCACTCCTTAGTGACACTTCTGTCTGACAACGAGACTGGACTCTTCCTTGAGAAATTGCCAGATTCATCATGTGAAAATTAAATTCGGTACTGTTGCCTAGGGACTGCAACGATGTTTCCAGATCTGAGTTTAGGGCTGGAGGATAGTAATCATGAGATAGATGTAAGCAGCACAGTACAAAGACTGAAAGCATAGTTAGGGTTTTGATTTACTTTCTGAGTAGCCTCCACTAAAATCACCACTTCGCCGCCCGTGTGGCTAACCTCACCAGGAAAGTCACTGCAGGGAGCAGAAGCAAGCCCAAGGATTAATTTAAAGGAATCGTTCGTCATCTTTATTTTCCTTTGAAGACTGTTGAAAAGGTAGAAATGGGTGATGAATTATTAAGAGTATTTAAGACTAGATATGGTAGAGGACATTGCAGGGGGATTTTAAGTTTTGTGAGGTTTTTTAATTAATTTTTAATACTGTTACTAGAGCTTTTGCTGGTGTCAATGAGAGCTAAATCTGCTCACCATAGTGCAGGATAAGCTGCCAGAGAAGTTCCCAGTCCGAAGGGCGTTAAGGGAGAAGTAGGGCATTTCACTCCTTGCTGTTGATGGTGAGCCTACATTATGGATTCAGCTCATGTACAGATCCTATTCTTAATATATTCACTGTATGCACAGTTTTGGTTGTATAGCAAGGATCCATGATCTGAGATGTGTTCATTGGCACATGTCATTCTTAATACGGCAGGGTGCAGTTTCTTAGCTCCTGTGGTAAATACACTAAAATCTAACAATAAGATACTCTGGTGGCCCTTCACATGTACCTCTAAATTAATCTTTTGTGGAAAAGAAGCCTGAAGGACACACAAAAATGTTTTAAAATTCTTCAAAACTGTAATATATAACTTGTTTAGTGCATAAGTTTTAAAAAATAGTGTATCAGACACAATTAGCGTCCCATATTGAAAAATTCTCTAAATTACCTTGTGTTAGAAACTCAGACAACTTATCCAATGTGTAGAGAAACCAGCAAGACTGTCTTGATTTTAAGGTGTTTTTGGTAGGCCTTCGGTTTAACAATAGGCGTATCCTTTTTTCTCTGATGTTTTTGCTAAATCCATTTTCATTTTTGACATCGACAGCAAGTGTGCAGACCTGTGAAATCAAAAGTGTTCTGTGCACTATTTCAAGTGTAAAATATGAAGTAAGTGGACAGATAACATATTTATTTTTAAGGAAAGCATAGTGTTAGAATCAAAACTTTTAAAATTAAAACCAACACTGGTCCTGAAGTAATGGGAGCATATAAACAAAACAAACACAACTAATAACTTTTGGATTAATGTTTGATGCAAACTTAGATCAAAGATAATTTTGGTATACCATGAAATACATAGTATGTGCCTTGAAAACCATAGTATACCTTGAAATTAAGAGGCTATTCATACTTTTGGTTTTCACTTCCACCAGTATAAAACGTTGAGTAACACAAGGAGATCCTCACAGCTTTTCTTTTGTAAGAGTGATGTGACTGAGAGTATCATTGTCTTAGGTACAACAGGAGGACCTAGAGTAGATGTGGAAGGGAGATCACTGAACAGCAAAGTCTTCAGGACTCAAAAGTGTGATGACTGGGTTGTCAGATGGTCTCTTAAAAGTTGTCTGGCATTACTTCTCTTTCCAATAGAGTTTACAAAGTTGGGAGGCCTTATTTAGATTATAAAGGCACTCGTTAAATCTCTAATGGAAGGTTAAGAAGGAGGTAGAGCAGAGATATCACACATTGGCTTTTTTGCAGACACACAACCAGGTCAAGATGGAGGCATGCTAGACCCTGACTTGCTCTGCTGGTGGTCAGATGCCACTCAGAAAGGCAAAAATCCTCTTCCCCCTCTGCTCCAAGGAGAAAAAAAATCTTCATCAGTCAAATAAAACCTTGAAATAAAGATGTTTAGTGCAGTGTGTGTGGGGGGGTACTTAGTATCAACAGCACCATGTTCTGGGACACCATATTGTTAAGACTAGCATTATTACAGTCGTGGGGGCGTAGCTGCACAAAGTTGGAGAGGTGTCACCTTAGTAGAAAAATAAGCACTAAACCACACATTTTCATAAGGGAGGTTGTAAGTGGCAGAGATGGCAGAGCTAAGTGGACTTGTTGCAAGTAGCATTTAATAACATATGACACCAGAGACATTATAACCAGATAACAGTTATGGAGATGGAGTGGACTAGAGACGTTTGTATATTCAATACTCGATTTTTCAGTGTAATAAATAAATAAATAAATAAATCTTTTCTCAATATTTTCACTAAATGGAAATACCACAAATAAATGGTAGATTTGAATGTCATCACTTGAGAATCATTAAGTTGTTAACACAAGTGTGGTTTTGGGTTAGGACTTTGACTTCCAGGGATGCTGGGTCAAAAGCGTTGAAAATGTTACATTTCATCTCTAATACTATGTGAATTACATGAAAAATCCTTCTAATAGAAAATATCCTCTACCTGGTAAGTAGCAACTGTACAATAGGAAAATATAGAAATATTTCTTGTATATGTTTTCTCATCAGGTATCACTGCCAAAAACCAGACTTGATTCCTTAAGTATTTCTAGACTTCACTGGGGAATGATAATCTTCCCATTGTATTTCTGTATGCTCTTTTGACATTGACACAGATTTACACAGCTGCTTGAGTGAAAGTAGCGGTGAAGACATTTTTTGGATTAAGAGTAAGGAAGACCAAAGATTGCTAGCCACTTCATATGCTCTCTCCTATAAAGTACAGCTACTGTTTGGCAGAGAGCAAGTGTCTGTGTGGGCCAGAGTTCCTTTCACCTACAGATCAATCCTTTCCTTGCCCTATGTTGTCATCTGAAAATGTATACCAACAATTACTCAAGCTGAACAGCTTTCTTTTCTCAGTAACTACTGAGTCTAAGCAGTGGGGAACTGTAATTATTTAATTCCAAGCCTGTCTCTGCATTTGACCTATTACAGTGACTGAACTATCCGTGAAGAACTGGATTTTCAAAAAGAAAATCTATTTGCTGTTTTATTCCATTCAGATATGGAACAGTGTGAAAATATTATTTTTTTAATTTTTTTTCCCCCAAAACCAAATAGGTTAGCTGCTTGCCTACATAAAAAAGAACGTTTATGATTGCCCAAGCTGGTTTCAAAAATCAGACACATACTTAATTTTCTACATACATTTCCTTATGCATTATTTTATGAGAGCCCCAGCTTTGACTATCAGAGTACCTAATTCACAGGGGAATTGTGGAAACCACTTAATAAATGTTCCTTTAAATATGTGTGTGTGTGTATATATTTATATAAGCAGTAGGCTGGGGAAATTTCTTGTGTTTTCTTCTTTCATTTCATTTTTCTATTCTTTATCTCCTAAGTGAGTGCGGAATGTATGAAATACAGTGTGAGGAGATAGAACTAACAGACGTATTGGCTTCCTCAGAGAGACCTACACTTCACGATTGCTCCTCAGAAGAGTGAACTCTTAATTTTTACCTTAACTGCCATTTTGTTCTAATGAAAACATCAGTGATCCTCCTGTCAACCTCCACAAGAATCTTATGGAACAAAAAATAATGCAATAAAATCTGCTCTGAAAAGGTAAATAGCACCAGTAGAAGAAAATACCTGGCTCTGTGGTTAGTCATGTAGGACACGGCTACTATGTCTCTGTTCTCCCAAATGGTTTTGTACACTTGCAAGCTTCTGAAGTGTGTGAATCAGAATATCCATATATTCTGTTCCAGTTAATAGAAAAATGGCACCAATTGGCTTTGCACTATTCCATACATGCATGACTTTTTATGCCTTTGGCTTTTATATCAAGTCATTTGCAAAAACAGCTGGTGAAAGTTGCCAGGTGTTCTGTCTAACAACTGCATGGTCTTGACAATAAAATAAGTGTATAGTGTGGATAATTGCATCTGAAATCTTCAGCAAATGTATTTTATTTTCCCTCTTTTTTTATTTTTTTAAAGGAAATTAGCTCTGAAACACTAGCATGAGCAAAACCAAAAAAAAAAAAAAAAAATTAAGATTTCTATAATCCCTCTGTCTTGCTTATTTACCAGTTCTCCTTCAGACTGCTGGTACCTCATGGGTTTAACAAAATTCTTGTCTGAGGCCTTGAACTGACTCCCACCGAAGTCAAATTGGAAGGCTTCTGATTCCTTAGTGATGACTTAATTAGGTTTTGTAAGAGATGTATTTATGCAACCAGAATTCCTCTGTGTAACTTACATTACTAGTTATAACCACAAAGCAAAACCAGCATCAAAACTGGACTTCTAGTACAACATACCGACTTGGATTTGTCAGCGATCACACCTTTAAGAACAAAAGCTCTTTCAATATCTATTTATCAAATTTGAATACATTATTTGAAGAAATCATAATGTGTCACAGATCAGGAAAGAGAAATAGTTTATATGTAAGCAGAAATATTTCTAAAGCCAATGTGAATCAGAAGGAAAAAAAATACTAAATGGTCAGGTCTGGCAAATAAATTATCTTTTAACTTTGATTACAAGTGTAAATGGCAAGCAGTACGAAGAAAACTTAGAGTACCAAGTGTTGTAGTAAGTCCACAAATCTAGAAGAACACACTCTAAGGCTATCAGTCTATAGGTTATTACAACAAGCACTGTTCTAAAAGAAAATTAAAATCCTACAGAGCTAAGGGAAAGCAGGAAAGAGCCGATTATTTTTCATGCATTATGAACACGTGAATAGCAAATTAGCTTTTTCTTGTTTCTGTTTTTTTTTTTTTTTTCCTGCCTTGATGGGATTAAGATTGAATGCTTGGAAAAAAAATATTTTAACCAAGTATGTCTCCTTCCTGGATTTCATAACAAGAGACATTTAATGGGCACCATGAAATCTGTAAACACACTGTATCAGTGCAGGAAGGAGTTTTTCTGTTTTTAAAGCATAGATTTTTACTGACATAAAACTACAGAAAGAATGTGTAAATATTTGTGAGTAGCCTTAAGAAACTAAATCTGATAGGCAGTTGTAAGAGTTAAGGAGCAGAGACATATCCACAAGTGTTCACAGATCAGCTTTATACCTTCTTTAATGTGACTACCTTCATTTTTCTAATTTCAGTCTAGATGACACATGCCTTGTGTACTTAACTGGGGTCAAACCATGGTATTACACATGAACCATTTCCAACAGGAATCTTTATACTGGCTTGCTCTTCATAAACCTGGCCCTGATTAAACGCAGCTCCTCCCTTCATCCAAACACTCTAAAACAACCAATTCTCCTCTCCTCCTCACATTGCTCAACTATCAAAATGGGCTTAAAAATAAATATTCACCTGTTTTCCATGATAAAGGATCAAACCAGATTATCAGCTGGTCTAAAGAATGTACTTAACTGTGTTGAGTGGTAACTCTACCACGAAAAGCAACTAATAAATATTAAATTAATTCCATCTAAAAGCTCAAGGCACAAAGTTATGTACAGTACTTGCTGGACCTTTAGTGAAGTGGAAAAGGCTGCAGGTTAACTTTTAATACATGCATGAAATGAAAATTTGTTTTGGCCTTTGTACTGCTTTTATTACAGCCACACGGCAAATTGAGTTATGCTGGTCCACTTACCAACTAAAGTTTAACTTCTCATAAAAATAACACTCTTCCCCATAGACAAGAAAACAAGAACAGTTAGCAAGAAAACAGGCATAACTTGCTCATGTCTGATTACTAAGATGTTCATTCCTCGGTATTCAGAACCAAGGTTTTTAACGGTAGCTGTAATCATTTGCACAAACGTTGTCAAAAGTATGTCCTCAAGTCTGACAGATTACACAACTGCAGCATGAAGCTGAAAGTTTTACAGCTACATGGAAACTTAGAAATGAGGACAGGCATCAGTACAGAGTCTGAAAGATGAATGAAAAAAGGATCAAAACTTCAAGTCCACGCTGTGCTATCTTAGGCCCCAGCTCTTGTAGAGCTGTGTATTCAGCTCAATTTGAATTGCTTAAACATGTTTCCATATACAAATACATTTTTTCTAGTTTTAATAATACATGAATATATTAATTAGTAACTGCCCATGTTGTAGAAATGAGAGGTAAGCAGACAACTACTAGTGAGTGTAAAAGTTCTTTCCTGCTTCTTGAAAGAGCAATTTTTTGTCACTGGAAATTATACATTTGTTCAAAAGACCAAACTGGACTTGATTTTCCTTTGAATCTTACTGCTTTGGTAGTGTGCCAAGGCTCTTCACACACTGTGACTTCCATGGCATTTGCAAGCACTTGACTATGCGAGGGTGAGGTGCCATTGGCCTCATTTAGACTAGATGATCATTGTAGATCCTTTCCAACGGAAATATTCTATTCTATTCTATTCTATTCTATTCTATTCTATTCTATTCTATTCTATTCTATTCTATTCTATTCTATTCTTTTCTTCCAGTACCCACTTGGAAAGCTTTGGCTGAGCCTGCTCATGGTGGTGAGGCAGCTGCACCATCCTTCAGACTACATTCTACATTTATTTTAGCAACAGCATAAGCCATAAAAAAGCCAATTCACAGCCATCATTGCCGTAACAGGTGAAAGGTAAACACCTGGTAGACTTGCACGGGACCTTATCTACTTCAGGCTTCTTATTCTTACCCCCTTCCTGTGATGATGTTTCCTGCCTACAGACCTGTGGGCCAGCTTGACTAGCACATCCCTGGTTTCCTTCCCAGAGAAGAGACCTACTGTAGGGAATAGGCTACTTGGTGCCTGTTAGGTAGGCAAGTCACATGCCTGATGCACATGGGACCTTCCTCCACCAGGGGAGGAACAGAACAAAGAAGGAAATTCACCAGTCCCAGGAGGGCTAAGCAAGATTTATTCTCCTCTGACACCCTGGAAACAGAACAGAACCTGACTGCAAGCTCTGCAGAGGCCGCTGCGTGATGCCAAATGTCACTTTACAGGAATGAGAGATATTTTTTTTTCTGGCCCGTTAAACAGTACAATCCTCTGTACTCATTTTCCTTAGCAAATCCTGGTAAACCTGTTCATTAGACAGAAATGTTTATTGTATATCAATAAAGTGAAAAGCCTAAGGAGAGAAGGTGAAACAATTCTTTCAATATCTCTTCTGGCAAGAAAGCTTTCAGGTAACAGCCCATCACTGGAATCACAGAAAATGTCTTTTTTGAGCTTCCTGTTTTTCAGACTGAGACAGTAAATATGCTCAGCACCATTTTAATCAAAGAAAAACACATTTTTCTTCTTTCCCTTCAGCAATTAATCATATTCTAGCTGAAGGGAAAAGTAAAAAAAAAAAACAAAACCAACAAAAAACCCCCAACCAACCCAAAAAACTCCCCACCGCCCTGAAGCAGTCATGCTAAAGGAAGCAAACTCAGCTTTCAGAATCATAAGCTTCTTTGTTCAGGCTTGTTTTGCCTTACTGAAATCTAGAGAAAAATGTACTTTCCCCTAGATATAAAATACTTCCTTTACACTTCCTGATTTCATTCATAATGTGTTCCTTATCACCATCTGAGAAAAACAGAAGGATTAGAAAATAGCAAAGCCTACTTCTTTGGGAAAAATTCTGCAGACAATAAAGATGGGAGTAAGCTCTCTAAGTGATTCTAAATTCCTCTGCTATCTGAAGTGGCAGATCAAGGTTTTTCCACAGGTGAAACTTTTTCATATTGAAAGTGAAATATTGCCTCTCTAGCCCATTCAGATCCCAGCTGTAGCCTTCAGGAAAATTCAGTATTCAACTATTACATCTCTTAATATTTTATTTTCTCCTTATCTTTAATAAGATCTCTGCCAAGAGTTTTGGAGGGTCCCACTTGAAACAATAATTTTCTTTCCTAAGAATATTTTCATATCCAGCTTCAGAAATTAGGGTACCTCCATGCTTCTCAATGAGAAACCTGCTGTGCGTGCTTATCCTACTGGATTGCTCCAGTATTGGTTTTGTTTGTTTGTTTGAAATATGGTAACATGGAAACCAGAGAGGTGAATCTGAGGCTTTAAAGAAGGAGGCAATCATACTTAATATGGTCTGTTATTAAGAACTGAGCTAGGAAATGTAACTTGATGAAAACTCTTTTGCTGCTGCAGCACTGACTGGTAGTCACCAGGGTAGAATGAAAAGGCTTTCTACTTTTCCAAGTCCAAGATGAGAAGTTACTCAAGAATTAAAGCTAGTAAAAAGTCTATGCTAAGCAAAATTTAGCACAGAGGATTAAGTTTAATGTTTGTTTATGTTCCTGGGGTAAAATAAACCATGATTAATATGAGATGTGATTTACATACTGGGGTATAAATACATTGGACATTAAACAGGAAAGCCATGTAGTTCACACTGCTCGGGGCATTCATGGGTTACCCAAAGCAAGTATAATTCATGCATGACAGACATGATTTATCACTCCACTACTTTTGCATTTAAGTCCATGTATTATAGCAAAGATGCACGCAGTAGAGAGCTAGAGAGGCATGGTGGCAAGTCAGTACTTATGAGAATTAGTGAGACAGAACAGAAAAAGCTTAAATACCATCAGTGCGAGAGATGTATAGCTAAGAGGAATGCTATGCACAAAATGTATAATGAAGTGAAGCAATGGAGGTAAGGTTACGTGTCTGTACACACCTAGTTAGTACGTCCCAAGGAATATTGACCCCCATTTAAATCAGTCAGCCCTGTTGGAAAGAGAACTTTGAATTAAAAGGAAGACTACGGGGTTTAAAATATATTTGAGAACAACCCTAAATTTTTACCCATCTATACCTTGAAGAAGCAGATTGTGGCTCTGCTCTCCTGTGCCAGCATGGTATTGGTGTAACTGCACTGAGGGGTATAGCTGGTACCATAAAGCTAATGTAATGCAGAGCTGTACCAACCCGATGGACTTCAGCCATAAACTTGCTAACTGTTTTTTAATTGTTCCTAATGACTGCTACTATGGTTTGACTTTTAATTTATGTTTATGAAAATGTTAAAAAGTATGATTCATGCCAGATTCAGGTCATGGGGAAGGAATACAATGTCATTTTTTTTATGCTAAATCTATTTAAGTGGTTTTGCCTAAAGGCAAAGCTTGCAATATTCACATTTACAAAAGCTTCAACCCCAGCACAAAATATGTACTTTTTCATTTGTAAATGTATCAGGACAGCCTCTGAAAACAAGATTTCATGTCCAAATACAGAACTGGCCAAGCATTATAGAAAAGTTTGTCTTGCTTTATATGCTTCTAAGAAGTAGTCACAAAGACTTCTATTCCTCCTCCACTCCCCCACAGTTATAAAACTTCTCATTCAGAAGTCACATAGTTTTTAAATTGCATTTTCTGCTGGTTTAATGTTCAAAAGTACACGTTGTTTGACTGGAAATGGCTAAAAGGTCATAACTTGTCTGATTATGGATGCAATACATTTACAAGTTTCTCTCCTTTTTTCAGTGGCTCATACATCTTCCATAAAGCACTCATTAAACACTCCCAGACCAAAGGTAATTTATTTATTGACGTTAGATCATCCCAAAGTTGCCAAACTGGAGGATGCTAAGTTATTAAAGGTTAAAGCTCCTCTAAGGGTGTGAAGATTTACAGAAGTATCTGAACAGAAATGTAAATATCTAGCTTTAGAGTTGAGGGTTGGTTTTTTTCAGTATTATTGAAAAAAGCTTGTGAACAGTACCTGTTTCTCAGAAACAAATGCAAAAATCACTTCATTACATGAAGACAAAATGCCTGCCACGTACTTTGAAGAGGCCCACTTGGAGACTCATCTTGACTCTCTATATCAAAAAACATCTCCATTTTCTGTTTTTCTGTTTAATACCCTTCACTCTCTTCCTCCTTTTGAAGGATACCTGACAAGGTGATAGCATTATTCTCAGAATACTATTCCAGAATAAGAAAAGATATGATGGTTGTATTTCTTACAGCTGAATCCTCTTCTCCAGACAATTTGCCTGATTCTCAGAGGTTCCCTGGTGCTGTGGTGTACTGTATCTAACATCACATCTGACCATATCTAATCTGTAATCTTATAAAATAACACAGAGCCTGTTTTTCTTCCACATTCAAAATCTTCGACTTCCAGTAACAGAGGCAGACTACTGAGCTAAACATTCTTCTGCTCTGCCCCAAACACTGGCATTTCTTCCAGTATTTGGCAAGTCTGTTATGAATGTTAAGGATTTAGGAGCATCCTTGCTATGTTCATCACTCCTGAACTTAATACTTAAAGAATTCAGTACCCATAAGAAGCTAGGAGTTGTTGAACCCTTTTAGTAACTGGGTTTAGCATTTACCAGCAAAAGATTCGTGTTGTATTTGAAACACAAGGCTGGATGTGTACACTCTGTTCCTGCCTTTCCAGGGGGTTTCTCTACACGTAGGCTCTCTGCTTGCTCACTGAACAGTGTGAATAATACAGACAAACAAAGCACAGTGATGATTTACGGTGACTGGTTGGCCTTCTGCATTGTGCCAGCCCGTCAGTAGCCGACCTCTGCCAGGAGCAACTCCTCTTACTTAGAAATCTTAGAATCACTTAAAACTCTGAACAATTGCATAAATGACTGATAGGGGAACCTGTTAAAACTGTGCTTCTGTGTAAACAGCAGACTCAGTGTTCTGAAATAGCCCTCTTTATTGGAAAAACAATGAGTCCTCATGCACAGATTACGTAACAAATCTTCTGGGAAGAGTGCAGAAATAAATGAATTCTGGTTAGGATAATCTTATTCATAACAATCACATGTAATTTAACTAATCTTAAAGAAGATGGTGGGAAGGAGATCTCCTGGGTCAGCCCTTCAGTAGCAGACCTCAGTCAGGTTTGTACAATTCTCCTTGCAGGGAAGGACAGCCATGGGTACACAGGACTTCAAGCCCAAAAGCTTTTGGTAAAGTATAATAAAAGAAAAGAAAGTATGGGTTTGAGTGAATGGTCTGTGAGGAAATCTCAGTTTTTACCTGGAGTTTATTATTTACTCTACTTTTTCTTTCTTTTTTTTTTTTTTCTTTTCTTTTTCAACACACTTCCTGGAGTATAAATATTCTTTTAGCTTTTGTGGATTTTTTTTTTTTTAAACCAACACAATTATATGATCCTTTGAACAGATTTTCTTTGCAGTCAGTTGGCAAAATGAAAGTCCCCTGCAAGAGATGATATAGTAATGCCTCCCTCATCACAACAGGCTACAGGGAAAATACAGACAAGCAGTTCCCCTGCTGCCTTAGATATACCAGGCTCACCAGAAACACTAAACAATCAACTAAATAATAAGTCAAAAAATGTGCTGTAGCAGTCTATATCTATGTGTGTGTGGATAATAGAATCAATAGTGCCTGGAAAATAGCCTTCCATGTTGGAAGAACAATGACTGTTTATACACAGATTATGAAATGAAACCACAGGAAGACACATGGAAGAAAATGACTTCCAGTTAAGATAATCATATTGATATAAATTAGGTCTAATTTGCCTAGTCTAAAAACAGGAAGGTAAGAAAGGAAAGGGGGAGTTCTTTCTTTCATTTAATTGCCTTAATGAAGTCCCTGAAGGTATATGAAATATATAGCTTGGACTGTGTTCATTTAAATTAAAGGCTCTACCTTTTATGAAGAGATTATTTACTGTTCATTACTTGTGTCTCCTTCAAGACAACCACTGTGATTAAAAGCTTTTGTCTGCACTGAGGTATGCATTTTCTGAATTTAAAGCCTCTTGGTATCCCTCAGTTCCAATGACTTGTCATGCTGTTGGTGAACCATTTGCAATTTAGAATGAGAAACTTCAGCTGAAATGCACAAGCAAAATGTATTAAAACATCTATTGCATAAAAGAAGAAAGGAGAAGGAAAAGAAAAAGGAAAAGAAAAAAGAAAAAGAAAAAGAAAAAGAAAAAGAAAAAGAAAAAGAAAAAGAAAAAGAAAAAGAAAAAGAAAAAGAAAAAGAAAAAGAAAAAGAAAAAGAAAGAAAAATATTAAAAAAGAAAAAAAAGCTTTTCTGACTTGAAGTCCACAAGTGTTGCAGAGCATAAATAGAAGTTCTCTCATATCTGTGACTAAGTATATGGTAGGATAAATGTCCTCCTTTTTCCTTAAACATCGTGACTAAACATTTTTCCTGCTTTCCTAAGTCTCAGATTTACTACCAAACACCTTCTTCTTTTTTTTCTTATATGAGATTGTGAGGTGCAGAATGAAATGCTTAGATCACTGAAACAGGAGTGATTGGATCACTACTTATGACTTTGAATAACACACACAATATGAAACTATGAGAAAAGGCAATTGCTGATAATCAGACTTCAGGCACAGAGTAACTGTGCAGAAGATAAGAAAATCATCATTTTGGCAGGACCATTTTGATCTAAATCTCCTAAGAATCTTGCTTCCTTATCATTTGTAGTAACAGGAAAAAAAGAATTGAATCTTGTCTTGATAAAGTAAATCCTGCTTCATCCAGTGTAGTTCCAGCAATGTTTTCAATTTCTACCCTGAAAATTTTCTAAATTTAATTATGGAGTTTGTGATTTTCCCCTGATTTTGATATTAACTTCAGGGAATTTGCCATATACGAAGTATGATTTTGTACTATTGTGTCTATATATTTATGTATGTTTTTAAAAATCTAAATTAAATCAAAGAATACTTAATAGATGAGTACCACCCTAAAACAGATCATAGGATTTAATGTTATTATAACAAGAATGCTGATGCGTTTAGTCACCCAACCCGTGAAGGTCAAAATCTGCAGGTTTAGAAATGAATTTGTAACAAAATTATTAGAAAATTGAATCTTCTCTCACTTTTTCTTACACTTTGGTGGGAAGCGTCAGGATGTGTCTAATAAGTGGCTCAGTCACAGAGGGGGTCAGAAATGCAATCTGGAAAGGGTAGCTCAGGCAAGGTGCTGACCCACAGCAGCAGGAAGGAAGCAGGAGGTGCAGAGAGTAATTTCATTCATGAGCAGAGGTGATTGGAATGTTTTTCTTCCAAGGAACAGTGTGAAAAAGATTGGAATTATTTTTAAGGGACAATCTGCAGAATCACTGATACTACCGTTAGGTCCTTGAGCTTTATATGAATTACTCACTTGGAGTATTCTTGGTATTAAAAACAATAAGCAGGCAAGAAAGAGTGAAAGGAAAACAGACAGTTTAGAACCATTTTTAGTTTGTGGCTTCCTAATTGCTTTACAGAGGAGGATAATGTCATCCCCAAGGAAGAGATGCTCAGGCTAAGAGCTGGAAAGGTGAGAAACTTCCCAAAAGTCATCCAAAGGACCAGCGTACGATTATGCAATGTGACCTAAGTCTCCCGAGTCTCAGCATGGTGCTTCACCAGCCAGGTTATACATCATCCCGTCAGATTACCTTTGCTAAACAGACAGATTCTGAGACAAAAAACCAAAGAAATTGAATACATGATTTTCCTAGAAGGACTGAGCTTTGAAACCCAAATAACAAAATGATTGGATTTCATTAATAATTTTGCAGAGCATTTCCACTGTGATGCATCATCAGAACTGGGAAACAGGTTGGTAGAATCTCACTTCTAGCAACAACACATCTTTATAGAAATTAAATTCATATCACATATGTTGGCATTGTTATTCCACTGGCAGAATTTCACATCCAATTTCTAGAGCTGATTGGTTGCTTATTAGTTGGTTTAACTCTACTTCCTGAGTTTTTCTTGCTAGTTCTGTTTTTTTTTTCTCCCAACTTACATGAACTGAGATAAAATGTAGCATTTGTTAGAACTTCCCTGTGAAGAGTTTCACAGCTGAAATATTTGTTTTTTTCATCGGAAGAAAACAAACCATATTTTGCCTCACTTTAAGAATAGGCGAGTTAACTTCTGATGTTCCATCCAGTAATGGAGTCTTCCCCAGAAGAATGATTAACTGAAGTGGAGAATGGGATGACTTTCATTGAAGAAGATTTAACAGATTTCCCGAGTGCAATAAAAAGTAAAAGTGGGTTAATATACTCTGATTTATAAGCAGCTGTTACTAAATTAAAAGAAATTAAAAGAAAAGAAATGAATGTCATTGGTGAATGGGTAACAGAAATAGAAGACTGGTTTGACCAATCCAAAAGACATTATGAGCTGATTACTGAAAAGCTGAAATTCATTGAAAGGAAAGAAAAAGCGTTTGAGTTAGGGTATCACAGTTTCAAAAATGTGTGAGAAAAATTAAACACCACAGCAGTAAGTGGCTGAGAAAGAAAAGTGAGAGAAGATACAAGGAACTCTTCAAGTAGTATTTCAGAGAAGTTTATTTTAGGGCATGCCTTAGATTAGCTGTTGCTCCCATGGGTGCGGAGCACAGGGAACCAGCAGAGAAGTTATCTTCATATTTGTTCATGCCCTCTTGCCTTGGTCCCACAAAAGACTTTTCTTAGGGACGCGCATGGCTTACAGAAGTGAAAACAGATTTATCAAAACCCTTCTGGTGATTAACTTTCAGCTTTCTGTCTTTCAGCAGCTGCTTTCCAAAGGAGGCTGAGCAGGAAAGCAGAGAGCGGTGCAGGCTCCTGGGGACCCTAGAAGGCCCAGGGACCAAGCAGCCCCCAGGCCAAGCAGCCTGGGCCAACCAGCTCCACCAGTTGCTTCTTGGTTTGGGGCACTAAATGATCTGGGGACACAGCCATCCTTCAGCAGGGCAGTGTGTGCTCACACATGCATACCAGCCTGTAGCATGGGGTCAAACCACTCTGCCAAACAGTGGAGAACACAAGAGAAGTCCTCCCTTGAACAGAAAGCCCTCTCTGAGTGAACTGAACCTGAAAGCAGGATATTGTTTCCTAGCAATGATTTAAAGGCATTGTGGAACTCTCTTGTCAGTAATGACAAACACTGTGACCTTTGTGAAGAGGTTCTGAACCTTTGGAGAAGGAACAATTTATTTTACAGGTGCAGTTTCCCAATAAAAATGTACACTTAATAGACCTGATGCAAGAAAATGGTATAAGCAACTAAGAATAAGTTACCCCAATATAATATTTACTTGCATATGGGAAAAAAAAAGGTATAAAAAAAATATTTTCAGAGTTATCAAACAGAGAAATTACCAATAGGGTAGTCCCAAGAGGGATTACCAATAACAAAGTAGTGCATCCACCATGAGCTCTCTCTAGAGTCTGTTGCCTTACATGTTCATGTAGAGCAGCAGAACCAAAGTGACAGTTCATAGGAACATTCCAAATCCAAACTCTTATTCATTATTTACATCCTGCATGTAAAGCAGGTAAGTCACTGTGCAAGGTACTACATTGCTAAATTTTCAATGTCAACTATGTTGTTGCATTAAACTGTTTAATCTTATAGCAGTTTGGCAAATTCGTTACATTTTTCTTCAGCATTGGCTCTTATCTGCAATTACAGAAGAAGCTGAGAGGTCACAGAGGTTAATTTCAGACTTACTTTCCCACTGAAATTCAACCTTCACGTGCGTCCCATCTTCCTGCTCCCCCTCCTTTCCCAACACAGAATGTTGTTAAGGGCCACCCTTGAGGTATCTTTTTTCATATCCATTTTTTTCCCTGTCTGGGTCAGTTAACATCTTTCCTTCCATTCACAGAGGCTTTCTATGGGACCCTGAGTCACTTCAGGCTTTTTGTCACACACTTCATCCACCAGTCAAGCTTCAAAATTCCTCACACAGTTTAATTGGCCTGACAGTGTGCTCTCAGGGGCTTTTCCAGCCAGAGCACAATTTCAGTCTCATCTGTCTTGCAGGACTCTTCTCCTAAGAGCTGAATAACAGCTACTGTGATAAAAGTTCCTGAAGTTTAATGAGATTTCTTTTTATTTTTTTGGGGGGAGAACATGGCTCAAGAGTAAGATTTGTTGAAAACATGATAGGTCTTTAGCTCAAAGCTGTTGGGTGTTGCCTCATGATGGTTTCCTCTGGCAAGTCTTTGCGATACTGATGGAAACACTCTGTGTCTGCACCTGTACTGTGTTGTTAGAGACCCTGCTTGTTTCAGCAGAGTAGCAATCCTACAGAGCTGAATAGCTAACACAGGGATGAATTTCCTGGATATTGCTTGCATTTTTCAAAGTAACATATGAATGCAGGTGCCTGAAAGACTTTCTAGCTTGCTGAACCTTCTGGGAGGTGGGAGAACCTCAGCCTGCTTGATGGGGTTTGAAATGCTCTGCAAAGATACATAGATACTTGGAGCAGTATCTTTGCAGTGTTTGGATGTCGCCACTCTTTTCTTCCTGATACATTTCTCTCATGTCTTGAAAGCTGCAAGTTCTCCTCACTTTACACACCTCCTGGGGTTCTTCTGGTCCCACCACAAACTTTTTTTAAAGGACCTGGACACAGGAGTCCTCACAGCAGGGCAGGTAGCTATCCTGGCAACCGTGAGACATCAAAGCAGAGAGTCACACACTCTGTTGCTATTCAGCAAAGTGATGACTTTATTGCCAACCCAGCTTCAGGATATATTAAATTAACTGTGCACTGGAATAGGCTGCCCAGAGAGGCAGTGGAGTCTCTGACTCTGGAGACATTCAAAATCCGCCTGGACGCCATCCTGTGCAACCTGCTCTAGGTGACCCTGCTCTGGCAGGGAGGTTGGACTAGATGATCTCCAGAGGTCCCTTCCGACCCCTGTGATTTTGTGACTACAAACGAGCAGTGATGGTGAAATGCTTTATGGAATGGTGAAGCAAGCTTTGATGAGACCTTACTTGTTACTGCAGGGCAGTCTGGGTGCCTGCAGCATTTCCCTGGTCCTGGTGCTGTTCCTTGGTGCAACTCTCTGTCTCTGCTCCCTTCTCTCCACTACCCTGTTCCCTAGTCCCCTCCACAGGCTCCCCTGGGCTCCGCAGAACTAATTTCTCTATTCAGCCAAGGGCTTCAGTCTTCCTTCACCTTGCACATCCTCCTGCT
The DNA here is from genome assembly GCA_013397275.1 of Burhinus bistriatus. Classification (NCBI taxonomy): domain Eukaryota; kingdom Metazoa; phylum Chordata; class Aves; order Charadriiformes; family Burhinidae; genus Burhinus; species Burhinus bistriatus. The sequence continues at coordinate 338,032 of VYXH01010534.1, forward strand.
TGCTGCAGAACAAAAATTGTCTTAATAGGCAAATGCAAATAGCACATACTTTGTTACAAAGTCAATGTCTTCACATTTCTTTGCTTGCCATCTAAGCAGTCTGTGTGGGTGTAGGGTGAAAACAAAGTTAGTTTGTATTTTCCAATTTATTTTACATTTTCCATCAAAAAAATTGAGATTATTAATATATGTTAAGAAATATTATTAATATATGTTAAGAAAGATTTTAAATAACTTTCCCTGTAGCAATATAGTTTCATTCTACCGCAATGTTCATCTTCCCAGTCTTTACATTCTTTCACTAAAATAGCCACAGCCTGTTTGGGGTGAAAATAGAAATTAATGAGATTACCTATTGAAAACATCCACAGTTTCCCTCTGTGAACTTCTGCTTGAAGAAAACTAATATTTAGCTAATATTTAGTTGGTTACAAAACAGCTGGTCTCAATTAGCGTTTTATCTTTCTAACACTGTTCTCCTATGCCTCTGCTTTCCTGCAACTGTAGATGTTTTATCATTGGCGATAAGCAAAGCAGTGTAAGTGATATTACCTATGTGTCTTGTGCAGTCTTCAAGGATTTAAAGCACTACAAAGAAAGCACGGTTCTGTGCTTTCCAGATAGTTCTTTGTCTGCAATAAATAAATAAATGTTGATCAACAAGATGTTCTTTCATATTTTCTTTTTCTGTCACAAGAAGATGCAAGTTGCCATCCAGACACCCAGCTGCATGGTTTAATAAGACTGTTTTCAGTTTTAGCATAAAAAAGCTTTGTATCTTTTATTGCAAGGTACAAAATTGCAAGTTTTGGCCCCTATCTGATTTAAGCTGAAGTAAGAAGTTCAGCCTCTTTCTACTGAGAGTGATCAAGCCTCCCTATATTGCAGTGCTAATTAGAGCAGGATGAGTTCTTCAAACTAAACAAACTCGTGAAATGTATTTAAAAACTTAGTGCTGAATTATTTTTTCTTTGTGAAATAGTAAGAGTCTAAGAGTTGCTTTAAAAGTCTTTTCCTCCATGAATACCTTTTCAGATACTTGTTCATGGAATAGTCTTTAATCTTTTAAAGTCTATGGCTATACCTTTCTCTATTGCAGAACTCATAAGTGTATGGGATAGAGAAATTTTGGTATCGAATACTAATTTTTCACACACCGGATATTTTTGTTCCCCCAAGAAAAAAATTGAAATATTTGTGCTCAGAAATCATGAAACAATCTACAGATGAAGCTCTAGTTTTGCACCAAATGGAATTTTAATGTCACTGTTGATAATTTAATTATTTACCCTTAATTTTAAGTAATATATTTGACATATGTATGCACATAAAATGTTTCCAGGCCACAGACCTAAATGAACTAAGAAAAAGAGGAGGTCTCTGCTCCTACTGGAGAAAAAAAGGAGGATATGTATTGTTGGAAACAGGAATGTGCACTAGAATTTAATTCTGGTACAATTCTGTATAAAGCTTTCCTTTGCACCACTTTGCATTTCTTTGTAGTCTGCTTTTGTTAAGGATAGAAACTGGTTCACATGAACATATTTACAGGAAGGAGGGATGGTAGTGAGAAAGAAGTGTTAAATGGGCAACCTTGACAAAATATGTTATCTTGTCCTTGAAAGACTACGGAAAGTGAGAAGTATTTTGAATCTAGCCACCAAACGTACCAGCGTGCTTCCTTCTGTCATCCTAGTGCCATGATGACTGGTCTCACTGTGTGGCCATTGCCCCTCCTGCCTTTGCTCCCTGGCTACTGTGTCCCAACAGCCTGGGAATCATGTGTTTCGGTCCACAGAGGGTGTAAAGAATTCACATATGAAAGAAGCAGTCAAAGCGGGAAACTCTCAAAATGCCTTTATGTTCACTAAAAAAAAAAAAAAAAATCCAAAAAACCCCGCTACTTGCATAAGCCTCTATCTTTTTCTTTGTTTCTGGCAACAATAATCCCAAATTTGGGCAGAAGATGAGTTCCCAAGAGAGCAGGATACAAGCCTTTCTGGCTTTCATTCCCCAGCCCCCCAGCTTTGGGAAGCACGTGGACCTGACTTCAGAGACTGGAAATGATGGTATCTGGATGATATAAATTCAATCCAGCTTTGGCAAAGCTAACTTTAATATCCCACTGGAGGCAGCCTCTGTTGCGGTGCTGCAAATCCCTCATAAGATGGATGAAGTGCCCAGAGTTTTCAGCTCACACCTCCGTGGGACAGCATCTGTAAATTCAGAAACCCCCTTCCTCCTTTCATCCTTTCGTCCTCCTCCTCTGCTTCCCCGGCTCCCAGCAGCTTGTTCCCACAGGGTGGTCCTGGCAGCCTCGTGGACCCCAAACCCAAGACAGCAGCAAAACCAAGCTGCCTCACAGCTCCATGGTCATCACAGTCCCAGAACTGTAGATGAAGTCTGGCTGTCCAAGGGACAAGGCTCAACAGAAAAGAGGCAAGACCTGAAGCCTTACTTGATCAGAAGTTTCATCAAAAACAATATCGTTTGACATGGTTTTGACAAGTTGGCACTTCAAAATAAAAATTTCCCAGGTGATTTTTTCCCCCCCAATACGTTCTAATTTGCTGCATGGGATTTTTGAAGGATAAGTCACCAGGAAAATCTTAAAAAAATAGGTTCCCAAAGAGATGTCTTGATGACCTAACTCCTCGCGACTTAAGTGCAACTGAGTGAACTCAGTCAGACAGGTCTTCTCTAAGCGTCAGCAACACTATAACAATAAGGGCAAGTGGAAAACTGTCATCACTGTGGAAGTGCTGGATGGATATTCTGGTACGGGAAAAGGGTACTTTTTAAAGGTTTTCTGTATATCCAGCATTGTACTTACTTGATCGTTCACGAAAAGAGCAAACCACTGTTGACATTCATACAGAGAAAAGTTTAAATTTTATACGCTACTGCACCCATTATAGCTCAAGCAAAGTTCATGCTCTCAAGGCCACCCTTCTACGTAATTCAGTCAACAAAATCTTCTTTTTGTCTTGCTCTTCTGTCATTGTTTTTTTTATTAGACCTCAGAATTACTGTTGCAAACATGACTACAGGCATGAACTAAGATAGTAATTTGCTCTTTCTCTTGTTCAAAAAAAAAGGTGTAGAGATGGGAAAGATTAAATGGAAGAGCTAAAGTGGATGAATTTGCCAAAACAATCATAAGAAATTAGATAGTTGCAAGATCAGCTCTTTTCCATTAGCATGAGCCTGAAGTAACAACCCTTAACACCTGAAACAACAACACTACTGCTAGCTCGTAAGTCTACTCATCAAAAAATAGTAGATATATTTCCAAAAGTAGCCAGTAACTGTTATCTTGGCTTTTAAATGTGGACCCTGATTTTCAAAAGGCAACACATTGAGACTTCAAAAATTTTAGCACTTTAGAAGGCACTTTCTACAGAAAAGTTTTTTTTGTCTCTATCGTATTCTTCTTACTTTTGTTAGTGCATGACCATGAGAAAAAAATAATAATAAGAACTTAAAAGTTCACCCTATCATAAATAAAGGTGATTTATGAGGGAAAATTAAGGCATAAAATAGGCAGAGCTTGCTTAAATTACTTGGTAATAGCTGACAAATGCAAAACTGGTGTAAAAGCAAAGGAAAGATAAGAATTGCTCAAGATACTAAACAAGCTGCAAAATGAAATCCAGCAGAGTATTGTATAAGACTAGAATTTGTGGAAATTATTTCAATAATGCAGATGGATTAGGCTGAGAAATAGCATCCCAGTAGAAGTAAGAGCAACCCTGATAAAGCATGGGAGAACTTACTGCAGAGACCCGTCCTGCCTTGCCAGGGTGACAATAAAGGTTCACCAGTAGCAATCTTTTTTCTTCTCCACAGCTTTTGTGATCCTGCTCGCTGTGAGTCTTTGATATATTAATTGATGTTTCTTTCCAAATGCAGTTTAAAAGGATCCTCAAGTTTCACCATCCTGCCTTTAACATCTGCACAGATGTTCTCCACCTGACCGACTGCATCTCAAGCTAACTTTCTAATCAACAGGCACGGAGCTGGAGTTTGCTATCTGGACCAGCAGACACACTTGTACCTTGGGGGAGGCTGTCTCCAGAGCATCCTTAAGGCCTCTTTAACTCATGATCCAGACTCTGTGGAGTAGTGGTCATGGGGGCCAGCAACAGGCAGGGCAATAAATCAGCACATCTTCCAAGTATATCATTTCATGTTTGGGGGTTTGGGGAGGATGAGTAGGGTGAATAGAAAGACAATTAGATTGCCACACTGAAAACTGCAATTTTTCCCTATACAAATTCATAACAGAAAACTTCCTGGGAAGGGCTTTTTGATATGGGTTGGTGGGGCACTACTCACCACGGCTGTCCCAGGTAAACACAAAAATCCACTCTTCATTGCAAGTCTTCTTAGGAAGGAGAGGTTGCAGGCTAGTTATGTTAAAGAAACTACTTGGAAATGAGAGCTATATAACTCCAGTGAAAAGGAGTCATGATTGCTCAAAATGAAGATAATTAATTTGTACTTTGGTATAGATCAACACTCACTGCAGGAAGCAAAAGAACAGGATAGATAATATGACCATAAAAGGAAAGCAAAAGGGACAATATATGTCTTTAATAATATAAGATTAAATCTATCATGATATAAAAAGAGATAGATTCAACAGAATAAATAGGAATAGGGTTAACTACATGTTTTCTCCTCACAGAAATCAAAACCTGAAGGCATTAATAAAATTCTATTAGGACTGAAAGATTTTCATTTATTTGAACATGATTTGTACTAGGCTTTTACAGCACTGTATAAAAACAGAGATATTGTGGACATATAATTTTGCCTCCTTGGTTAAGGCTTCCACCAACTTCCTTATTTCAGATAACCTTTGATGTCTGAATATACCCAAAATTATTTTGGAGGCAAAACTTCTTTTAAAATCTCTTCTTAAAAACAGCTGTTTTGTGGTTTTCAGTTGTTGAAAAGTTGTGTTGGTTGTGGCACATTCATAGTCTCGCTGTAACAATGTTTGTGACTGGACTTTCACCGAGGGCGGCATTTTAAATTACACCAATACTGTAAAACTAGTAGTCACGGGGGGGGGGGAAGTATTTTTGTGAGGATTTTCCCAAAAGACACCTTTGATTAGAGATTTCTTACTTCAGTAAAATTGTCCGGTAATATTTTCAGAACTGAAAAATATCCAAAATATGTTTTTTTTCTTTTTTTATTGAATTCTTAATTTTAACACTTTGAAAACAATAACTTATTGTGTGGAATTTCTCTGACTTCACATTTTTATAAGATTGCTTGGTTTTACTTCCTCTCAATTTAAAGAATAGGTTTACTGGATCCTTTTAAAGTTACTTCATCCAAGGTGAAGACAGAAAAAATTCAAAAAGATGATGTTTTTCTGCCATAAGAAAAGGGAGATCGAACTTTCATTCTATGCTGCCAATCTGTTAAGAGGAGGATAATATAAAAGAGAACATAGAAGGTCTCTGAAAATAATTAGTTTTTTTGTTAATATTTTAATATACATTTTTTTACACAAAACCTACTTTCAAAAATCTTCAAAACATCAGACCAAAACAATCCTTGTAGATAGGCAACATTTTTTGAACATTAAAAGTAAAAGAAAAAATGAGCTTGAAACCACTTCAGTAATCTGACAAGCTAAAATAGTAAAGCTTAAAAAGATTTCTTTCTCAACATGTAAAGCTTAGTTTGAAAGGGATAAAATTCAAAGCTAATTTTCAGGACCAAAACTTAAAATATTTTAAATCTCTTGCTAATACTCCATGCCTAAGACAGCATTTGCAGCTGCAGAAGCAGCCCCCAGTGCCCTGATGTGTTGCTCACCCTTCCAGGCCCAGCTGGGATGGGGACCATGGGACGAAGCCTTCCTTCTTGACACCTCACGCTGCTCCCCTCACCTTCACTCCCGTCTTTGTACCCAGCACTGGCTTTGCACCCAGTTTGGTCTCTTTGTTTCGGAAGGTAGCTCAGGAATAGAGGGAAGCATGCACCAGCGGGTGTACGCACATCCATACACACAGCGTCCGAGGTGGGGAGGGCAGCGAAGGGAGGGAAGGTGAACCAGCGATGTGGTCTCAGCAGCAATCACCTTTCCTGAACAGATGCTTGCTGTTCCCAGCTGGGGGACGCTGCAGATAAAAAAGCTCATAGCTTGGGCAGAGCAGTAAGAGCAGCAGCACCTTCCTGCCCAAACCTCATCGGAGCTGAGTGTGCCTGCCTTGGGCTGTGGGCTATTCAGCTCCACGTGGCCCAGACAAGCCTTGCAGCATGCAGGCAGCGTCTGCTGAGACCCACAGCCCTGGGGATGGCACGCTCAGGGGACCAGACTCCTCCTGAAAGTTGAAGAGCAACAATGGAATAATGTATAGTTGGTCTGAGTGGGACACATTGTGCATAAACACAAACTAAGGGGACAAAAATTTGGGGTTGCAAAGACAAATCCTCAAAAATTAGAAGTGGTCCTAACAAAGGCAACCTGTACATTCTCAACGCAGCTCTTTTACGCATACCAGTTCTTTGATGTAAGCAGTATCACATCCAGCCACAACAACCTGACAAAGTCTGTTCAGTTCTCCCGGGGCTCTGGTGAGATTATCAACCCCAGGATCTCTAAGAAAAGGATAATATTAAAGTACAGCAAATTCTCCACTTGAACACAGAGAACATAATTTATAATTTTGCAGTGGATTTGATTGGCAGGCTGACAAATCCTACTCTGCATGCCTTGGAGGAGCAGTAAGTGATAGAGAGGGAAGATGCTCAAGCCACTGCTTCCCCAGAAAGCAACAAAGAGATCTAGTTTCAGTTCCCCTCTCCTCAGCCATGAACAGTAGGGGACTCTGACTTCACAGTGCTAATTAAAGAACTGGACCTCAGCTGTATTTTCAGAATTCGGGGATTCCTTCATCACATGGATCAGTCATTGCTGGGTTGCCCGGGTTGTTGCTTCTTTTTGCTGTACTCTGTCGGGTTTTCAGGTTCTTTTATCAAAATCTTCAACTGGTGTAAATTGGTACTCTTCCCTAGGGACTTAGTTTTTAAAGATGAAAGAAAAGTACTGTTTAAAAGCACCGCTTTGTCAGTCTGACTGTGAAAAGATGAATAAAAAATGGCTGCTGCTTGCAGTACACAACTGGTTGCCTTAGTAATAAAGTCACAATTGGGTTGAAGGGACCCTGTATAGGACAACTAATATCATTAGAGAAGTGGAAAGATAACCCTGGCAGAAAGGTTCATGGCAATTAGATTGAAAATGAGCATCGAAAGAACAATTAATGTGCTCTTTTGCAGCTCTTCAATTATGATTGAACAAGCACAACTCTGGCATTTTATATTGGGCTTGCTGAGTAAATTCGCTTTACTTGTAACAAGAATCATCTGATCAGATAAAGCTACTGCCACTTAGTGCAGAAGGGAATACAGCGTGGATGGGTTAATCTCAATACCTATGGCAGTTTAAATTGGAATCCCTTTTCCTTGTCATGGTGCAACCACAATCCTTACCACTACTGTAACAGCATGTTTCCTTCTGTTACACATGAAAATACGCTGTCAATGATTTTTTACAGAAAAGAAAAACCAACAAAAAAAGGGTAAGATTTTATTGTATAGTTTCTGGTAAAATTGTTTACTTATTTATGTTATGTGAAGTCACAGTCACTGATATATTTTCCTTCTGGTGTAACCTTTCTCATTTACTATATACCTTCTACGTATGCTTAGGCAGGCAGGACTAGCAATGTTAGCTGTACAAATACGCTTACAAATCCAGACAGGATAGGTAAGCCAGGATATTGAAATTGAGGACAGTAAAAAGCCTGCTTCCTGTGGCCTAGAATGTTACAGATTTACCAGATTCCCACGCAGAAAATTTCAAGGAAATTTACATTTGGTGGGAAATGCATAACCCAAATGGGTGTCCTTAGAGAGATTTGGTTTATCAATTTAAATACATGCGAGTGTCAGACTTCTTTCTTTGTCCCCACATTTCACTGTTCATGGATTTGCCCTGCCAGGGTCACTGTGACTCCTTCTCTAGTGAGAGCTCTAGTCCTTTCAAAGGCTCACAAACACCGTTTTTATTAAAAACAAAAGTTTCTATCTCCACCTGAAGTCTTGATCTAAAACAGCAGCCATAGTGCACTCTGGCACCGTCCCCACCTGGGATCCTCCGTCTTCTCCTTGAAGTCCAAGTCACACCCTCGGAGGGTTCCTCCTGAGAGCCACTGCATCAGCTCTTTCAGCAGCAGAGTCACGTGGCTAACCGGCAAAAAGCTTTTAGAGAAAGAAAGCCATCCATCCCGATGATGGGGAAAAGGAGAATGCTGTCAGTAGAGCTGCTAAGGTTCAAGTAATGAGCAGGGAATCCAAAGAGAGAACAAATGGGGGCAGGGTAGGGGAAGGATTTTTGTGTGTGTGTGTGTGTGTATGGATGGAAGGAATATGACGACATCAACAGTACTAATGCTCTCAAGAGGTGGAGTGCTGCTGACTAACAGCAAACTCAGCACTTCCATGAAATACGTTTTTTCTCACCTTAGATCACAGAGAGTCCCCTTTTTGACCAGGTGCCTGATACACCTTGTGCTAGAGTAAACAGGTATTACATGGCCTACTTCAAAAATACAAGCAATCTTTGCTAATTTTCTCAGTACTGAATTTTTGTTTTCCTTTTCTGATAGTGTCTCAGTCAAGGGAATAGAAACTAGTCAAAAAGAACAATTATATAAAAAAAAAAATGCTGACAGAGTTGCAAACACACAGTACACATGTATTCCCAGGGTACCAGTGGAGAGCTTTTCCTGGCTTAGAGGTACTCTAGAAAGGGATTAAACCAAAGCAGTACTGACACCTTTTTGATAATGACAATTAAATATTGTATCAATTGTTCAATTAAAAATTATGTTTTAGTACATAATATTTATGCCTTTATGCTAAAAATGACAGCTAAAATAGAAATTTTCCTAGACACAGAGGGCAGAATCCAAGATTTCCACCTGCTTCTGTGTGTCCTCTACAGCTGCTCTTCAACCTCCTTGCTCTCCCTTTGGTTTGGTGAAGATTTTCTTTCTTGGCCCAGACACAATGTGGAAGAAGAGCATTCTCCTACCTTGCAGTGCCATAGCTGGGGGGTTTACAAAGCCTGGAGAGGTGTGTTTGAGTCCTACAAGGGTCTTCACATCCTGAGCACACGTGCTCACAATTTCATTATCAATCAGTGAACTTACTGTTCATTTGAAACAGACCAAAAATCAAACTCTCTACTGAAAAATATAAATTACAGATTGTGGATGTCTTGTGCCTTGGATCATAGCATTCTCTTACTATGTCCCACTTTTCCAGTTTGAACTCCTGACTAGAAGCAGCAGCTTCTTCACAACAGACTGATCCAAACTGAAGTACATGTTCACTTAATTCATAAATTCCCTTCTGTCCTGTGCAGAATGAATCAACACATTCCCACATGTCTTCCTAATAGAGAATCTTGTATTAAGAACCAATAATAAAGTACATCTGGGAAGATTTAGGCACCATATGGCTTGGCATAATATGAATAAATATCAAAAAACTGTGTGCATTCTGGAATTTAATGGACACTGTATGTTTCCATTAAATAAAAGCAGTACTTCCCAGTTATCCCATTTTATTAATAAAGTCTCCTCTAGGCAGGAAGCTTATTTTATAAAGGAGCTATTTAAATAGGTAAAATGGTTGTGCTTACATTGTGTGTTAGTTAACCAATTCCTACATATAAAATGAGGAATATCATTCATATACAGTGCCTGGAATACATTATTACAGAGGTATTCAGAAAAAAAAAAAAAAATCTTATTTCATTACTAAAAATATTTCCAAAAACAGATTCCAGTAAAAAAATACCAAAGAAAACATTCTTTAACTGACATTTCTTTCTGCTTTATTTGGAAAGATAAAATCCTACAGGTTCCATTTTATTGCATTACCCTTACACACAGGAAAACATATCAACTATTTTAACTTTAGTTATCATGAAATTAGTTCTCTAAGGAACAGGTAATAGGCTTAAAATATCATGTTTTAAAATTATCTTCACTTTCTGCAATTATCCCAGAAATAATAATATCATATTAAACCTGTTTTTCAAGTATCCATTAGAATCAGAATGTCAAGTAAGTCATTCTTTCAACATAACAGTAAGATTTGGTTATTTTTATTTGTGGAAATTATAATTATTTACACATACAGCCCTATCACTAGTAGTTCAAGAAAAATAACTTAAGATGTGATGGTGATTTTAGACAAACTGATTAAACACAGCATTATAGCAGACTCAATCAGTTAGTCAGAGCAATGTTCTCTAGATGACGAAAATCTTGTTCTAATTATGTAGTATTTGCGACAAGAAAAATAGATGGCATTGCTCATGACTCTGTACACAGTAATTTCAGTTTACAGATGGTTCAGTTTTATGAGTCAGATGACAGCTTCTCAGCAGGCCTAATGGATTCCCTGAGAGGTGCCAGTGAAGCTCATATCATTTTTCCCCATTTCTTCTAAATTTAGAAGAATTTTCCCAATTCTTCTAATCCAGGTAAGAAAGCGATGACGATACCGTAGCTGCTGACAGTAAGAAAGGCAGGAACAGAAACTCCACTGTCCCCAGTCATTAGGTTGATACCCTAGCTGAGTTTACTACTGTTAAGTGACCTATTATATACTTGCATGACAGGAATTCTATTAGCTTTGCACTGTTTTTTTCAGTGCTTTTAACGGAAAGAAAAAATATTATCATGAATTTGAATTATCCCAAATATTATTAGTCATTTTTTTCATGGAGCTGTGGGGTACCGTGCATGTGGACCCACATGCTCCAGGATCTGTTTTCTTCCTCCTCCTTTATAGAAGACCTTTCTTTATAGAAATAAAAGGCACAAAACCTTGTTGACATGCTTTTGGGTACATGTAAGTTTTAGATATCCATGGTTTATTAGAAAACGTAAGCTAACAGCAATCCTTTTCCTGCATTATAGGTAACATGCCAACCATTGCACATCAATTCCCCTTCCAGTGTTTCTCATTATATTTGGGGATTAGGGGAGGAGTTAGGCGCCTTCTAGGAATTCATACATTGTTAGGCATGTGTGCATGATAGGTTAGTATTTTTTAGATTAGCATTTTTAGTCAGGGGTGAAGAACCTCACTGGGATAGTCTAGGAGCAGAAGGCAGATATATTAAAAGTGTCTCCCTCAGATACAAGAAAATAATTCTTTTGGCAATACATAATTTTAGCAAACTTTATTTACTTGCAAGAAGCTGCCTTGTCATTATTAAAAAAGAGGGAGAAATTTAATCTCTTGCAGGTGGCATTAAAACACCAAAAAGAAAAGTTCCCAAATAGAATATGTCACATAGTGTTGTGCAATGGAAAATGCTCGAATGGTATTTTTGTACTGCGCATGAGATCCAGGCTTCTTGACTGTGCTTTGAGCCAGTGAGCCTTTTCCTGCCCTGAGAGGCAAGGGCTGGTGTCCGCAGTGGTGCAGGAGGTAGCAAGAGGGAGTTAAGGAGCACCTTTGGCATTCGCCCTTTGGATGTGGCTCTCCTTCCCCTGGCAACTTCAGCAGGTGGGCTGGAATGCCTTCATCCCCACCATGTTACAAGGGGCAACTTCAAGGGTTTAAGACACTGAATGTGGCTAGGTCCCAAACCTGGACTTTGACCTGGGCTAAACATACGATAAACCTAATTCAGGGCTGCAGTTTTGCACTGCAGCTATGGTGTGCTCCTGGGGAGCCTTTATGGCCATGTGTCTGCAGCTGTAATCCTCCACAGCTGCCCACGAACGTATGCGGGCTCCCAAGGGGCTGGCAAAGTCAGATCCCTATGAGACTTGTCACAGGCAGCATGAGAGCCCCTTATAGCAGACCTGGTTGTGGGTCCCTGTCTTACTTCCCAGCGCTCAGACAAACGGAGCCGCCTTCTTTTTTCTCACCTAGTTTTTCCTGTCCTGAAGAAGTGCTCTGCAAGAGAATTCACTTGCTGCATCATTAGTGTGATAGCCTTGTGTAGTGGTTGCTTTCACCTCCAAAGCGCTTTGCAAGCATTAGTTTAATTGATCTTTTGCATGAATTTTATCAGGATTGCCTGAACATAACCAAAAGTTCCTCCCTTTGATAAACTGTTACTGAATATTTCTGAGATTTTCTGCTCTTAAATCTTTTCCTAGCTTGCATATATAATGATAGCTTTCAAGGACATACTCAAATCATTAAAATCTTAAATATAAATTGCAACTTGTATTGATTTTCATGGGCTTGTTCCTAGCTGTGTGGTTTTCATAGCTCTGATATTTGTTCTCTCTACCTATTTATATTCACAGCTTTATTCTTTGGATAGCTCAGGTGGCATTGCAAATTCTTTTTAAAGACGTTATTTTAAGAGATCATGTCCTAATGTCAGTTAAGAGCATACAGTTTAGCCTAAAGATTCTGTGACTGCTGAGCTATCAAATTCACTTTGGCATGTACTACCTATGTCAAAAAGTGAGCCATATGTCCATTGTCCAGGTGATTACATATGTAAGCTTCAATTACTCAGTGGGAGTATGCTTGCTAATCTTCAAGAGCTCCACATGAAGCACACTGGCATCTGTTCCCATCTTTATGAACTTCTAGTAAAAGGAGTGTGCTACACAAGCATTGCAGAAATACCCATAATTACGAAAAATAAATAATGGCAGAAATTACCATAATCAGGATTAAAAAAAACAGTTGATATCCACAAAGTGTGCATTGATATTCCTCTGTTATTTTCTAAACGAGGAAATTCATTGTCCTGTTTGCTATATCTAGGAGAGTAATAGTTCCTATGGCATTACTATTCCTGTTTGTGTTACCATAGAATTTAAAGGTTGGGGTTTCAGGCTACAAAGCTTCATACTGTAAAAATACACAATAAAGGAAAGCTGCCTGCCCAAAATAATTTACTGTATGGGAAATAACAGGTAGATGTACCAAATTGATAGAGACAAGATAGTAACTTTTTGGCACACCACTGTAAACAATGGGCATCACACGTGCCACCTTTTAGAAGAGTTATTAGATCTAGAAATTGATGTTATTAATAGGGTTCATATTAATATCATATTTTGCCATTAATTTAATATTTCAGATCCTCAGTAAAATCATATTTCTCAATTAATTGAATATTTAGTTCTCCATTTCAGTCCTTCAGGGTTTGGTGAAATGGACTGCTAAGGAATTTTACAGAGAAGTAAGCCCACACATTTCCAATACTGATCTAATTTCTGATATTGAACTTCTTACTTCCCCAAATTACAGATGCAAATGGGAAATGACTGTGTGAGACCTATAGGGGAATTCCAATATATCTGAAAACCAAACATCCCAAATATGAATAGAAAAGAAATATATGGATGAAAAATAAAAATTGCTGGAACCAGTGTCTAAAAATCACGGACACTTCTGAACATCAGCAAATGCTCTACCTACCTAAACAATGTAGCTTGGTATCCGAAGACATTATATTCTAGCTAGACTATTTTTCCTATTCTCTACTCTTAACTTATTTTTATTTTGTTCTATTTAACAGACACAGGCAAAATCAAGATAGGTGAGCTGGTTTCATATGCTACCAATAGTCTTTTTTTCTGTTGTCTTTTTAAAAGCGATACAAAGATATAGTGAACAATACCTGATTGATACTCTGAAATGTATTATTATTTAGATTGAGCCTTTTCTTATGCAAATTGCATGCTACTGCACTTTAAACCAAGAAGTAATCATGGATAGAAAAATGAAGAGGAAAGAAACAAAAAGACGGACAGTAAACAAATGGTCATTTGACCAAAGGCTGAAAATGCACAAAGACAAGTAGGTATAAGGACAGGACAAGCCTGACATTTCAGATCAACACAGACTGAAAGCATGAAAAAGTCGAAGTGAAACAAGTAAAAGCGTTAATCAACAGAGTATACACAGAACACATTGAAGAGTTTGGCTTTTTTTTTTGTTTTTTGTTTTTTTTTAAATCAGCCAAGTCTTCCTGGTAGTAACATAACGAGACAGTGATGGGAAACTTTTTAACCTTTCTTTCATTATTCATTTCAAATGGTTCTGACCTGTTTGCCCTTCTTCACTACAATGTTATCTAAGTCTTAATAACTTGGTAATTGCTCACTTTTTTTGTTGCCTAAGAATAAATTACTACTTTAATTTGAATGCATTGTCTATTTCTACTCATAAATGATGAGTAGTACTGCTGAATTTATTATTCTAATTATTATGTATATGTAGAACATAATAATCCCCAGCCTCTAAAAACCACTTTTATAGTGTTCTACTGATTTTCTTTGTCACAGATCTCCTCATACCAGGTATCTGCGAGAAACTTACAATCCACTGTGAAATGCCAAGTGTTTCTGGCCTTTTGTAGGCTGTTCAGTGGAACACTGGGCACTAAACTGATCCACATGTGAGATGTGCAGGGAGAAAATTACAGATAGAAGCAAAGCAGGAATCTTTCAGTTTAAGGCCTGATGGCCATTTTCCTAAGCTGCCCCTGCTAGAAAGCTTACCTTGTTAATATTTGCAGTGCAATGATTATCTCATTCCTGACAGTGCAGGGGGAATCTTTCAAGCTATTCGTCCTGTGAACACTCCAGGTGCTACAGGTTCTTAAAACAGAGAGTCTATGGAGAAAACTCAGTTCCATCAGTGCTGTAAAATTAACATAAACATTTTTTTTTCTCCTGTATTTTCAAATCTGCTTCTTGCAAGCATAACATCTATGTAGATATCCTTTGCAAAGGAAACACCATCAGGCCTGCATAATTGATCTGAGGTTACTAGTTCTCACTTTTTTCTGTTCAATATTCATTTCAAATCCCATTGCTCCAGCCTGTGCCAACTGGCATACAAGAATGCAGTAGTGCAAGTAGATCCTCTTCTTTCACTGTAAAATCCTCACTGTTCCTCCACAAGATTTCTGGTCACCCCAAATGGAGTTGCACCCTTGGCAGTGGGGAAACAGCCAATAGGTTCACTGTACTAATCACTGTCTTCTTTTCATTAACATAATCTCACCGATAACTACTGCATTGAAGAGGGCAGTCTAGGAGGAATGCTCCTAATTAAATTTGATTTAGCTACTAGATTCAATACTGGTATATTGAAGTGAATATCTATTGAGATATACTTTAATAGCCTGGGTCATTTATAGAGTGAAACTAGGAGACCTAAAAGTCATTTCTGGCCTTAAAGGTCTCTGAATCTATGGCATTACCAAAAGGACAGTATGTCAACTCTTAGCAGTTAATCTTGACAAAATAAAATGCCATCTCACTGTTTTTTGATTCTTTTATGGCCTTTTGCACCTCCAAAAATATTTGGAAAGGAAGATGGACCTCATTGTCCAGAGCTCTTCTACAATGCATAGTTCTCTCAGACCCTCCATATCCACACCTTACCCTGTTACTAGTTTCCTGAACAAGTTGGCCTTGCTGCTGAACTTCTAACATAGACCTGTATTTTCACATAAAGCCAGGTCTTTTCAGATGGCTAAAATTTTGAGACACTTGTGAATTGGATTGCTTCTGCATCCTCTGCTTGCCTTCTGCTTTCACCTTCTTTCACCTTCCACTGAAAGACAATGTCTTTCAGCAAAGATACTTCCTTAAGTGAATATCAGCTTCACCACAATTCGGTACAAAGATTAAACTCAATTTCACCTTGTTTTTCCAGTGCTATGAGGCTCAGCAGTGGAGTGAACATCTGTTGTTCAATTACAACCAACACCTCGAGTCTGCAGGAAAAAGTCCACAAGATCCCAAGTAGACCCAGTCCTGAAAGAAAACAAACAAAAAAACCCCCACCACATTCTCATTTGATTTTTTGTAGAGCATATTTTGTACTCCTTCCTGCAGTGTCAGCTGTCCTGGACTTACTGCTACAGTGTAGTTTCCTGAAGAGGCTTATCACTCAGCGTGAGCATAATGCAATTGAAATCAGTGGAGCTCTGCTCATATATATCAGCTGAGGTTATATATAACCCGAAGTATTAAAGTGCACAGACACTCTCTGTTACTAAGTATGCTGCTCTACAATTTTGCTGAAAACACTGTAGATAGATGGGAAAATATGTAAATGAGAAGTTTCTAATGCTGCAGCTTTAGATTAAAATGTATAGAAACAAAATTAGAAACACTGGCATGAACACTGTGAAAATAGGTAGGCAACATTTCAACATGGCTATTCATATACTTAAAGTTTAAAAAAAAGTACATTAGAGAGGCAGTATCTGAGGGTAGATTACATTTTATTCAAACTTTTCTTATAATGGCATAAAACCTGTGTCACACACACCCCCCCTCCAACCCCCAAAACAACCCCAGAAAAGAAGGAAGCCTTTCCTCATTAACAATAAAATGTTTCTGACAGGTTTCCACTATCCTGACTAGGTTAGTATCAATCTTTTATAGACCTACATCCAAATTGGCTGTATTATTGTGTATGAGTTCTCCTAATAATATTGTTGGTGATATTTTAAATCATGGGTCATACTGTAAACCACAGATCATACAAACATTCACATAAACTTCTTTTTCAAATCAGTGATTTAGATTCATTCTGATACATCTTCTCTCACTGTGGAATCTGAAGGAAGGTTTATAATATTTCCAGGTACATTTTAATGTAATTCTACTTGAGACATTTCTACAGTTCTCATAATATTCTATTTTTGTGTAAGTTCTTATGTCACATCCTTCACTTGAATATCTGAATGCTTCTCAGCTGCACATAGAGCAACATAACTAGCATCAGTTCTATCTGTTCTCACGTGCTCTCTCCAGAGGTAGAACAGTGTGCATTGGAACATCTTATCTTGGTTTGTTCTCAAGTGCTGATGCTTTCTGATGTATTTGGCGGAGTGTTATGCAGTGTGAAAATAAATTCAGCCTTATGGCATAGGAAGCTGCTGGGTGAGACATCTGAGGGCTTTTCCATGCAAACCGGTCCCCTTTAGAAAGCACCTGTAAAAAGGCTGAACTAAGAAATGGGTTAGTTTCATTCATGCATGCCATATCTGAGCCTCTAGACCATGAGGTGAAGTACAATACTGAGAAGCAAGTCTCATTAGTTATTTATTTTACATAAAAAGGCTTATTTCTTCCTCTTTCCCGCTACAACTGTCTTTCAGGTTGGTGAAACGATCCCAGATGATGTATTCTCTCCTACATTTATAATCATGGCTTGCAACTCAATTCATACATTTTGGAGATATCAGAATAGAAGCATCCTGGAATATCTTCAGGGAACTCTGAAATATCAGGTTTGTTTCAAAAACAAGCTGTATAACATTAAATTAAAGCTTCTTTAAAGTTGAAACTTCTTTCTTTGATGAACAATTAACTTACATTTTCCCCCTTGAATCCTTGTCTACCATGTAAACTGTCATATATTTCTGAAATTGGTTTTGTTGGTATTGCAATTTGAAGTTTATCTTTTAAGTCAAGGAGAGTATAAGATACCTTTCTCTAACACTACCTTTCTCTAACACTATGTTTGATTCTCTTAGACTCATGGTCTCTAAGCAAACCTTGCTCCCACTTGAAGGTTCATTAGGCCCAAGGCAGAAGTATATACTGTAGTACCTGGGGTAAGTGTGAAAATCCAGCGGAATCCAAATTACAGTTTTCAACTGTTTATCTTATCTCATGTATTCCTTGCAGATCTGATAGACCTTAGTCTTTACTCTGAATTTTTGATGGGCTTGAATCTTCTACCCTTTTATTCTTTATTCCTTTTCACTTGCCTTCTTTTATATGGTTTCTCAGGAGAAATTAGCAGTGATGATCAATGGCGGGGTTGCTTTGAATAATTCTGCTGCATGCAAGTAATCAGATGTGGGATTTCAATAGGATGCTCATTAGGCCAACATGAGTCAATTTAACAAAAAGTAAAAAATGTTAGGTACATACTGAGAGAAGCTGGCAGATCTAAGCACTCCCTAGACAGAGGAGAATGGTATTTTCTGTGTGTCATTGTGCACTAACAACAAAACTAAAGCTGGTGGTTTTGAAAAACCTAGGATCCACAGGAGTAATGAACAGCAAAAAATTCTAACAGGACCTTCTTTGTAGTTACCTGAAATGTTTGACAGAGTTTTGAGGTTTTATCCTCAAATACGTGCAAAATGAAGCCTGCTCTTAACTAGAGACAAACTGGAGTTTGTCTGCCTGTATTTTGCTCATGGCCAGAAATTTTTTCCAATGGATAGCTAGAAGCTCTTTGAGTTTGTGTGGACATAGGCAGATACTCACAGCCTCATCATCAGAAACACTGTTCCTGCTTCATTTAAATTTGTTCATAGAAGTAAAATAATGTTTCCCTGTACCCCAGATTTCTTTAGCTTACACGTGATCAGAAAGATGGTTTTATAAAAAAGCTCTTTTGAACATAACAAGTAAACTTTATACTCTCTGTAGTTTTCCTGAATTAAGTTTTTTCCCATAAGTTTTATATGGTAATATTCCTATAATGGATTTCTCTAGGGTGGTTCAAAATCCTATTTAAAAACACGAGTATCAAGTGCAAGTTATAAAATGTATCAAGTGTGAGAGACAAAAAGGAAGAAGAGAGTCTGATGGGCCTTAAGTACATACTTAACTGTAAGCCTGAGCTTCGGCATTTTGGTCTTTTATTTTGTTTTTCCTCTTGGTACCCCACAAACATACACATGACATAAAGTTATAGCTCTAAATGTCTTGAAGGTAAAATAGTTACCATTTGTAATTAATAATCATCAGGGTTTGGGTTTTTTCTAAATAATATTCATCATCAAGTCTCTGTTAAAAAAAAAAAAAAAAAAAAAAAAATCTGTTTTCTGAAGTAGCTCTGTTCCAAGACTGGAATTACTGTTCTGCAGTAAAATCTAAGAGAACAAGCTTAGGTTTAGAAGAACTCCCAGGCTCCCAAGCCACAGCAAGAAGATATGGCCTTGCTGAATCAGGCTCCTGGCTCCACCTGAGGAGCCCAAGGAGCACAAGAGTCCTTCAGCTGTGGGATGCCTGACACTGGAGTTCCCTTTGCATTGCCCATGGTATTAGGAAGCAGGGATTGTTGTTTCTCAAACAGCAGTGTCACAGTGCCTCATCCTGGGGAAGATGGCTCAGCCAGAAATTTCAAGGAGAATTGGACAATTAAACCCCTGGAGGCTCCTTCCCCCTGAAGTAGAGGAAGAAAATAAAAGATGGTTATTTCAACTCTGTACATTAAAAAAAAAACAAAAAAAAACAAAAAAAAACAACCCAAAACACCTAACGGTTACTTAACACACTGTGACATTTGGAACAAATTGGTATTGCTTCTAAGACACCTTACACGCAAATCTATAATGTCTGTATTTCCAGAAGAGAGACAACTATCATGGATCTTGGTAGATTATCTGAAGAATAAGCAGTGAGCCTGGTCTGTAGCCTGGAGAGAGCACTGAGATGGAGTCCAATCTGACTAGTGTTCAACCAGCAGATAATACCTACCCCCATCCTTATGACCTCTGACCCATCCCTTCCTGGTTGAGCTGGCCAAGTGTCCTTGGCTGAGCTGGGCTGGAGGGACCCCCCTCCTCTGGGGCAGCTTTAGATGTCATTCAGGGACGTACTTTGGACTTGCTGTCCAAGCTGGCATGTGTTATCCCTTCAGGAATGTTTTGGTCACATTTCCAAGCTCTTGCATGCAAACAGCAATTCCAGGAACTCTTTTCTTTTTAATGAGAATTTCACTCCTGAGTGAAGCAAATATTGCAAGGAATTTGAGATCCTACCATTGGGCTTATAGTGCTTCTGCTGCAGTCCAGCCCTGTGAACATTTGCAGACACATTAGCAATGCACATTTTACCAAACATTGCCTGGGGGCTCTCAATGAGATCCAAGCACATAAAAATGGGGTTAATCTAAAGTCCAATTTATTTGAACCTCAGGGCACGTAAGTCCGTAAAACAGGCAAGCCAAAAAAGGAAAAAAAAGGAAAAACAAACCAAAACCAAACTACTGTTTTTAATGGGGAAAAAAATCTGTGAACTCATTAATCTGAAATTGGAAGGATTCAGGTAACTGTGAAAGAGCAGAATTGTAGTTGTGCCTTCTGCCGTAGCAGAACTAAGCCTTGTACCATTAATAAAAAAAAATACAGCTTTAGCTCATTTTTCAGGTTTTTATTTAAAAAGAGAAAGCCTTGCAACAAAGAACAGAGGCCAGCTTCGCCTATTTATTCAGTTTTAATAGAGATTGTTATGTACTGTAGCATTATTCTCTGTGCACACTGATGTTCCTGTTTTCTCTCCACTTTTCTCCTTAGTGTGAAAGCTGTCTCTTCTCACTAATTAAATTTCATTACCTCCTACTGAAGTGAAGAGACTGAGAGATTGCTGGCTGACTGCCTTTGACACACTTAATCAATCCCTAGAGAACAAATAATGACCCTTTTTTTGTTTCTTTCTAACTTGTAACCTTTTTTCCCATCCTGAGACACAGTTTCCCCAGTCATTTGAATTTATGTCCATCTTCAGTTTCAGAACCCTAATGATAAGTAATTCTGTGGTCATGTAAGTAATCAATAAGAGGATAGTTACTCCTCTCATCTTTGACATGAATATTAAACTTGCAATGTCATTTTGCCCCTAAAAACTCGCTTTAGTATCATGCACGGGAAACTCTGGAATCTTGCTTTCTGGGGACACCACCAACGCTGTGTTCACCCAGCCTTATCTATAAAGTTATTTACATAAAAGCTGGGCTTCAGTTATAGAGTTTCTATTAGTTATACCTCATTTTTTAATTATGAGGACAAATCAGTAAGCAGTGGAGCTCTACTGATTTAAGAGAAGTGACATCACACACAAACTTTACTATAATTCTCAAGTTATGACAAACAGAACTGGGTGCTAAAGACACTTGTTATCAGCTAGTAAATCTGACCAGTTCAGAAAGACCATGTGGAAGAAATAAGTAAACCTCTAACAAATAATTGTCTTTACCATATTCACTTTTGGGGGGGGGGAGGTGTGTGAAATGGAGGGGGCATATGCATTACTTCTTTCCCATTCAGATAGAGCACAGCTTCTACCTTCAGATAAGAAGTGGTGAAGGAACAAAGATTAATTTTTTTCTTAACTAAGGAGCATTTCAGCTGCCATGTAAACTGTGACAGCTCTAACCTAGTGAATCAGGATTACAGCTTTATTTGTACTTTAAAGCATCAATACACAGAACATTTACATACATGCCAGTACACGTACGGGTCATTTTTAGCCCCTGAGGACTTATCTTTCTGTCCCCGGTTGACTTCCAAAATGAAGTCTTTAAAAAATTTCACTTTTTTAGCTGACTGCATGAGACCTCATTCCTGTGGTGAGACTTTGTGAGACTCAATTACATTTATGTGAGCACTTACCATATGTAAGCATGTACTTATCCACTGTCATAAACCACTCAAATGTCTAAGTCACTACAGTATACAATTTGTCACGATAGGACAAAGGGAAAGGTCTATATGTTTTTCTTGATATACAAAACTAACCCTGTGCCACTCTTTTCAGACTTCTCTTTTGGTTCAAAGCAGCTTTCCCTCTTTGGTCCACTTTCTTTGCTGGGATATATACTTTGTACACAAGATATCAGTTCTGTTGCTATGGAAATCAGTGTTAGAACTGATGTTTTTCTTTTTTTTTTTTTTTTTTTTTTTTATTTTTTGAAAAGATT
>VYXH01010535.1:0-13719 GCA_013397275.1 Burhinus bistriatus
CGCTTGTCTCTCCAGAGTCCCTAGCAGGGTGATGCCCGGCCCGGCCCGGTTCGGTCCGCCTGGGGCGGGAATCAGTGCTGTCGGCCACGGGAGCCGCGGAGGAACCTCTCCGGGGTCGCTGGAGCTCTTTGCCGCGGGGAGGACCGGGGAGGGGCAGGGCTGTCCCGACGGGAAACACCGGGCTGCGACACGTCAGTGGCGAGCCTCGGGGCTTCCGGGGTCTGGCGGCAGCAGGGGGCCCGGCCGGCCCTCATCTCGCCTCTGGCGGAGCTGCCGGGGCGGGACGGGCGACTGCCGGGCGAGGCGCCGGGCGGGAGAGGGGCGCGCGGCCTGGGCGGTGGGTGCGCCCCTGGTTCTGTCAGACGGGGCTGCCCGGCGGGGCGGGCGGGGTGTTTTAACTGCGCTCCCCGGGGATGTGGCAATAATTCCTGACGTGCTGCCCCCTGACCCGGCTGGTAGAAACTGCCCTTCCCGCTCCTGCCTGTCAGGTGTGAGGTAGCGTGCTGGAGCGCTGTCAGGCGTCAGGGACTTAGAAGACTGTCAAAGAGTTAGTCGATGTAACTAGCTTTTAACTGGTGCTTTAGGTTACTGCTTTCAAGATTAATCTATGCCATGTAAAAATCAGAACACGTATCTTCCATGAAACTCTTGCAAACTGTAATTTAATATTGTGATCACTTTAGGTCCTGCAAAGCACATGTTATTTGTCTCTTGCCTCCTCCCCTCATGTATTCACATAATCCTTTTCTTTCAGGATCATGTACCATGGGTGAACCTGTATCTGAATCTGAGTTTGCAGCCTTGGCTTTTTATGCTGGTGATAAATCTTGCTGTGAATTGGTAAGTAGGTTTAAAACTAGATGAAAAACTTGCAAGATGTTCCAGTAGGGTTTGTACCCAGATCTGATCTACAGAGTAATTGCTAGTGTTGATTAATTCAAACTGATGCAAAGACACCTTATACCACTGTATGTTGCTCACTTGCAAAAGTACTAAACTGGGGTAGACCATAGGGACTGTGTATCCTCTATCAGGCAAGCTTTACTGAATGCATATACAACGATGTAAAACTAGGCGGTAGTGCATAGGTCCTATTAACAGAACTTGACCAATCTGTTGGCTGTGTATCCAGGCCGTGCTTGGGATGATATACCTCAGAGTGACAGGTTCAGTTTTTTTAATTGCAAAGCAATCGCAATTTAGTTCATGAAAGTTCAAGTCTGCAAATTAACTACAGAGTGTTCACCCGTTCTTTGTTCTTGTCATGTCTTACGTTTTTTTCTAGGTCTTTGTGCCCAATAAGGCCTCTGCTTATTTAGCTGTTGTTTTTATCAAATAAACCATAGCACTATTCTGTTTTAATATTTCCAAGAATACTTTCTTTGACTCTTATTTTCCCCTTCTTGCTATGCTTTAGGAGTCTTAGAAAACACTGTGGTAGTTAATGTTTCTGCTGCTTGGAAAGTTCAGTTATGAGTTATTTATCCTCAGTGTTGTTGCTACCAAATACTAACTAGCTGGCCTACTATTCTTCTTCCTATGCAGAAACAAAAAGTACAGGTAAATTGAATTTCTTACTTGTAAAGCTGTATCTTTGCAAGGGACTATTACCAGTAGAGTAGTGAGTCTCATTAGAAATTGTTTATATTGATAAAGACTTTTTTTGTGTGTGTGCTATGGACAAAATAAAGTACTTTAACAGCTATGTTAGCATAAGATACTAGACATTTTATTCCTTAAGGTGATGCATGTGCTGTGCTATGGAAAGAAAGCCCTTGACTCTGTGCAAGTGCTAAATCTTGGTTTTCATATTTGCTTTAGTGGAAGTACCACCTCGGGCTTGATGTCTAGAGGGGGTGTGTGGTTTGTTTTGTTTTTAAATATTGTAGCAAAATCCACACTGTGGAGTGAAGGGAGACATTCAGTCATCTTTCAACTGATTGTGAAATAATAGTTAATTTTTTTCCTCTTTGTTATCGAATGTCTGTTAAATACGTTGATGTTATAATAACTTATTTTTGGGACTAAGCCTTGATTTATATGTAATGTTGTAATCGTTCAGAAATGCTACTTTGGGTGAAATCATGTGATTGCTTGTCATCATCTTAGGTCAAGTTAGTAAGTCATTGCACAGCGTGCTAGTATTTCCAGAAAGTCTGCCACAGAAAGAATAAAGATCTTTTAAAGAAACCTTATGAAAGATGTTTGGTAATTAGTTTGGTTTTATACTTTTCTCCAGTCATATTCAGAAATAGCTTTGCATTTCTTTGAAATGATAATGCAGCAATACATGGACACGATACGTAGTATTTATTAAATGACACATATATAATGTTTGTTAAAATAATAGACTTTGTAGAGATCTGTAAAACAGAACAAAGTAATTTATTCTTCAGCTTGAGAACCTCATATGGAGTACTATGTTTTAAACCCATTACAGTATTGATACAGTATGCTGCTATGAAGTAGTGAATCAACCACTCATTCCACTTATTTTGAGATATATATATTTATTTAAATATACATGCACTAACTGTTAAAACTTAATTATTATTTTTTGAAAACCTGTGTTGTCTTCTTAAACATGTTTCCATAGGTGTTCTTGAACACTATATTGCTGCCTAGTACCTGATTTTGAATTACTAATTTTTAGAATACTATTATAGTGCGATTTAATACGTTGTTTAAACTATTAAAAGTTTTCCCATCCATTCATAACTATTAATCTATGGATATTTTTTTTAATGGATATGCAGGTAAACATTTTTTTTCATAAGACAGCAACTAAACCATTGTGTTAGATAACTCTAGTAAACATGCTTTTTTCCCCCTGTTTGTTTTTGTTTGGTTTGTCTGCTTTTTGGCTGTGCTTAATGTGAATTATAAAGATTGGATCCAAAGGGGTTTGTTTTTTGGTAGTGCAAAATATCGCAAACTTTCCTTGTTTTCCTCAGAAACCCATTGGCAGAACTGCAGAAACATGTGGGAGAATGGGGAATACCAATAGTATTTTATTCTTGAGGAGATGGGATGGGGGGAAAAAGCATGGGGAATTCACCCACCTCATATTGGTCTTAGAAGATAATGAGATGCTGGTGAGCATTGAATGAGTATTATTAACGTTTATAAAAAGCTTCTGTTCGGAATGAGTAGGTACATAGAAATAATTTTCCCATCTAGGTCCATCGTGTATGCATGAGTATATTAGTTAACTACTAAATAATTATAATCAGTAATAGTTAGCTAAATAATTTTAGTTAATTATTAATTAATTTTATTAATTAATATGTCTGCATTAGTATTTTAGTTTGGATCAGGAGAACTCTTTTGAAACAAATATCCCAATTGTCACCGTCTCTCATGTTTTGGCTTATGTTGTGAAGAGGTCTTGGAGCGTGCTAGTTGGATTCATTGGGGTGAATGATCTAGAAGGTGCTTTTAAGAGTATAGGTAATGTGCATCAACGACGATTGGATGCTCTGTCTATAGGACTAGATCTGAACCAATGGAAACTAAAACCACTTGAAGAGCATATAATGGCAAAGTAGCCTGCTTAGTACCAAATTCTTTGCTTTATGGATTTGTTTCCGATTTGATCATGCTGCTTGCTTATGAAGGTATAACCATAGACTATCTTTTATACTGGTGCAATAATTACCTTTTCTTGAGAAAAGGAATTGGTGTCAGATCGTAAAAATCACTTCCATTCCTCCCTTCACCTGATGTAAACAGTTTATATTGGTTTAATATTTAGAAACGGTTAAGTAATCAGCGCTTTAGTTAGTGCAATGCATTTGCAAGATGTGCAACGTTAAAAACCGTGTTTGTCTTTAGGGTCATGGCGTGTTTATACAGCGATCGCCTCATAAGCCTAAAACAGGTATGTAAACTAAACCAATATTACATAACTTTCTAATGCACTTTTTGTGCTGTGCTTGGATCTTCTGCTTTTTCATTTTTTTCCTTATTTTGTCTGAATAAATAGAAAATTATTATTTCTGAGCAGAAGCATTGGTATGTTCTTTTACACTGGAAGAATTCTCATATTTTTGTCCTAATGTAATATGCAGATGACTGCTATACGTTTGTGAGAAGAGTGCAAGTAGTCAATAATACATATACACATGCAGTAAATTAATGCTATGAGGATGGAGATTTAAGGTTTGTATTAATTACCTGTGTTTTAATTGTAGCTGTGTTTTAGCTGTATATGTCTAAAGACACCTTCAAGTTGATCTTTGTAGGTAAAGTTTTGCAGTTACAATATTTAAAAATTTTTGATAGGTGCAGAAAAGCAGGTGGCTCAACAGTATGTCACATTCTTCAAAACTGTATTCACTATAAAAATGGAAACCTGTAATACATAGGAAACTCAGATGAACACAGCCAGCTGTGTAAAATGAATTTTTGCATATATTCAGACTCTTGGATAATACTGCTTCTGCTCTGAGAGTACTTGATGCCACCTCAGTAGTGTAATAAGGTTCTTTACCTTTCCAAAGACAGTCTCTGAGGGAAATGGATCTATTTTTGAAAGAGCCATGTATCACACACATAATGACCTCTGGAGAGAAAAGAAGAATATTGCTTATCTTTTTGTACTATGTTGCTATGTGCCACACTACTCTGGATTTATTGTAGAAGATAATTAAATGAGTACAGTTAGAAGAGGCTCATGTTTTAGCTTGAAAATAGCATCCCTTACAGCCACAGCCCTTGTTAGGCTCCTCATTAGAAGCAGGCTGCATTTATTAATTTATAATATATTATATCAGTACAATTCACAACACAAGCAATTCCTTTAGCAAGGAATTTAAAGCCTGCGAGCAGGTCCCTATTCTTACCTCCATATAAATTCCCTCTCCCCCTTCAATTTATAAAAAAACACAAGTTGCCAGATGTAGTGTTCAACTTTTCTTGTTTTGGTTAGATAGTACTTAGGAATACAGTATGGAAATAACTGTTGTTTTTGATTGTTTATTTGGACTTTGGTTACTTGTAATGCCTGAATTGTGTAGTCTAATTCCTAACTGTTTTCTTGAAGATGTTGATCCCTGTGAAGTGTGGTGCAGTCAGCCGGTTGATATATTAAGAGAATATTGCAACATTATTAAAATACGCATATTTTGGCCTCTTCTCTTCAAAAGTGAAAGTAATTCGTTGGTAGCTGATTGGAGGTAAGTAATCATGTTCTGGAAGTGATTTCACCATCCCTTACGCTTCTTTTTGTTACCTGTGAAAGATGATTGTATACTTTCAGTAGGGTTAAGCTGTCTGCAGGAATGTTTCTACTAGTGGGACAACCTGGTTAAGGTCAGAAGGTATAGTTCTTGAATATACAGAAGAAAATATTAAGAATGGGTTTCTGAAGTTTGGAATCTAAGAGTGTGTTTAAGTACTTAAATGGATGCCTTATATTTCAAAAGTACCAAAAGCTTTGCAGTTCTTCCCTCCCTGCCCGCCGCTGAAGGGCTTGATTTGAGTTAGTAACCATGCTCTTGCTTAGATCTAATTACCATAAATATTAGTAATTAAGTCCATGTAATACAGTGTTATTTTTCTAATTAATAACTTGCGCTGTTTTTAAGCAGTTCACAGATTTTAGACCGGAACTGGAAGAGACTCTGTGATTTAGAGGTTTTGGAAGACCTTGTTGATTTAATTAAAAAAGTTGTTGTAAGTACTATATTTTAACTTTGTAAGTTTTCACGTATAATAAGTTAATTAATTCTGTACCTTATGCAGCTTGGGATCGTATCTTAAATTAGACATTTCCTTTTGCTGGACTGAATAAGTCATCTGATAGTTGAGTTGCAGCTTTCTAGAAAGAAAGTGTGTCATAGGCTTTATTACGGTTGGGATAACTTACTAAATATTTGCAGAGTCAATAATACTATTGACTGGAGCCCTTGTAAATTGCTAAGAAAGAGAATAATATCAGTGAGAAAAATGGCACTGTTCCCTGATGAGCAAGTTAAGTACTTCCCCCACCCCCACCCCCCCATTCAACAAATTATATTTAAAATTTGCTATCGTTGCTGTCTTAAAACAGAAACATAATAGTGCAGAGGAGAGAATGATATAAGAAATGTTCTCAGCAGCTGAAGGGAAGAGCTTTTTTATTTTTATTTTTTTTAAAAATTTAGGTATGACATGTTTTTTAAAAAATTGGTTTGTTGAAATTCTGTGCTCAACCCCAAGCTACACTTTTCCAGTTCACCATACTGTTATATAACTTTCTATGATTAGGTGTTCATGTACTATATTGATCTCGTGGATTCATACTTCCTTATGCCCTTTTTGCTGCTTCCTTCTTCAGGCTATCCGAGTGCTCTATTTTCACCTCCTTGTACTTCAGGATGTCCCTGCAGTTTTTCCACTTTGTCTCATGTGATGGGTTCT
This sequence comes from Burhinus bistriatus, assembly GCA_013397275.1. NCBI lineage: Eukaryota > Metazoa > Chordata > Aves > Charadriiformes > Burhinidae > Burhinus > Burhinus bistriatus. Next base: position 6,403 of record VYXH01010535.1, read on the forward strand.
TGTGCTGTTTCCTCCTCTGGTAGTCTCCCATTCGATCTTTATACGAGAGGGTCTGTGTATATTCCCGTTCCCCTGTTTACCTCTGCTTCCCTCTTCTTACTTCCTCAGCCTGTATCTCCTTCTCCATGTAAAAGATTGTATATCCAATAGTAAAATTTATTTGGAGGAGTAGAAGATCTCAGGAGAGGAAGTACTGTTATTTTGGATGGTTTTCATTGGATGTATCAGCTGGTTCTTTGGTATGTAAATAACTGCAGAAGGTGGTTAAAGTGGCTGACTTTCCTAACCAGATATCATAGCATCCATGAATTCTCTATTTCCATGTCAAGATTTATTTATTTTTCAACAAACATGGTAGGGGATTTGCAACTGAATACAAGAATATTTCCTGAAACTTTGAAATCGACCAGAGCAACTGTCCAAATGATACTGCATTCAAGCAGAACAGAAAATGTTATTGAGTTGAACCTGAGCAGAGAGAAACTAAAGTTATCAGATCTTAATAAGTTGTTTTTTATTTGTTTTTATCCCTCTTCCAGAACGTTCCACCTTTTATCAGTGGCATACTGAGAATTGGCAGCAGAATAGAAAACGTAAGTTTCTGGAATTATTTTAAATAGGAATGCTTCTTTATGTGTGAACACAAACAAAATATTTGCACAAATATCCAAAATTTTAGAATGTTTGCATAAATAAATTGAGTCTGTAATTTTTGGAATATGTAGTATATAGAACTGGGGTTGCCAGTTGTTGCAACTCTGAGCCTCAAAACGAAATCTGTGAGTGACAGGAACTGTGAAATAAATATCATCAGTGTAAGAAGACCAAAATGTGTGAGAACTTTGGGTGTAGTTCACATGCTGAAAATAAATGGTTTCTCTTGGAGGTTACTACTGCAGTGTGGTGGATGGGTTTAGGCTGTGCAGCTGGACCCCAGGTCAGCCCTCCAGTATCAGCTTTGGTACCTGCTGGTGGCTTTCCTTGTTGCTTTCTCACAGATCTACCACTTCTTGTTGAAGACTTATTCCTTTAAGATGTCTAATATTAAATACTTCTTACTACTAGCTATATGAAGGCTATTGTTGTACCATATAAAAGTAAACCAAATTAGTCGTAGCCACCTGGTCAGAAGAAAATTGGTGTTACAGTTAAAACCAAGTTAAAGCACAGCTCTAAGTGGGTTAGGACAAGCTCAGAGTAAGCCTGACAATTCTCAGCGCTGTGGCAATGCAAACTCTGTACAAAGCCTGTGGCCTATTACTAGCAATGGCAATGCTGTATGAAGGGGCTACAGGGCTACAAGTAGGGCTAAGCTTGATCACTGAAATGATGCAAAAGTGCTCCTCTTTGGAGACAGGTTGGAAATCTTTTATGATATTCTGAAATAGTGCTACTGATTCATTTTGAAGGACTGTGAATGGCTGGGTAAAGTTGTGGAAAAAGCTTTGGAAACCTGCTGATCCATCTTCATTATCAAATTTGGTGTACAGTAGAACTATAATCATTACATTTTTCAGCTTGTAAACTTTGGACTGTGAAAATTCTTAGTTTCCCTGTGTTTGTCAGTTTTTCCCCACCTTTTGGTTTCTGCTGCCTTCTGTAGGTTAACTGCAAAAGCTAAAATAAAAACATTGATGTTAGAAGACTCTGATAGTAGCAATAGGAGAAGCAGAATAGGTACGATTGTATGTTACTGCTGGATAACTCAGTTCCTGTATTTTTAGTGATATTTGTCTTAGTCATGTGGTTTTTTAATTATTTTTCAAAATCTGTAGGCCCAGATAATGGGGAGTATCCCAGGCAACGGGCATTCTTAACTCAATCCCTCTCCTTCAAATAAAGCTCAGTAGCTCAAGGAATTTAAATTGAGTTTGAATAGAGAGGAAGTAATAATTTACAGAATTAAGTCTTAGCCCTGGCCTGCATGTCTAACAGCCTGGAGAACATTGTTTTTTTTAATCAGGCTTGTCACTTCACACCGAAGCACATTTCTGTGCAGGCATTAAAAAAAAAAGTTTCTAAATCAAATTCTATAATTTGAATGGCTCCCCTGTCTCCTGTAGAAAGAATGTCTATTTTCATTTTGTGAATATGCTGTATTATGCTGTGCTTGAGTTATCCAGGTATTTATATTTCTGAGCTGTTGTCTATTTCAAAGGCTGACAAATCAGGAACATGTGCATAGTGTGCTACAGTAGTATTGTTTGTTATACTTACATGGAATGCTTCCACTATATTGCCAGAGCTGTTGTTTTGTGTGGGGTTTGTTGTTTCTGTTTTAAGACTGCTTTGTGTAGAATTAGTTACCTTTTTTTCCTTTATTTTCCTCTTCTTCAATTGAGATAGGGTGTCTTTGATGTTGGGGATGCACTTGATTGGGTCAGATACACAGGTGATGTCAGTATTCTGCAGAGGCTGGAGAAACTTGGTGATTTTGGTTGGATCTATCTTGAAATTTTCTTTGCTGAATGTAAGTATGAAAACTTTTGAAAAAGACAATGGTGAGGAAAGTCACCTGTGTTGTAGTTATGACATAGTTAATGTTTGTATGTATTTCATTAATCTGGAAGTGACTGCAAGAGTGACTGGCAAAATGATGGTGGTGATGGTGGTATGGTTTTTTTTCCTTGTTTTTTGCTTATTTGAAGCAGCCAAGTCTTCCTTGAATCTGTGTATGTGGGTCGTATTTACAGTGCACATGCTCTTTCTGAACAGGAGGTCAGAACATTTTTTCACTTTAGTGTCCACTGTCGGCTGTATGTGTACCCTTTATTCCTTTAACTTAGGGTTAAGTTGAAAGTTGCCCAACATATTATTTGATTCTTTCTGTTAAATGTTTGGCAGAGCATTTTGTCAAAATATTAATTGAGATGTTATTCATATTTCAAAAATTAGCTTATGCAGCTCATGAGAGTTACCATAAGATATTCACGCTAGCAGCAGAACTTCTGCTGAAATGACAAAAAGCTCCCAGGCCTGCTGTTTTTGACGTATGTTAAATGGCTTGTATTCTGCTCTGTCTTTTTTGCATATACGCATTCTAACTCAGCTGTTGCAGTAAGTAACAGGGTGGTAGAAATCGAATTTCCACGTGAGAAGAAGAATCTTTTTATAGTTAAGTACTGAAGTACAAATTCTTTAAAATGCAAATTTCTTTAAAACACAATTGAGTTTCACTTGATTGCTTGAAATTAGGCAAGCACTTAAATATTTGACAATCTGCAGCCAGTTATTTGGGGCTTACCAAATAATAAATAATTCCTTTTCTTTTGAACATTTCTGTTGCTTGATTTGTTTCTACTATTTAGTTGGTACGTCAAATTTTGTTCCAGTCAGAAAACAGACCGTGATTCTTAGCACCAGAAGATAAACCCTACTTCTTGTCTTTGTTAACTTCTTCACCCATTGTATTTTTCTGAATTTTTTCTGCAGGCAAACGTTATATTACTAAAGTTGCTTTGGAAGATTGTAATTTAGTTGAAGAATTTAAAGCTGTGACGTGTGAAAACTGTAGGAAGGTGAGAGAAGATATCAGAATGTGTTTGTGCTTTTCCTTTTTTGTTGTTATTTTTTGTGTTTTTTTTATGATCAAAGATAAAAATTTCAAAAGCTTGAGTGAGTAATTGTCCTGACATAAATAGTTATCCTGAGAAATCCCAGCCTAATAAACAGAACATTAGTTGTTTATGTTGCCAGTGTACATTGGAGAGTGTTCCCCTCCCAATCCCCCCCAAAAATCTCAAGGAAATGCAGTTAATATTTATAGAAGATTGTTCAACTTGATCCTTCTAACACAGAAATAAGATGCTCTCAAATTCTTTGCCATTTTTTTCTACAGGAGTCTGGTTAATTCCTGTGTCTTCCTTGCTACAATTCCATAGTTCAGGCGCTACGCTGAAGGGCACTGAGTAGGGAACTGATTGAGCTGTGCTGTACTCAGCTTACTTTGCTATTTGACACGTGCTTGCTTTTGATGATGACTATTATGGAACTCAAGAGACCTTCTGAGTTAGTCTTGCTTTTTAATCACTGTTCATTGTATTCTTGTCTGCAAAACATTTTCATTTGTACACTTTTAAGCTTATTAATTGCAATGAATTAAAAATATTTAATTACAATTAATAGTGCATACGTAACCTGTTTTCACAAGCATAAAAATATAACTGCCTCTTGTTGAATGTTTTTTTTTTTTACTTCTCATTGCAACTGAGTTTAATTACACTGGTTACCGAATTGTTTTTTCTTGTTTTCACAGAACAGTGAATCTATGAAACAGAAAGGAAATGAGGAATTTTCCCAAGGAAACTTTGATCATGCTATAATGTCATACACCAAAGCCATAGAGTTTTGGTAAGAACTGAACTGGTTAACTAGATTGTGCTGTATCATATGTATTCAGCTTATTCAGCTTTATCCTGATTTTGTATAGTTTTGCATGAGCCACTCTACTTAGAGGCCAAATGATACCTAATTTAAAAAAAGCTACATAACACATTTTTTGTTCTATTTTATTTCTTGTTACTAGAGGCTGTTTGCTCTTTTACTGTCCCAAAAGTTCTGGTATCTGCTCTTGACAACTCTGTATGTGACAGGCTTAATTTCATTTGGGAAGAAATTAAACAAGACTTACAAAAAGTCATTTGCTGAAAGGCTTTGGAGACTTTCCTGGGCTCTCTAAAGGGGCAGGGAGACAGATTAAATGAGAATTTTGTGTCCTATGCATATAGAGCATTTGCCTCCGTCCTGTAGTATGCGTATAATGTGAACTAGCTACAGAACGCTGGTTTGGTGTAATCACTACTTGTGTTGTAGTCATGCAAATGCTGCTTTTACAAGTTCTGGTGTCTATGAAATATGATGAAATTCATAAAGTCCCACCTTTCATAAAAATTCATTGTGCAACCTGTTTTATTTTTTCATTTTGAAGTGCAGTTGAAAGGATTAGCATTTTGCTGATGTCTTGCTTCAGATCTTATGTCACATAGTAGGATACATTTCAATCCCAAATTCGAGCTGATTTTAGCCTCCTTGAAAAGTTGGGTAGGCTGACTTTGGTCAAGTGAGTGTATCTGAGATGATGGAGCAGGCTGGAGAAGGCTTTGCTCAGGGTAGCTGATGAGGGGGAGGGAGGAGCCAAAGTCAGTGAAAGAGCAAAAGAAATCTCATGGCTTGGAAAGGGCAAAGGAAGTCTCATGGTTTCCAGGGGCTGTAGAGCTGAGCTGTTGTTACAGCTATTTGTCAGAAATTGTTCTTTGTACTTAAGACCCTGCTGGAAGGTGAAGGATAGCTCAGTGATGTCTAACAGCTAGGGAATCCTTCTTCATCAGTTCTGTGCGCTGTCTTCCCTTTCTCATTCTTCCAGTGTGAGCTGACTTTCATCTCCTTTGTCATCACACTCCTTCCCTAATTAGCTGCATCCTCCCTTGGCTTCCTTTCAAGTGGTTGCTGGATTACATATACCAATTTCCCCCTCTCATTCTGTCCCATCCCTGGAAGTGTTCAAGGCCAGGTTGGATGGGGTTTTGAGCAACCTGGTCTAGTGGAAGCTGTCCCTGCCCATGGCATGGGGATTGGAATTAGATGATCGTTAAGGTTCCTCCAACCCAAACCATTCTATGATTCTCCATTAAGTATGCTGGGGGCACTGCTTTAGCTCTTTAGAACTGCTGCTTAGTCTGCCCAGTCAGGCAGAGAGTTATGAGAAAGTTGTAGACCCAGTGATCCAGAAGTGTTCATGAGATGTTTGATTTAATTAGGTCTTCAAAATTAGGAATTCCAGAACAAAATAAAATGAGATGTATGTGACACTCAAGCTAGCTTTTCAATGCTTTGTACCTTTTTTGCCTTTTTGTTTGTTTGTGGGGTTTTGTCTTTTTTTTTTTTTTTTTTCCCAAACAACTGAGATTGTAGGAAACATACTAGCCATACTTTTGCACCATTTGAGGTGTGCTTTGATATGTTTGTCAAGAGCCTAGTGACTTGGGGAAGGAGTTTTAAAAAAAAAAAAANAAAAAAAAAAAAAAAAGGCAGAGAGATTTAAAGTAGCCTCAGAGTGATTTGAATTGGTTGGAAGTTGCATTAGTGGGCCCAAATCTTACAAATTATTACATAATTAAAACTAATATTCACTAATATTCTCAGTGACTTAACTTGTAAATCAATGTGACTATTCAAGGAAGCTTCTATATAATTGTTGGTGCTAGAGTGCTTGCAGACAATTATTGTGAAAACTTACTTTTTTTTTTTCCCCTTAATTTTTTCAAAAGTAATATACATTACTAACTTCTCGTACTTTTTTCTTTAAGTCCTGCAAACCATCTTCTGTATGGAAACAGAGCTCTTTGTTTAATTCTCACAAGGCAGTACAAGTAAGTAACCCCTTTTTTATAATCTGAAATGTTGTGGTGATCAGCAGTTAAAAATTGACAATATACTTAGGAAAACAGTATTTTTAAAACTTAAGTATGTAGTAATTGTGATGTTACTACCTTATAAAACTGATATTAAGAAAAATTAATAATATTAGCTGTATCTGTTGGCACTATGTAATACCATTGAAAATTTGTGTGTGTGGCAGGGTTATACAACAGAAAAAAAAATCTCAGTACCAGTGAGTATTGTGATTTTTATTAAACCTCTTGAAGAAGAGATCAGTGTGGGTATGGGGGTTATTTTCCTTAAGCCAGTTTTTAAGCTAAAAATCTTGTTTATGAACAAGGTGGATATATACATTTTATATAAAGCCAACCGAAGAATTTATTGTTAGTATAATTGAAGTCTTAAGGGTCTAGTTGTTATTAGTCTAGATCTAATTGTTGAAATAAAAAGAAATAATAACAATGTAATTAAAATTGGTATCCACATCATTTTTTCTGGCCATTTTCCTGGTGTTATGCTTGCCCCTCCACTGCACCTCTGGGTGGCTACTGCAGTCGGCAGTTCCACTGCTGTGGCAGTGGGGTGAGAGCTGTCAGTGTGCACAGTCCTTCTGTGGGAGGAAAGTGGTGTTTGTGCTGATGGTTTCTTGTTCCTCGCTCTGGCATCCACTTGAGGTCACTTTTGTGTTTGCTAACATGCTATTACACCTTTGCTCTGTCTTTGTCTGCAGCTCCATGTTACATGTGACTTTACTATACATGTTACTTTTTATGGATATTACTTTTTTTTGTTACTCTCTTTGCCAATTTGTATAGAATTGACATGTCTTTACCTGACTGTTGGTGAATTGTTTATAGCCATGGGGTCTCCAGTGCCAGGCCTGTGCCCTGTATCTTGTCAACTTGTGTCTGTACTTGGAATCACGAAATTGTTAGAGTT
>VYXH01010537.1:1209-21794 GCA_013397275.1 Burhinus bistriatus
TTCACCTGGTCACACCGCACACAGGTGGTGTCTCTGCTGTCCTCCAGTGCGAGTGACAGGCTCAGGCCCTCCCTGCAGCCAGAGACCTGCACGGCTGCATGTTTTTTCTAGAAGCTCCGTCTGGGTCACCACATTCCTTCTCGCAAGGGATTTCGGATGTGTGGTAACCATGGCTAGGTCCTCTTCTGGGAGGGTAATGACCGCTAGTTAAGTTGAGTTTGCCTCTTAAGCCAGGAGGGGGACCAGTTACCACCAGTTGAATTTACCTCCCTGAGCGCCCACTGAGTTCCTCCAGAAGGGCACGTTTAGAGCTGCCGTGGGTGGTGCTGGCTCTGCCCCTGCCATGTCAGCAGTCCTCCCCCGAGCTGCCGGTGCCCACACGAGCTAGTCGCTTCCCCGGGCTTCGAGAGCCCCAAAGAGAGCTCCTTGCCAGCCTTTTTCACGTTGATCCCCTTCCCCAGTGTGGGCTTACCTGCACTGGAGCCGGTCTTCTCCTATTTCTAAAGTGACAGTAAGTTTTTTCCTTGCAAAAGCCCTTATTACTTATTTTCTTTCTGTTTGAAGACTTTTCCTTAACTAAAAGTCACAAGACTCTTTGAATGTGTTTCTTTCTCCGTTGGATGTAGCATAAGCCAGTGAAATAAGTAAATAAGACAAATGTACAAAAATGAAACTTGCTGTAGTTGAAGTGATAGTCTCATGTAAACTTTTTCCATCCATGGACAGTTTATGGGACTAGAATTTAAATTGTACTTCTACATGGATATTATTAACTTAGAAAACTGATTAATTAGGTGATTTCCAAGACTGTGTATGAGTTTATGTTGGTTTTAAACAGGGTGATATTTATTATTAGTCCTACTTATAATTATTCTTTCAATGTAGACTATGGTTGTATAGAGTATCACAAAACATACACTTGTTATACCAGATGAAATCAATATAAATAATATAAATCAACAATATAAATCAATGAAATTAATATTGTCTTATTTTAAAAAGAATAACATTCACTCTAAAATTATCTACAGCACCTAAACATAATTATTCTAGTAGCAACAACACAGAAAGGAAGAGGATGTGTCTGTTATTTTTCAGTGTGGGAAGAACTCATCACTGATGTTACATTACTTTTTAATGTTGACAAACAACAGAGAAAAGCCCTGAAGAACACCTAGTCCAGATCATAACCCATACCCGTATGAGAAGGTCACCTTTCTTTAAAGTATTTACTGGACTTTTCTGTTGCTGGTTTTATTTTTTTCTGACTAAGACCATAATTATTTATTCCATGTTATGCAATATTATTTTAATGCAGATTTGAAAAGACAGTGGTTTTAACAGAATGAAACTTCCTAAGAGTTACAGATCTGTACTAATTTCAGGAAATCAAGAGGATGTGCAACAGAAATTAAGCTAATACCTTATTCCATTCTACCCCAGAATGAAAACTGATCTGCAATCCCCAAGTTATGGCTAAAACAATTTCAGAGATTAGTGTTGCCTTTAAATAATTTAATAAGAAAGAAAACTCTAAGATGTGTATTTCACAGCACTGAGATTATGAATTCTTTCATTGTAATAATTCTTGGTATAACAGATTTCTTTCCTGTACTCTACTTATTTTCTTATGTTGTCTTCTAAGATGTGTACCTCATATTGTTTTCATGTTAATTCAATAGTAGTGGCTTAGAGAAAGTTTAGTTGGGTTTTGGTTTTTTGGTTTTGGTTTGTTTTTTTTTTTTTTGTATATGCGTGTGTGACAAAATGAAGGCACCTCCACAGCCTTAAAAATTTAAATAATATTTATTTCTATACTCAATAGAATCAATAGTACGGGGGGAAATATCATCTGCTCATGAAAAGTTTTTCTCCTTTCTTTTTGATCACCTACTATTAGCAAATATTATCTAAGCTCAGGTGATAACTGTAATTTGCATAAAAGCCATAATTTGAAGGCTAATAGGAAAAAATCCTATAACTTGAGACCAATTTCTTATTATATTGGTATTTTAAAATAGTCTCACTCTTAAACTCATAGGTATCTATGCCCAAATTTGAATCTTTTCAGATCTCATATTTTATTCTAATCTGCTCTAAAACCTAGAGAGTCTTTTAAAATGTATGAATATTATTTTTTATAAAATTCAAGGATTCATTGACTTAAGTTTTGATTTTGAAACATGTGTTTAAAAAAGGGAACTGAACATTTCCAGCTTTACAGTATTTTAAGTTTTTCACCCATCCTGAAGCTCCATCAGGACTCAGTTTGGTCATAGGTGAAGAGACAGTGAACTCCTGAATTTGCTTGAGGAAAGTTTATTTCAACAAAAGATATTTAGTTTATAAGGTAGTTTATAATGGAGGAAAAGTTGTTTTTATGTGGTCTGTTAAAAAGGAGAGAAAGGCAAGTATATGGTTGTACTAACGTATGTTTAATCAATTTCAGTAGAATTCTACAAACTTGCATAGGAATTAGCTGGATTTTTTAATGAAAAAAACAGAACTCAATCATGAATTTTGTAAATTAAAGGTGCTGGGTTTTGTTTCTCAACTACAATAAAAATTGTACCTTTGTATCTCGCACACCTTTAACTACAGCCTCTCCATGACCATGCCCTTGACTTTTGGCCTTTAGTCTGCAGTACAAATATAATGATTGTTAAGGGGGGAAAGAAGCATTAGTAAAAATAATCACTCCCTACCACCACTTGAGTTCAGCCCGAGTCATTTAAAACAGCACACATACCTCATTACCAAATATTTTGTTTTATATGCCTTTAGCAAACCTTAACCTCTGTGGAAGAATCGTCGTTTACTGAAAAGAATAAAATTCAACATAAAGCTTCCATTTTCTCTGGATTTAGTAATTTCAGTGTAATTAGCTGAAGTTGGCTTTTTTTTCTTTTTTTGCACTTGAGACACATCTGGGAACTTGTCAAGAAAATCATAAGGAGAAAACAAGTTGGCTGGATTGCTATACAATTTTGTCTACCTCATACTTTTTGCACAAATAAAAAGTATTGACACTAAATCTAATTCCATTTATTTGTCAAATGCACAGATGAGACTGATGGTTAATGACATTTAATCCAAGCAGTATGACAGAGCTGGACAACTAGCAAATTCATCTTCAAAATCTCATTGAGGGGAAAGTTCCCAGACTTTCATGCTGTCCTTTTCTATGTTCACCATCTCTTCTGCAAAGTTAGAATGCAACAGTGAACTCTATTTTTCCCTGTTTAATAATGCTTAATTTTATGTGCTTTAGTTTGATTAAATTTTCAAAGCCTCTTTCAAGCCAACGCTTGCTATTGCTTCTGTGTCGTACTTATCATTAGCATAGTTTCATAGATGGTCATTAAACCAAGATTTAACAATGAAATCTAACAATTTAAGTGAGTAATAGAGCCAAGACCAGAAAAGTAAGCAGATATCTGAGAGACACAGGCAGAATTTAAATTTCTGTTTTCAGAAATGGTAACCTTGAAAAATACTATTCAGCTATGTAAATTTGCTTATACTCTACTTCATCTTACATTCAGAGCTCCCTTGACAAATCATAGAATCATAGAATTATTTGGGTTAGAGGGGACCTTTAAAGGTCATCTAGTCCAACACCCTTGCAATGAGCAGGGACGTCTTCACCTAGATCGGGTTACTCAGAGCCCCGTCCAACCTGACCTTGAATGTTTACAGGGATGGCACATCTACCACCTCTCTGGGCAACCTGTGCCACTTTTTCACCACTCTCAGCGTAAAAAATGTCTTCCTTCTATCTAGTCTGAATCTACCCTCTTTTAGTTTAAAACAATTACCCCTTGTCCTATCGCAACAGGCCATGCTAAAAAGTTTGTAACCATCTTTCCTGTAGGTTCCCTTTAAGTATCGAAACACTGCAATAAGATCTCCCCAGAGCCTTCTCTTCTCCAGGTTGAACAACCCCAGCTCTCTCAGCCTGTCCTCATAGGAGGACATCCCTCTGATCATTTTTGTGTCCCTCCTCTGGACCCACTCCAACAGGTCCATATCTGTCTGGTACTGTTCTAACAAATCCAGTTATGCTGCTCTGTGCAACCTGACTATCAACCCAGTTTGAAGAGTAGTAAGTTGGGTCATTTTAAGTTGATCAGAGCACAGTCTTGAGCCAAGTGTTCCTCCACAGGGGCTTCCTCCAGGACTTGGTCTCCCAGGTCTTCTAAAAACACATCTGACTCTTGTCAGCCATTTAAGGCTTCTTCCAAAATGAAAACACAATATTTGCTTCCTTCTGAAACAGTAGCCAAGAGAGGAGTGCCCTCCTTTTATATATGCTAGCAATAGTATTTTCCTTGTACTCACTTGCAGTTTCTTCCTATTTCTAAGGGAATTTGAATCCACAGCTTCCACCTCCCTGCAGATTATTCCAAACTCAGTGTTAGAGACAGTTCTGAAATGGAGAGATATTCTCTATCCCTGTTAAAATTGTGCTTTGGGGAATAAAAATAAATTGAGAATTGTTGGAAAAGAAGGCAGCACACAGGCAGTGGCCAGATAAGGCAATTTTTGTGACACCGTATCTAGGTCATAGCCCCAGACCTTTTTATTAAAAAATATTTAATACAAATACAGGAATATTATTTGAAGACCTATAATTGGAAAACTCCCTCTACGTTCAGCATCTCAACCAGCACACTGCATTATTGGTCTGGCTTCATCTTGCTCTCTTCTCCTCTCCTTGGTTAGTAAGTCTTGATTCCATGCAAACACATAGCTTCAATAGTGGAGAAAAAAATTCTGATGGGATAGTTGAGAAAACTGTGATAATTAAGGCAGAGTAATAGCTAGACCGGTAAGAAAAGTGTATTTGAAACACCACAGGCTGAAGACAATGCTAGATTTGTCTTTCTGCCTTCTTGCATATGTATTCTAATGATCAGAAATCATCTGTTTGAGACCAAAACATCACCTTTACACAGAAATTTTAAAAGAGAAAAGCTAACACTCTCTAACTCTATAAGAAGTATTAGCCTGTGGGTATTGCTGGAACAATTTCCTACTCCTTGCAGGGCTGTTGGGAGGTTTTAGGACTGATTCTATCTCAAAAACAAATCTGCCTCTAACCATCCTTCTAGATTGCTCAAAACTGCTAGAGACAGCTGTAAATTACATCCTATACAGATTGCTTAAGACTGTCTTCTGAAGCACTCATTCTACCTGCACTCCCACCCAAAACTGAAAGCCCTTCATCTGACTGACTTTCAGTGACATCTAGAATTTTTACATGGACAAGAGAAGACAGGACTAAGCTTAAGAATTCACTTTGGCCTTGAAAGCTTCACAATCACAGGTGTGTCATGCTTTGTTCGTGATAATATAGCAAAGCTTTTTTATTGTACTACAGTGGTGAATTTGTACTTTTGTATGTGATACAGGCATTGTATGTTCTGAAGCCCTGTGTTCCCCACCACTGCATATTTCTTAATTGTACAGGTAATTTCCTCTGCCTCCCTTGCACTCTTCAATGACATTGCCATAATTGCAGAAGCAAGCAGAGCCATTTAAAAATCCCAAATAATTCTTGTTCCCCAATGTTTTTCTTTGATCATTAAACTATAATAATATTCTGGCTTAATTTTTTCACAATCAGAAGTGAAATGAAAAAGTTAACAAAATCTATTAAAAATGTGAACTTAATTTGTAATGTAAAACATCTTGAAGGAAGATCTTGCATACAGATCTTACCAATTAGCTTATTACTATAAAAAGATTCCTACAATTAACAGAACACTATACACTCTACCTACAAGCTCTGCATAAAACTGTGTTGCCATGAGGAAGTATAATATCCCTTAACATGCCAATGAGACTATAAAATTAGAATTGAAATTCCCAAACTTTGAGTAAAGAAAAATAATAGTAAATATGGGAGAACACAGACAGCATACGAAAGCTTTAAGCTCAAACCATGCTGAAAACTGATTGTTTACCTACCTGATTCTCTTGCAGTCTCGGCCTCATTTAAATATCACACAAGCCATTTCACACAGTCTAAATAAAATATTTTAAGGAACCATCAGTCCATTTGAACTTTCAGTTTATGCTCTTTCTACGCAAATATACACATTGTGTGATTATGTATAATGTATCCCAATAAACAGGATCTATGGCCATTACTAGTAAAAGGCCACAAACTTTGTGTTAACAGACAGTGTGGGGTCTCAGGACTGCTTTGGGATTGCCTTGGCCTGAACTGGTTTTAATTTGGTTAAACAGTTGACTGATGACCAGCTGACCACTGCTTCATCTGTTTTAGCTGAAACATTGTGAGTGTCACCTATGGTAAAGATATGAACCACCAACGTAGTCACTGAACACCACATAAAATGTCTTTATATTGTTGTGGCTCTGTCCTGGTTTGAGGTAAAACAGGGCCAATTTTGTTCAGTAACTTTGCTTTTTGGCTGGGCCTCTTCTAACTGCTGAAATTGACTGCATGTTGTGCAGAAAGCTGTTCATTCTCAGAGTGATAAGACCCATGTTTACAGTTGATGCCAAGGAATGGGATGCAGAGAGACTTGCTTATCCTTATTGCTATAACACCCAAGGCCAGCCAACTTTGGTACTTGCCCCGTTGGAGGGTCGGAAGCGGAAAAGCGTAGAGAGGTCACACCTGCGGGGAGGAGCGGACAGGACAGGTGACCCAAAACTGACCAACAGGGTATTCCATCCCATCTGCCTCATGCTCAGTATAAAAGCTGAAGGATCAAAGGGTCAGTCTCTCTCTTTCTCCCTTTCTTTCTTTGTCTCTTCATCTGCCTTTGATCCTGATCCGGAATCCAGTTCCCGTCCGTCACTGAGTCCAGTCTGGGACTTCCCCAGCGCCTGCTGGTGACGTGATTGTCATCCTGGGAGCTTGATACGGTTTTGTATCTATTTCATTATTTTCTTTTCGTTATCTTATTATTAATATTTCATTAAAGTAGTTTAGTTCCCTCTAAACTCTTAAGTCTCTCTTTTCCTCTCTCTCTTGCCTCCCTTCGGGAGCGGAGCAAGAGAGAGCAAGCATCTGTCGTTCCACCGGATTGGGCCAATCTGGCCCAAACCACGACAGGCTCGGGAGGCTATTGTGCAATTTCCAAACTGTAGTTGGGAACCAATGCAAAGGAGACAGACTATGATCTGAGACGATATCAAAATAATCATAAATGGATCCCAGTCCTGGAGAGGTAGAAAACCCCACCGTGAACATCATGCTTCTCTGCAGACCTGGCCAATGGCTCTTGTAGACAGCTTCCTCCGCAGTTCGTGGGAAGACTGGCACCACTGACCTTTGGACCCAAAACCACACAGGTAAGACAGCATAATACCAAGCAAAAAGGACAGATACTAGAAAATTTTCTTGAATGACAACTTTAAAGCTGCTATTAATTCAGCCTCTCTCTATTAGTCTGTGTGCTGAGTGGAAGTATTACCTTAGCTGGACTGGAGATAAATGTGAGGTATTCTGTTTAGACTCTTAAGGTTTTAATTAAGCTGGCAATTGTAATTTCCATGTATATAGGGTGTGTACTCTTTTGCCCACAATATTTTGTGTATGTATATGCATGTTTATAGAGTTGTATGTGCATACAGCAATGTAATACTTCTCCATCTCATCTTTCTTTAAGCATTTGCTGAAATCTATTGGTTTACCTTTAAATATGTTAGGAACTCAAGGTCTTACCTATTGTTCTGACTCTACCACACCCCTCACCCATCATCATTTTTAATGTGTTTCATCCACTTTCACAAATCCTCTGTTGCAGGTGTTCATAAATCTGTTTGCTCCCAGTATGTATTCTTACCCCCTAAGCTTATTAACTTGTAGTCCCTATTTCCTACACTTATGAGCTAACAGATTTTCCTTCCCTCCCACAAATCCATTTGCTTCAGCAATCCATATGTTTTTTTCTCCTGTGCTGAGGTAGAAATTCCCTGTTTCAGACAGATAATCTGCTAAATGTCTCTCAGGGAGCTACAAAAAAGGAAAGCAGACCAGTTTACTTCCACAGTTGTGGATAGCAAGAACTGGGGATAATAATGAAGCAGATCTTGTGTTACTTGGAGTTTAAGTTGATTGATTAGCTGGGTTTGGAACACAGTAGAAAAATCTCCAAAAGTATTTCAAAACTATACAGCTCTATAAATAGCAAGAGAGCGCATTTACTCTTGCTGATGCAAAAGCTGCCCACAGCTTTTTAGAAAGGCTATCTATGTCAGGGAAGGAGTGGGGAGTGATCTTAATTTGTATTCTTTTGAAATGAACTAATGATTTAAAGGGTGGTTCAAGCAACATCTTAGAGAACAATTTCAAGATTTCTGAAGTGAGATTTTTCTAATGGCAATTTTCTTTTTAAAGGTAGGAGTTTTGCAATGTTTTTCAAAGAATCAGAGGAAAATAAGAATGTGAATTGCCCAAACAGTGAAAAAAAAACCCCAAAACCAAACCGAACAGGGTTTAGCTTGAGATGGTGCAAGAAGTTATGAATTTGAATTCATGTGATACCATATGCTCATGATTATTCCAGTAAATGTTGGTTTGGGACATAAAGGATCAGCAGCTATACCTTGCAATATAAGGACTGTTTGTGACATTATTGGACACGTGAAAGAACATTTGAATAAAGGGAGAAACATGAGTAAATGCAAAGCTGAAACTGGATAATAAGTCTACTCCCCCCATCAATGTGGGGAGAGGGTGGATTTTCATCAGAATATCCTTTAATCACATTTACTTTATACTGTCACTAAAAGAGAGACCTTTCTGCAGACATTTTTAGTATAAAAAGCAACAATACTATAGGAGGGAAAATGGAAGAGAAGAGACAGTGATTTGTATTGCAGTATGCCATCTTTGTGTGCTGTGAAGCAAGTTATTTCAGTTTCTCCCTTGTTTCGGAATGTAGGCCCATTAGATGCTAAAAATGGTATGATTACCCTTTAAAAAATCATTCATTATATGGTTTCAAGTCTTGGAAGGGAGTCTAGGAAGAAAGTAGTGTACATTTCAATTTAAATGAGGTCCTATATTTTGATACTTATAAGAAAACCCACAGACAAAGCTAGTTTTAATGAGGCCTTGTACTATATAAGGAGGGGAAAGCAGATAGATATATTTTTGAAATGAACTGTTAAATGGTGCATCTAACCAATGAGAAGAAGCAAGGAAAAGACAGATTCATTGTCTAAAATGAGCTCTGCAAGAAGTGAAAGCATAAGGAGTAGGAAAAAAGGTTCATCTTGCTAATCTCTTTACTGTTCTTTCTTCCAAAAGTTCAAATGTTCTCTATAGATGCATGGCACTGCTGAGGATGATGAATAATGGTAAAGATCATACAGGTGTCCTTTATACCCATTATTATTTATTTGTTTTACAAAGAAAGCCAGAAGATCTAATTAAGCATTTGGCCTTAACAGAGCTGACAGCTGTACTGTATGATGACAGGTAGCAGGCAAAAAGAAAAGTGGGAGGAAGTAAAGGAAGGCAAGGCAAGAGTAAAGTAATTCTGACTAGAATGTAGTTGTACAGACAATATAAATTTCATTCAATTAAAAGAATTAAAGATTTCAAAATTTATATTCAGTCTGATTTATAGCAAGGTTCTAAATGACCATCACCTTCTTTCTCCAGCTAAAATATCTTTGGTTCTTTTTACATGTTTCAGTTTAATATTATAAAAATTGTATTACAGTGAATATATGGATTATTATTTCAAAGCCAGATGATTTAACTCTTTAATTTCAAACCCACAAACATTAGATGCATTTTACTGTCATTAGGTTTGTTTTCTTCCAAAACTTAAGTAATAACAAAATCTATTCAGTTCTGTGAAGCACTTTGATTTTACCAGGGCTTCAATTCCAGAGGAAAAATGGGTCTGACAGCATTTTCCTATCCACTTCTGTGAGCAAGTATTTTCTAGAAGTATTCTTTTGAAAGGTTCAAAGAAATAATTTGACACTTCACCTTACCAATGGAACCATAACTAGACTGCTTTAGAAAAGCTTACCTTCTAATAGATGAATAAAAGAAAAAATGGTAGTCATTTAAGCTTTTTCGCAGGAGGGTACCAAATTACGAACAGTCAGCAATGAAACAATTATAAAGGATCTGCAAAGATAAAATGAAACAGCAATAACAAGGTCAGATATAAACCAGAGTTAAATTAAAGAGGAAAACAACTCCCTAGGCTTATATTTAAACCAGAAAAAACTGTTTCTCTGCATATCTAGTAGCAGTAATATACAGTTACAGGTTAAGTGTGAAGTCTTCTAATCACAGATATATCAGTTCCTGACCTTGAAATCGAGTGACTGAATGAGGCAAACAAATGAAAGTAAGGTTAAATGAAAAAGATGAAGACAGGTAGCTAAAACAGAAAATCTCAGCGTAACTAGTAAGTCTGGTTTTAGCATGTAGCACTCATAACTTGCCCAGCCTGGAATTTTCTGTCTATCCTGTAGCCAAACTCCTCATCTGAAGTATTATTTGACTCCTCATTTTGGCTTTCAGAAGAAGTAAAGTATTTCTTTCCGCACATAGCAGTGAATTTTGGAACCTGCTTCCACCACAGGTTGTGAAGACCAAGGTTATCAGCAGATTCAGAAAGACTAAACAAATTGCTAGGCAAGTCCATTGACTGATATTAAAAAGACTGGGTATAGGAAATAACTCACTAAGAACTTTGATACAACATATGGAGGACTCCATGGAGAATGGGCTGCAGAAAATGGCTGCGTTTAATTGCTTTTCCTAAATAACACCTCTTGCCACTGCCTGAAATAGATGTAGTATCCCACTGTCTGCAAGAGGGAGTGAGGCTGACATACACCATTGATCTGACCCAATTAGGGTAGTTAATGTTCAATATTCCTAAGCATTGGTAAAACTAGGAAACCATGTGGAAGAAAGTACCATTTCTTGTTCATAATGGTACCTCATATAGGTTTCTCACTACTTTACATTTAAGTTCAAAACACACTAAAGTATGTTCAGAATAAAAATCAAATCTATTTTTCACAGTAATAATTCAAACAGTATTGAAAACATGGTGTAGACCACAAACATTTAAAAAGAGATGCAAAATTAATATATTTAGTATATTTTCACCAGCAATTTTACTAAGATTGCCATTTGATACCATTCTTGTGCAAAGCTAAGGCAAACGCTTGGGTTTGAAAAGCTGCTATGTACAAGGCTTTTTCTCTGTGCCCAAGCTGGGGTTTCAGAACTCCTCACACGTTGCATGGGAGTTTAAGTACATGTATGGCAGCAGAAATTCTCGTGCTTGCACAGTCACTCCCCTGGGAAAATGTTGTCTGCATAAACAAAATACAGCATTCCTTCTCAGTTGATACAATATTATACCAAATATGTGCACATTTGCTTAAATAATACCGTTGTGGTGCAGCTATTGGATTTTTACTAGTCATACTCATTGTAACTCCTTTTTGGTGACATTTGCAGAAGAGTCCAGTATCCGAGGCACTTTGTAGTTAAAATAAGAGCTTTCCTCCGTACTTACAGCCCATGAACTAGACTGCGGCAATCATGTGGCACAATTCACTTGTGTACAATGTCGGTGTTTGAATCCTGGCCGGAGGCAAGCTGAGGACAGCACAGTCTTCCCACACGCTCCAGTGGGAACTGGATCACTTTTTTGATCTGTAGACAACTTCAGTTACTTTTTTAAAAAATTATATATGTTTTCTTAACAGTTCAAAAAGACATAGCCATAGTATAAGGCAAGGATTAAAGCTTAGAGTCTTACTTGTAATTTCTTCACTTCTCATCTGTGTGATTTAAATGTAATGTTATTTATAAAATTAATTGCCTTGCTTGCTCAGCTTTTTAACTCCCCTCGCCTTACACATCCATATTTTTAAACAGATGCCAGGGTGTAAAGACAGGCATCTAGGAACTAACAGTATTTTGTCTTATTCTACCTTTGCACTGTAGTAAATGACATGTTTTTGTTGCACAGATATGTATTTCTGATTGAGTAAAATAATATTTTCCATGAATAAGACAACATAAAAAAGTAAATCACACATGAAATAGATATATTTATGACTATATATACATACATAGTACATACTGATTGTAAGATATAATATTTATATTTTTAGATTATATGTATTTTTACATTAATGATATAAAATGTTTTTATCAAGGGTATGACTTCTGTTTTTCAGTCACTGAAATGTTGTCATTAGTGTATGAAAATTCCTCCAAAAGAATTTCATTGGAACTTCACCCAGTGAACACATTTCAATGGAGTATTTGATGATCTTCACTTTTTAGAAGTACTGGTGATGAATGAGGACAATGATCAATATTTTTTTCCATATGTTTTTGAAGGAGGTCAAGAGATTGAATCTCATCTAAGTTACTACCAATCTGTCGATCTTAGGTGTTTTTTATACTTCTTACATATAGTATTTGAGAACCTCAGAAAATTTACAATATTTACTCTTGAAGCACTCTTTTAAGATAGAGAAGTGCTACTAATCTCATTTTAAAAATGAGAAGAATAAGACACAAAAGTGAGATCATTGTGTAGAACACAAAAGTTATGTAAGTGGTCTTGAAAATCTGTATTTAAGTGACTTAGCTACGGATGCAGTGAAAGACTGGCAGAAAAAAAATAGTTTGAAAGCTGGGGCTAACACCCTCACTGCTGAAGTACCATTCTAAATAAAGGTATTATACATACAGGAATAATACTTTGAAGGGTCACAACTTCCTTTGAACACCTCTCATAGGCAGTGTCAGTAAGCGGTATCAGGGGACTTAAAGTCTACAAAAAGGAACAGGTGTCATGCAGTTAAGTATATAAATAAATTCATTGCAGTCAATGAATGCACATGCTTTATACATGCTTCACATGTATAAAGGTCAATCACATACAGCATATTTTAGATAACACCCATCTAAATATTAATCTTTTGTCAAACATAGATCTATAGTTACTCTAATACATACATTTCTAAAGTGAATCAGTCACTTAAGACATGATTCAGAATTTCTTTCGTGGGTTTACTTTGCTCCCATTGAGTTTTTGGTTTTGGGAAGAACAAGATTAAGCTTTTTAGGAAAATAATAATGAAAAGGTTCTGATTATGTCAGTTTTTAACAGGGAAAGAACATCCTTTTAGATAGTATTTAAGATTATATCATTTATGTTATGTTCCAAAGGACTGAACTGCTGTTTATAGTTCAGTAAGCAGAAAGCCACTCCTTACTTACAGTTTTCTATATAATCCAATTGACATACACTTGTTAAGATATTAAGTGTGAAGTATTTAGGCCAGAATTAAATGCAGTAATAAGTAAGGGGATTTACATAATATTGGGCACTGATGCCAGCTTTGAAATGCCAGCATCATTTTTCACAATTGAAAGCATAGTGCCTTCGCAAAGTATCATTTATTAAGACCAAACCACTGTTTCAATAAGGCATTAGCATTTCCTGCATAGAATAGCCCTTGGGCAGCATTCTGAAGTAATAGTGAATTGCTATTCTAATCCACAATGGAACATTTTAATAAGTGTGATAAATGACTCACAAAGGGCTTCAGGTTTCAACGTCAGTAGAATTAGAATCAGGCAAAGGCTGGGTCTGGGTGATAGATGTAGAGGATTTTTGTGGTAAACAGTTTGCAATGTCAGGACAATAGCAGCTTATTGAACTCTCAGAGGCTAAATTCCTGTCCATTTGTCACCTTGTTGCCAGCAGACATAGATGTACGTAGAGTAATAGACTTACATTCTTTATCAGATGATACATTTCTGTAACTCCTGGACCACTTCAAAAACATCAGAAAAGGAAACATTTAACAAATAAGAGGAAAAAAAATCAAAAGATGAAATAAAAACAGAAGTGCTTTAAATTAAAAAATACAAAAGTGTTGAATTTTTTATTCCCGGGGATATTTTTATCTTGTAAGCATGAAACAAAAACAATTCCTGGTACAGCTAATACTCCTGCTAAGCCACTCTGCTTTTTACAGTAGTTTCAAACTTCTATGAAATGAGTCTCCTTTGTTTGTTTTCAAGAAAAAAAGAAGGAATTAGATGGTCACAGTATTTGTTGGTTTTTGAGTTAAAAACAGTTTTAATACTTCCTGTTGAAGAAGAATCGGAAAGATACTTTCTAGTTTTCTGAAGCTTTCCCTCTCATGTCATACCGATATAGGAGGTAGTAATATTAGGATTTCAAACAACATAAAAGGCAGGAGAATGAAAAGCAAGAAGCTACTTACCTATGAATAGAACAGCAGTGTGATTGAATTTTACAAGGTTAGAAAATACATTGAGGGTAGATCCATCTCGCCGAACTTTCACTATCTAAAACTTTATTGTTGAGTGTAAATTAGTTGTTCAGGCTCCTTCTACCATTATGGAGAAGAGCAAGAACAGCAATTTGTCTTCTGTGTTTGACACTTCATCTAAAAGTGCCTTTTTGTCTCCCTGCACTACATAGGAGGTCTGTCTTAGTCTTGGTGGCTAAATTTATGGTGTAAAGATTGGAGAGATGAATCCTATTAAGAGAAAATTTTCTGTAATTCTTGTATTCCTTGGTTAGGACATTATCTTTGTGTAATAGCAAGCTAATAGGAGGACAAACTAAATTTTTTTTTTTTTTTTTTTCTCACCACAATGATGGAACTAATACTTTTTTAAATGTCAGTTAAAATGTTCACTGACTCCAGTGGCGGTGATTCAGTATTTGTGCAAACCCATTTTACTAAATCAATCATTTGTTAAACTAGTCTTGAAATACTTAGAATCAAATCCTACAATATTTCATATTATTGGTCTATTTCTTTATTGCCTTACATAATGTGTGGTAATTTAAAGAATGTAGAGGATGGGGCAACAAGAAAAGCCTCTGCCGTTACATTAGTAGTAAAAGGCTAAGCAAGTAATGTTTTAAGCCAGTATATGACTGGGATGAGTGATTTAACAACAGTGGATGAAGGTAAGGTTGAGGTTCTTGATGCTTTTTCTGCCCCAGTCTTCACCAAAGTCTCCTGGGCTCTGTGCCTGATGCCTATGAGAGCATGTTTAGAGCACTGTGTCCAGTTTTGGACCACCCAGTGCAGGAAAGATACTGATAAAGTGGGGTGAGTTCAGCAGAGAGCCCCAAACGGGGCAGGAGCTGGAGCACTTATCCTGTAAGGAGAGGCTGAGGCACCTGGACTTCGTCATCCTGGAGAAGAGAAGGCTTTGTGGGGACCTAACAGCAGCCACCCAGCACCTGTGGAGAGGTGTTTTGCACCATGAGGTGCTGGTCCATTATGATTCTAGTAAGAAACACACTCAATCTCTAAGGTATCACTTAAGATGTTATTTATTAGAGCTAATGCTATAAGAAGGAAAAAGTGCAGATAAGCTTATGTCCCTTCAGGTGCTGGGAATCCCGAGCAGTGTAGCATCAAACAGGACTCCAACCTATGCGCACCATACCATGCAGATCCCATCCATAGCAGAGATTTCCTCCTTTCCATCATTCAGGCTATTGTAGGATTTTCTTAGAAGGAAACAACTCCGTTAATCATTTCTACAGTCAAAACAGAAATGATGCGCTCACGAGAGCTTCTTGCTGCACTTTCAGATAAAGGCAAGGCTGTGTGGGTGCTGTAATCACCAGTACACAGCACAGGCCTGGGCATACTCGGGTTAACTGTACTGGGATCACTAGCTTCTTAATGTACCACAGTCAGGATCATTACAGGAGGTCATCAAGAAGACAGAGACAAGGCTCTTCAGTGGTGCATGTTGGGAGGATGAGAGAGAACAGGAACAAATTGAGGTTCAGACTGGATATATGGAAAAATGTTTTCCCTGTGAGGACAGTCAGGCAGTGGAACAGGCTGCCCTGAGACGTTGTACAGTGTCCATGTGTCAGGGGTTCAAA
The DNA here is from genome assembly GCA_013397275.1 of Burhinus bistriatus. Lineage (NCBI taxonomy): Eukaryota > Metazoa > Chordata > Aves > Charadriiformes > Burhinidae > Burhinus > Burhinus bistriatus. The sequence goes on from VYXH01010537.1 coordinate 17,154, forward strand.
ATGTGACTGTATCACAGCCCGAGCAGTCTGGTCTGACCTCGGAGTTGGACTAGAGACTTCCTGAAATCCTTCCAATTAGAGATTTCCAATGATATTATGAACTTACGAATGTGGTTGAATGTGCATGATTCTGATCTTACTCATATTTTCCTTTCACACTGAAGACGTAAACACATCTGTGGAAGAAGCAAAACCTTAACCTGAATAAATTTACACACAGGGAATTACTCTGAATACATAAAAAACATAGGTGATAATTCTTGTTTTCAGTTTATATCTTTCTAAATTGGATATATAGAAATTACTCTAAAGACCAAAAGAGTATTTGAATTACTGAAACTGGAAAATCAGAAAAAAATCCAATGGAAATGTAAGCCATTTGTAAAATACTTGTAGATCTTTGGCTTCTGAATCTCAAAAAATTCTATTGATCTTTACTTGTGAGTTGAAGGATACTTGGTAGGAGAAAGTGGAAGTTTAATTAACATTTAACTTCACTTTAATATGCAGTTGACAGAAATACAAATGTTAATTTGAACCCATAAAATAATATGCATTTTTGTGTGCTGAAATGGACTTTTGATATGTAATTCGCAAATCACATATGCACAAATTTAGATGTATACATCTATTTTTATTTTTTTAGGTATAAGCCTATTTGTAAAATATGGTCAGTGAAGTAGTTTATGTCACAAATATAAAAGTCAATATCATTAAGTGGGATCATTTTAATAAAAGCATAAGGGCAAAATACCGCAATTACATTTCATTTGATGTATACAATATGAATATGTTCAATATATTTGAATATATACATTTGAATATGTCAGTAGAAGAAGAGATACATATTAAGTTTATTTTTGTTCTGTATATTGTCCCTTTATTGTAATTCTTCCTTCACATCTTCAGTTTTCTTCCTTTATGCTTTTGATCTTCTTTTCCAGCTCTTTTTTCTCTTTTTCCTGTTCTTCACCTTAGCCATGGTGGTGGTGTTCATGCTTTGTCTTGCATTGCCTGATTTGACTCCAGTAGTCAGAATTTGTGGGTTCTCAACCTTTCAGGATTATTTTTTTTTTCCTCCTGCATAGGAGAACTGAAAGATTTGCCAGTTTTCAAGGTGCTTATTTGAGTTGCAGTTAGAACAGGAAGGAGAGGGAAATTGACAAAGGAGAGCTATTTTATTCCACATTCAACCAATGCCTAAGTTAATAAGCTGTGACTGACAGTTTCATCATTGAAGGTATACTTAAAATATTTTTTAACTCAGCCCCATCTAGCTAACTTTGACTCAGTCCTTCCTGGCCTGATCCAATTCACGTTCAGGAATGAGTAGTTCTGAGACAAATTCAAGGGTTAAAAAAATCCACCCTGCCTCTCAGCAAAACAATAATTCCAGAACTTTTTGCCTGTTTTGGTTTCCTTTTTTCTTTCCATCCTCTATAAAACCAGAGGATGGAAATATTTATTCCTAAAACACATTCTGATATATAGAAATAAAAATGCCATCTATATATTAAATATTTCTAGATTGTCCCAAACCAAAATTCTGTGTATGAACTGAATATATGTTTTAGAAAATATTGTGTTGGAAATCAGCAGTGCATTTTAAATTGTTTCCATCCTCCAAGTGTAATATTTTTATGTAATGTAAATAAATTTGATCGGTGTAAGAAGAAATTTAATGTAGGTACAGCAATGTTGGTTTAAATGGAAGCAAAAGGCTTGCAGCATATGTATCCCACAGTGTTTATAGCAAAATGAAAAAAATATATACCATTTTATAAATTAAAACTACTCTCAGAATCTATATTACCTACTTTATTACCTGAATTATTAGGAAAATAAATAAATAAATGTCAGTATTTGTGCACAGGTCAAGACAGGTAAGTGTGGGTTTTTTTGTTGGTGATGCTGAATTTAAAAAATTAGGACCTAGTCTTGTGCCACTGAAGTCTTTGCTAGTTTTGTAAAAGTTTCTAGTGAACTTTGGACATCTATCTATCTACCTATCTATCTACCTATCTTTTTATTTTAATACTGCACAAGACATGAAAAAATTTGCAGCTCCAATGTCAGCCTTGGAGAAAACTGAACAGTGAGCAACTTACCATAGAATCCTCCCTAGTTTCATTAATTTCTAAATGTGAGGGGAAGAGAACAGGGGCCGTTATGCTGGTCTTACTACTGCACAAAGTTTCTTTCTGGTAATATATTTGTGTTTTGTTTAGCCTAGTTTTAGATGTCTGAAATAAATAGGAACTTCTATGAGTTCTTTACAGAACTCATAGATCATAAAATCATAGAATGGTTTAGGTTAGAAAGTGTCACAGGATGGAAGTAGTTGACACAGATATGATTTAACAGCAGTTCAAATTTTATTAGTGATTTGAGGTAGATCAAGAGGTTGAATTTTAGCAGCACTTAATCATTAACTGATTTAAAGGTTTACAAAGCGATTGAACTAAATAACTGAACAGCGACTTGATTACAGATTTGAAGATGACAAGATTCACACTAACTTACTATAGGTATCCCACAACAATACATAGACATATGAGAGCAAAAGCACAGATCTCAAATTAATGTATACACATATAAACAAACCATATAAATGCACACACACACCCCCACACCTACACACACACACCCTCCCGCAGTTTATAATGGCAGAGATCAAAGATCTCTTAATATCGCACGACTTTATCGAGTCGGCGGGTACCCCTTCTAACTCCCACGCATGCATGGAAAATGGAAGAACATCCACATCCATAAAGCTAATGCATATAAACATATAAATAGAGAGGTGGATGAAACAGAGGCTAGCCTATAGTTAAAATTCCCCTTTTCGAGTTAGACCAAATACTCACAATGCATCAGCATTCCTCAATGGGCAGTAATTGAGACTCTAGAGGCATTGTTTTGCCCTGGTTTTCTAGTCCTTGAGGTGGTTGCCTGAGACAGTGTCCTGACTCAGAGGAGGTACTAGCCACAGCCTGCTGCAATCCAGAAGAGCTCAAAGTGTCTTTACTAGAATCGCTACTTATGGGATCCAAGATAATTGACTTTCGTCAGGTACTTTTCCACTCCGGCCCGGCTTGGACAATGGAATAGTCCAGTACTTTTCGTTGGTTACGCAAGCCCAGGACTTGTTAGGACTTGTGGTCCTGGTACCCACCCTCTCTGTGGCCATGATCCATACGTTGTCAGCAGTGATCAATTATGGTTATTATCTTCAAACAGTAGGAGCCATGGGAACCAGGTACACGAAGGGGTTGCCATAGTATTCTAGTACATTGCTATTCACCCTTTCTTTCTCTCATGTTAGACCATTATGTATCATTCTGGTCATTGTATTATTATGTGGGGAGGAAATCGCACCAAGCAAATCGCGCCAAGTATCGAGAGGCTTAAGAGTGGGAGGGGAGGAGGATTGCACGACCACAGAAGGAACCTTAAAGATCATCTAGTTCTAACCCCTCTGCCATGGGCAAGGACACCTCCCACTAGACCTGGTTGCTCAAAGCCCCATCCAACCTGACCTTGAACACTTTAATATAAATCAAATCAGTTTCACACTTTGAAGTTTTTCCAGATATTCAGACTAATTCTTTCCCCATTTATTTCTTTTGTAAAGCATTCTGAAATAGAAAATTACAGAAAAGTAAAGTAAAATTATTCAGAAGTCACACACTTTCATTATCATTTCACATGATGCCTTTCTCCAAACCAGCCTCAATTCTTTCAGAAGTAAGCTGAAGTTAGTTAAAGTAAATCTCAGTTATGCCATGCAAATATCATTATGATAAATAAGATTGCATAAACTCTGAAAATTCTGCAATACAAAAATTGGTCCTATACCTCTATTAAAATAATTTAATTAACATCCATCCTTTGGGGTTGTTTTTTTGGTAGACTATTGAAAAGCGAGAACAGAGTAAATATGTGCAGAGTGAAGATATTATTATTAAAGGATAAAAATACATGTCCTCCTTGCATCATAGCCTCAAGACCAAAAACAGTACTAAATGAGGATTTCTGAACCTGGAAATATGTAATAGAAATTTCAAAATATCTGAGCAATATAGTAAGACTGTAGTTATATTGTCTATGTAATGGAGTTCTCAAATGTGGTGCAGAAATAGAGGCTGGAGAGTACGTCACACAGTGATAATGCAGTGCTTAGCAGCATATCAGAACAGTTCTTCCCATACGCATGGGCATGAGAAGATGATCAACACCTGCTTTTGCTTCCTTCCTGTGTCTGCTAGGTACCCTTTCAGAACTAGTATGACATAGCCTGAAGTCTTTAAAACGAAAGAGTAAATGTAAATCTGAAAGCACATATGTAGGAAAGCAAGGAAGTACTTTGGTTACAGTATCCTCATCTTAACTCCGAGTCCCAATGGCACATTTCAATACATGGTATTGGCTGTTTTGGTGCTATTCTACTGTGATTGACACAGATTTCCCTGTATAGGATACACTTAACTATGTATTTAGAAAATACGTGTTTTGTTAGTCCTAATGATATCATTAGGGTTTTTCTATCTGACCTGTTAGCTCAGGTGTAATGTCTTGAAATTTGGGTTCCTTAGACGTACTTTCTGCTGAGCAAAAATGCTTCTTGATTTTTTTTTTTTT
>VYXH01010541.1:0-13488 GCA_013397275.1 Burhinus bistriatus
TGCCCTTCAGGGCTGCCTCCCAAAGGACTCTTAAAGGAGGTTAATAGTTTAGAAAACAAGCACGTACCACAGTACTTTAATATCGATGTAAATTTGAAAGACAACTAAAGAAGGCAGTATTTTTTATACATAGTTTTGGTGCAGGACTTTCATTTACGTCTAGTCTATTATATTTTGATTGATTTAAATCAGGTGTTCAACTGTCTGTATAGTTTTCATTTGAAATAAGTAGTAAATAATGCTAGCTGTAAAGCACATTAAATGAACATATGAGAATTTAGGGCAAGTTTTATGTAGCAGGCTGTGAAAATATTTAAAGTCATTAGCATGTAAGGGAGGAATAATGTAAAAGTTTTTGAGAGTTTTGAAAAAAAAAAAATCTATACTAGTGCAAATTGCTTAATCTACAGTCACATGCATCCCCACATGTATACTGACCGTTGCTGTGTGATCCTCAGATGAACACCTGAGTAATATGTCCCCACATATTTGTCACTTACAGTAACAAATTCTAGGTAAGCTCAAAGGAATGACATCTTGGTCAGCAGAGAATTCAGAAAGAGGTGTTAAAATGCATATCTTTACAAAAGAGAATGGACCAGAATTCATCTTGAACTAGGATATACTCACAGTAAATCATCTACCCAAAGACTAAGTTTAAAAGTCAGTTTCCTCAAAATGTAAATGGATGATCTTGGAGAATCCATGTAATTCCCAGTCTGAAGTACTAAATTATCTTGATTTTCCTTAGTTCTGTAATAAGCTTATGAAACATGCTTTCTAAAAGGGACTTAACTATAGCTTTGAAAGTTCCTGGAAAAATCACATTCTTAGTAAGGATATGAAAAAGATATCAAAAGGATAAGGATCAGAGGTACAGGCTTCATGTAGGTGACAGTCACAAATTATTCCTGATATTCTGTGCATTGGTATAAGTTGAAATAATAAGGTGTAATTTAAAAGATTTGGGGGCTATATATGTATATATCTTATATGTTGGTACATAGGCCTTCATCAGTATCTCACTGAGTTATTACAGAGTGTGCTATACTTCTGGGATGATACAAAAAGAGTAAGTCATACCAGCAGTTCTGGTTTATATTTCTTAAAGTCCCTGAATCAGAGCAGTCTAATTCCACCCAAATCATTAATGGAGAGAGGATCATAACTGCTGTTCTGAAAAACTGTCTTTGAAAAGACATGAAGTGCTTTGAAATGAGGTAAACCCCTCCTCTCTCTACAAGTACATGAGCTTGTCTTAACACTGTACTTCCATATCACGTTTATAACAAAGCTCAAGAATGGCAGGAGATACAAAGTGCTGTGACTTACCACTGGCTCTCACATTCTCTGCCAAGAAAGTTGTTATTGCAGTCTGGGTTTAGGGAGCCAGTACTGGTGGTGGTGAGAAGTGGGTGTCCAGCCAGCTAGGGAAATAGCGCTGGCCTGTAAAGAGGCAGCTTCAGTTGTTTAGACAGCATTCTGGGCTCCAGAGCAGGACCGCTTAATAGAGGGGAGGGAACACAGGCCCGTCAAAACTCCTGACTTTGGCAACAGGTTCTCTTTATGCTTTGGTTGGTGGTCTACCAAGACACTAGATATTTGACAGGCCAGGATGTCTAGAAATGTTAGAAGAGAGCAGTAAATCTGCACATGTGGACATGTCAGCTCTGTTCTACTTGCAAAGCTCAATTATACCCAAGAAATTCAACTTAGTGTAACCTGTTTGTCCTACAGGTAGATTGCCCTCCATATCAATACCAATAGAAATGCACATCACATACTTCTTGATGTAGAAAGTAGAAAATGTCAGGTTTTAAACTACTTGTATACCTCTGCCAACCATGCCTAAACAATAATACTACATGCAGCTCTATAGTATATTTAGGCAGAGGTTACTAAATACAAGTTGCTCCTGGCATCTAGCATAGTTATTGAACCAGGTTTTTCACATGGGCTCATGGCTGCCATAAAACAACATTCTTCAGTTGGTTCCAGTCTGGTTGCCGCAGACCCTTCTTTGTGTCTGTGCTATCAGCAGCACAGAGTACTGGTTCAGGGAGCTGCTGTAGCTGAATACTTCCTTTTTCGGAGAGTCAGTTTTCATCTGAATTAACTCCCTGAACAAGCTTCCCTGAACTGCTGGTGCAAGGAGGGCGTTAGAGGTGTGTTGAGGAGGTTAGGGAGAGGATGTGACGTAGCAGTAGAAACTGCTGTGGAACAATACCTGAGTCTGAAGAACTGAGCTCAAAGGAATTTAAAGGCTACTTTACACTTGCCTGCAAGTACCTTCCCTGAAATTCAGTGTGCTTTGTGCTTTTCTTGTGTAGATGTAACTTCAGGCTATGTTTCACCATTGAAGCATTGGATGGCAATGCTAGTTAAAGATATTCCTGCCCCTCTGCCACGGCCTTTTGCCCTCCCAGTCTTGCTGGTACAGCTATTTCTGCAGCTGTGTTACAAAGTCAGTCGTGGAACTGGTCTGCTCTAAAGTGAAGAAGGAGCATGAACAAGTACAACGTAGTATTCATGCTGATCTTTTCATATTGTGGAGCTGTGTCCTAAAGGTAACTCCTACCGGTGTGGTCTCAACGTTCTCCCTTCCTCTTGACTTATCTTTTGCTGAGGATACAGCTAAAGCATATAGTTAGACAAATGCTGATGCCCAAAACAGTGATCCTATTCTTCCAATGAGCTGCTCCCATGCTTCTCTTCTGTTGGTTCTGATGCTTAGTTTTCCTGTTGCAATGTTTTTTCTTCGACTTAGCTTTTTTTTTGCCTTCATAAGATGAACTTATCAGCACATTAGCTAAGTACCCCTCAACAGTCAAATAGCTCATGAGAGTACCAACAGTGGTACTCACCTGACCAGAAAACACTGATTATGTTCAGCATTTAGAAGAAGGATTGGATTTACATTCAAATCTGATTTGAAATTACCTTTTGGTCATAATGTAAACTCTTAAATTTGCCTTCCTCCTGTTTTGAAAACTCTGCAAAGTTTTGCTCTGTGGTTTCTTGAATTCATAAAGAGCAGCTTCCTGCTTAGTTTCTTTGATCATGGCTCTTTTTCTAACACGGCCAGAAGTAAATACTTCACTTGCATTGCCTCATTGAAAATACAATTTTTCTTCTTTACGTAAACTCAGAGAAATCTCCCTTCATTTTATTGTTAAGCCCTTCTTTTCCAAAGGATCTACATGCTAATGACCGGTAATCTACTGCATGACTCTACTGAATCGTTGAATTCACAACAGCCATGCACGACAGGAGCAGTGCTAAGAGGACATGCAATTACCAAAACTGCTGTTATGTAGACAAGGGAAGAATCTTAACACTTGCCTCAGAGCTTCAAAGAGGCCATACAGGAAGAACTTTGGTCAGGGTTAGCTGTCAGGAGACCAGGGTGATCCAGTTTTACCTGCTCTAAACAGTTGATTGAAAGGGAATGAGAACGCATATTATTAGTGGTTAGACTGGGGTCGATTAAAATAAATAATCCTAATAAGATTATTTTTGTTTGTTTGTTTTCTGAAATATGACCAGATCACATTGATCCTCTTGTTTACATGCAGTGCATTTGGAGGCAGATGAGGGAAATGAAAATATAACCTGCAAGACAAGTCATTGTGGCGTTGGATGTTTCCTCATTTTACGAAATATTGGACAATGTTAGATGTTTTAAGTGGATTGGACGGCACGCATCACACCTGCAGCTCAAATACAAGAGTAAAGCCTAGGAAACAAGCCTCTATTAAACAAATACCGCAGTGTGAAGCTGTCAGAAAGCGCCGAGCGTTCGTGCGGAGCAACAAGCGCCTTCAGACGTGGGTGTAGGGACATCTCGTGACCAAAAGTGTTACTGCAGGTCTTAAACTGCCACTTCATTCTGGCCACGTTGAGGGTAGCTGTGTTTCTTACAAGTAGATACGAAGCAACTAGTGTGTGAAGTCTGTGGAGATGTTCTGTGGTTTTGGCTGACTCTGTTAAGGATTCCTATTAAAAAAGAACAGAGTTAAGAGTCACTGCTTTTTGAGTGTTATTTCACCTGTGATAGCTTTAGTGAATATTCATTTTATGAATGCATCCCATGTTCAAGTGTTGAAAGACCCATGATCAGCTTTAGCTCTGATTGTTCTTGCTTATCCGGGTTAGGGTGACATGCAGCATTTGCCATTCATGTAGTTTTACTCCTCTTCAATACCCTTCATACGAAACGTAATATTAGGTGAATTACATTTTTATATAATACATGCTTTGACGAACATGGATACTTTGCAGAGCCTGGACACATACCAGAGGAAACAGTATGAATTTGGAATTCCAACACCAGTATTCTGTGTTTTTCCCCCGTTATAGGTAGTCCATTGGGATTGTGGAAACATGTTCTGTCATGATAATGATGCAAAGGATACTTCTGTGTACATGCAAACTTGTACTTTTCGGTTCGTAAGCTCCCCTGAAGTTAAGTATCTTACTACTCAAGAAAGTTGACTACTGCTAGTAGACCTGACCACAGCATGTTTTTTGGAAAGCATGTTGAATCTAAGTGTAACAACTCTTTATTTTCCTGAATTTCATCATAGAATCATACAATCGTAGAATCATAGAATGGTTTAGGTTGGAAGGGACCTTAAAGATCATCTAGTCCAACTCCCCTGCCATGGGCAGGAACATCTTCCGCTAGACCAGGTTGCTCAAAGCCCTGTCCAACCTGATGTTGCACACTTCCAGGGATGGGGCATCTACAACTTCTCTGGGCAACCTGTTCCAGTGTCTCACCACCTTCATAGTAAAAACTTTCTTCCATGTGTCCAATCTAAACCTACCCTCTTTCAGTTTAAAACTGTTGCCTCTTGTCCTGTCACTACAGGCCCTGGTAAGAAGTCTACCTCCATCTTTCTTCTAAGCCCCCTTTAAGCACTGAAAGGCCACAATAAGGTCTGCCTGCAGCCTTCTCTTCTCTGGGCCAAAAACCCCCAGCTCTCTCAGCATTTCCTCACAGGAGAGGTGTTCCAGCCTTCCGATCATTTTTGTGGCCCTCCTCTGGACTGCCTTTATCTGGTCTATGTCTTTATTTTGCTGGGGACTCCAGAGCTAGATGCAGTACTCCAGGTGGGGTCTCACCAGAGTGGAGTAGAGGGACACAATCATGTCCGTCAACCTGCTGGCCACACTTCTTTTGATGCAGCCCAGGATGCAGTTGGCTTTCTGGCTGCAAGCATGAATTGCTGGCTCATATCCAATTTTTCATATATCAGTATCCCCAAGTTCTTCTTCTGCTCAATCCATTCATCCCCCAAGTCTGTACTGATATTGAGGATTTCCCCAACCCAGATGCAAAGGCAAAAAATCAAAACCAGAAAAATTTTACATCCAAATCAAAAGAACACATCCGTGCTGTGCTGAAACAAAACATGAGAAATTTTCTTAAATTGAAGCAGGCTGAGAAATTTGTGAACAATGAGGATGAAAAAATGACGGCTGGAATACAGCCTTAGCTCACGTATGCCATGCCCAAGGTTTCTGAGATATGGGAAAAAATATGTACAGCTATTTATGTACAGACGAACACGTGTATTTTTAGAAAAAGTTTTGCCATGTTTTTGAGGAATCATAGGAATGTAGCTTTCTGTGTGTAAGAAATTTGTTGCCAATTGCAGGCCTCATTTAGGATATGACAGAAAAAAGAGTGGGTCTTGCGCAGATATTCTGTTCTATAATGCACTGAGCAGAACTAAGAGAAAACTGTGAGTGGGAGGAGGGAAAGAATCATAGAATAGAATAATAGAATTATAGAATCGCCTAGGTTGGAAGGGACCTTTAAGATCATCGAGTCCAACCGTCTACCTAACACTGCCAAAACCACCACTAAACCATGTCCCTCAGCACCACATCTACCCGTCTTTTAAATACCTCCAGGGATGGTGATTCCACCACTTCCCTGCGCAGATTCTCAGGTCGAATTTCAGATTAAAGCACTGAACTAAGAGAACAGTCAGCTATTTCAGCTTGGCAACTTTTGCGCATATAAATTTATTTTATGCAAGTTAAGTTTGACAAGAAATAAAAAGATGAGGAAAAGAAAGCTTTTAAGACTTTAACAAGAGTGTCTCAGACAAAGTATGTATGCAGAGAGTTTGCATGATGTAACAATGAAATTATTTTATCTCATATTATACAGGAGAAAGATAATTTAATACAGTAGCTAGGCAAAGGAAGAATGTCATGAAAAGGAGCAGTTGCAAGTTGTGAATATAATGTAATCAGATATTATTGCATAAAGAAGCTGTTATCATTAAGGTTGCACATAGACTCTAAGAAAAAGGAAATTCTGGGGACGTCATTTTAATTTTCTTGACAACTGATTTTGTTCAGCGCTACAGCAAGGGTGGGATAACAAGGCCAGCAGGGCAGTGGCCTCACTGATGCGGGAGCAGTCGAAGGAGGTAAGTACCCAAGGCAGAGGAGCAGGGCAGGTCCACAGACACTGACTGGGGCCACGCAAGGGTCTGGATCAGCGGACAAGCCCATGGTGCCGAGGCAGGTCTCAGGTCAAGCTGTGAAGCTTCATCACTAGGTCAGGGTCAGGGTCCAGATCAAGGGTACGAGGCCAGGCACCAGGATGCCTGCAGTGCAGCTCAGGCGAGGACCAAGGGCAAGGGCTGGGGCTGANAAGGCAGAGGAGCAGGGCAGGTCCACAGACACTGACTGGGGCCACGCAAGGGTCCGGATCACCGGACAAGCCCATGGTGCCAAGGCAGGTCTCAGGTCAAGCTGTGAAGCTGCATCACTAGGTCAGGGTCAGGGTCCAAATCAAGGGTATGAAGCCAGGCACCAGGACGCCTGCAGTGCATATATACATACATATCCTGTCATATCCCTTCCCACCTAATAAATCTATGTCCACACTTCTCTGCACACAAATTATTAAAACATTCTTGATAAACAGGTCGTTTCTTTTCCTGCTTACAAACAATTAAGTTCAGCCAAATCCCTGCACAGTTCCTTTGGGTTTCAGAATTTGGAGGGTATTTTGGAATTCCAGAGCAAACAGTGCCAAATTCATGAGAATATTTAATGAAAAAGAGGTCTGACATGTACTGTTCCCTATTTTCAGGGAACAATTTTGTCTCCTTTAATTTCTTTCCTTTGTAGGCCTTCTAGATATAATTACAGGATACTAGTTAAACAGCAGTTCGTTATGAGGTTGTGGATATGGGATGTCATAGAGGATGGACACTCTCACTGAAATCAAGAGGGTCTTCTTCTGTGGAGACAGCTGTGTAGAATGCTTCCATGTGCTGCTACTGGAGCTATGGAAGTTTTCCACTGTATAGTCTGAACTCTGTATCAGTGAACCCTTTGTGCACAAAATGTCTAGTCCAATATATCTAGTTCAAATGAACTCTCTGCTCTGGTTCATTTCTCTTCCTTTGAGTACACCTCTGCTTTCCCACACACATATTTTTAGTTCTGTCTGTCTCATCCTTCTGTATAACTTCTGGTGACTTGCTATCACCTGTTAACAATTTGGAAGTACCTGTTTTGTGTCAAGGCACGTGGAAACAAAATCGGGAAAACAGTCTTCCTCAAAACTGACTCGCTTCATTGGCAGCCAGAATGTCCTCATATAACTGTAGTAAGATACTTCTGAAAACAATGATTGGCAGATAGACTGAAAAACACTAGTTGGCTGGTATAACATTAACTGTACCTGTAATGAGAGCTGTATCTGTCATTAAAGTACCTAATGACATAGAAGAGGGATTTCCTTCCCCTGGAAATGCTGGCAGCTTGTTATCCTAGGAGTTCAAGGATTTCTGGACTCAGGACAAAGATTCTTATTAACTGCCCAGAGGTGTCGCAGAGAGGTTGAATGGCAGGTTGTAGGTGTAACAATGTTGTGATCTGGACAGTCTCATAATGTAAAGCTATTACTGGTTTGCCGTTAATACTTAGGATAGATGTTCATTTTCATGAAAGTAATGGTTGGAGAACATGACAGTCTCTGGATATTTTAATCCCTTGTTGAGACAAATAATACAGAAAAGGTCATTACAGAAATTTCTAAGAGAGCTCTACTTTCTGCTAATGTATGAGGCCTCCTAGTGTCCAAATAGATAATGCTGTTTTCTAAATTTCTGTTGGTTGACATATCTCCCAGGTGTTTTCACACAAGCTCAGAAACACAGCTGTGTAACCTCTGTTTAACTTACTATCTTTTCCTATTAGCTGTATTTTGATTTGTCTAAACAATCTGTGATGAGTGCTTTTTATAGAATTAAAGCAGGATTGGACTCCTTCATTACAGACTACAAATATATCTCAAAAGAAAGACTGGGAAGACATAAGTGTTTTGCAAACAACTAAAATACTGTATTTGATCATTATCAACTTGTGACTGTGTAGCCCTGTAATAAAGTATTGCCATTGCTCATAATAGGCCATAAGCCTTGTACTCAGTTTCCAGCTGCTAGTAAGAAAGTTAACTCTATCCCTGTGAAAACCAGGACACTGTGACAGTAGTTTCTCCTGTTGACAAGTTTTTTATGGCTAATTTACTTTTCTTTTTTATTTTTGCATGGTACAATGATAGTTTTAAATAGGTAATAGTAACAAGCAGTTACAGTGTGTAGAATGGTATTTATGACTCTATCTTGACGAGGTAATGCAGAAGAATGCCAGTCCGGTACAGTATCAGAGCCTTGAGAAGTGGAGACATGGGATACTGTGTACATAGGCTGAAAAGAGATGGAGCACAGGGCTGGCACTGGAGATCTCACAGCTACAAACAATTCACCAGTGGCCAGTGAGAGAAACGCAGACCTGGAGCTGGACACATTTATNCTTTTCAGCATAGACATATCCTTTCTTATTCTCTAATAATTGCATCTGGATTAATAATAATTCTTGAATGAAGCTGTTAAGATTTCAATTACGCTAACAATAAATTTTTTACTTTATAAATAATATGTGTTTCATCATTGTTGTAAATAAGGTTTTGAGTGTAACAAGCTTGTTGTACAGACAGTAAATTTCTGTCTCAAGAACCTAAATTTCCTAGGAAACCTAGAGTTTTGGGACAACGCCTGTTAAGGATAAGTGTTAATCTGCCATACTCAGCATTTGGGAGGAAAGGTAGGAATGACACGACAAAAGTGATACTGTTACATCNTGACGAGGTAATGCAGAAGAATGCCAGTCCGGTACAGTATCAGAGCCTTGAGAAGTGGAGACATGGGATACTGTGTACATAGGCTGAAAAGAGATGGAGCACAGGGCTGGCACTGGAGATCTCACAGCTACAAACAATTCACCAGTGGCCAGTGAGAGAAACGCAGACCTGGAGCTGGACACATTTATTTTCAGGGGTAGCAAAGAAGACAACGGAACTATCTAATAATATATGTGGAAGGCACTGTATATAGTAAACTCAGATGTAATGTGGAGCTGCAGACTAAGGAAGAAAAAGCAAGGTGTAAAAATGTGTTAGCAAGCGTGCAAAAATAACTTCAGGTGGACCCTACAGGGAGGAAGAAGAAACTGTCAACATGAACATCTGTATTCCTCCTAGTGGAGGACTCCAGATAGTGACGACTCACTGTAACACCCACCCCCGCACCCGAATGAGACCACAGACCTTGGGGTTGGGGGAAGGAGGGGAGGAGGGTGAACACAACACCGGGAGAATGGTAGAAACTAAGAAGTGTGTGTGGAACAATTTTAACTGTATTATTATTATTATTATTATTATTATTATTATTATTATTATTATTATTATTATTATTATTATTATTATTATTGAAACTTTTCAGCATAGACATATCCTTTCTTATTCTCTAATAATTGCATCTGGATTAATAATAATTCTTGAATGAAGCTGTTAAGATTTCAATTACGCTAACAATAAGTTTTTTACTTTATAAATAATATGTGTTTCATCATTGTTGTAAATAAGGTTTTGAGTGTAACAAGCTTGTTGTACAGACAGTAAATTTCTGTCTCAAGAACCTAAATTTCCTAGGAAACCTAGAGTTTTGGGACAACGCCTGTTAAGGATAAGTGTTAATCTGCCATACTCAGCATTTGGGAGGAAAGGTAGGAATGACACGACAAAAGTGATACTGTTACATCCCTCTTTGCAAAGCATAAGACATTATTTAAACCCAAATAAAGAATCACAGTTGTACATGTTTGTTTTGTAAAAAGTCATGCATTTGCTACTCTACGGCAAACAATTAAAGCCACAACATTTCACTCTACATATTTCAACCTATAGCTAACTACAAAAGAAAAATTTGGCCCTCAAAAGTTTTTGATGGTATATACTCTTGAGGGAAAATTTGCAACTATGTTGTGAATGTATTCTAGCCTTCGTTGGATAAGTACTTGATGCCTTTTTTAAAAAACATGATTAATGGGGTATCTTGTTTAAAAAATACACCACCACAACCTAATTCAGGTTGGGATCCAGATCTCTAGTCCAGCCTGTGGCCCAAAGCAGGGTCAGAGTGTGTTGCTCAGGGCTTTATCCAGTTGGGTCTTAAACACCTCGAAGGGCTGAGACTACTACTACTTTGGCTCCACCACCTGACTCCAAGAGTCCTGCCACACACCTTAATAAGGAGCCTGGCCCTGCCTTCTCAGTAACCTCCCCCTAGGTGTTAGGAGGCTGCTGTTTGGTACCCCTGAACCTTTCTCCTCTCCAGGCTGAACAAGGGTGGCTCCCTCAGCCTCTGGCAGTGCCTCTTCTGCAAGCCCTGACTGTCTTGGTCACTTCCTGATAAACCTGCTCAAACTAATCAATATCTGTCTTGTACTAGAGGGCCCAAAACTGGCCACAGTATCCAGATGTGGTCTAAGGAGTGCCTAATAAAGGGGGACAATTGTTTCTCCTGCTGTAGTGGCTACCCTTCTGTTAGTACAGCCCAGGATGTTACTAGCCTTCCTTGCTGCTGGGGCGTGTGCTAGGTTGTGCTTGGCTTGCTGTCCACCAGTGTCTCCCAGACTTTTTCAGCAGAGTTGCTGCCTCGCTGATCAGTCCCCAGCCTGTACTATTGCAAGCACTTAGTGCGTCCTGGGTGCAGGACTTCGCACTTGCCTTTGTTGAATTTTGTCAGGTTCCTGCTTGGCCCATTTCCTCACCTGATCCTGCTGAACTGCAGCCCTGCCCTTGGGCCTGTCCACTAAGGTCTCATGGTTTGGTGTTACCTGCGAAGTTGACGAGGGTGCACTCTGTCTCCTGCCCAGCGTTATTTACAAATACTGAACAGGAGAAGGTCCTAGGGCAGACCCTGACAAACTACACCATTAAGAGCTTCTTGGTAGGGTACAAAACTTCAACAGCTACACTTTGACCTTGATTCCAGCCAGTTTTTCACCCATCTAATTGTCCACCCATCCACCCAGATGAGGTACAAAAATTACATAGGAGACCATGTCAGAAGCCCTACCAAAGTCAGTATAATACTGTAACTTCTTTCTCATGTAAGGAACCATTTTGGTATAAAATAGAACACTTGGGAAGTAGTTACCTGACAGTACTAAAGGAATTCTGTATCAAACTCAAAAGAAAGAATTCAGATCTCCAAGGAGAAGACATGACAGGAACTCTTTCGACAATTGAAGTCTTAACAAGCCTCTTCAAAAATTTCTTATGCTTGAAAAAATGCTGAGAAATCTGAAAGACTCTTTATTGAAAATAACATTTGGACTTGTTTGAAACAAGATTCCAATTTCTGTTCAGCCACCACGAGGGCAACTTCAATAAGCTTACTGAGCAAGAGTCAGGATTTTACCTTATACATATATACTACATGCGTGAATAAGGTATCTGGTCTATAAGCACAAAAAAAGGTTAATTCAGAATACAATGCAAGTTGTATTAATTAAACATTGGTTACTGGGCTAAGATATGAATAATTAAGCCTGAACGAAGATAATCAAATGTCATGTTCCAAACATCAAAACAATGGCAGCAGAAAAAATCACGTGCATGTTTTTAAATACAGAATAGCTGTGTAAAACACTATACAAACTAACGAACCAATAACCTATTTCAGTACTACAAATCCTCCCACCATGTCCTTTTCCACTTCTGAATATGTCATAACTATCGCGCAAAACCACCAGGCTAAGGTTTGGGCTCTGGCAAAGATAGCCAAGGAGAGGGGGTGTGTGTGAGAGACAGAGAAGTGCACGTGAAAGAAGTGCCTTTCTATCCACTTCCACCCCTTCTTTGTGTACCCTTTACAAAGTTCAGACAGGTTTCTAAGTAGTCTTCAACAGTGGGACTATCGTAGCAGTCCTCTGTGGAGTTTTTCTGAGCTGCTCAATACTGCCTGCAGAGAGGCTGAACCTCAGGTTTCCTCTTTAACAGGCAGATTAATTATTTCTGCTTTTTATATATGGTGACTTTGGAGATAAGGGTTAATGATCTCTCTGACAAATCTAGTTATTTCTTGCATGTTTGTTTCATGTAATACCTTCCATTTTTCCACAGATTTTCTTTAGCAACACTCAGATGTTGTCTACACATTGTGTGGACTTCCACCTTTCAGAAGCCTGTGAAATGTGGAGCTTAAAATGAACAGCATGGCTTCTAACATTTAAATGGCTTTTTGTTGCCAAATTTTGTTTAAGGCTGTGGTGCTTTGGTAGACTGAGATGTTGCCCTGGGAACATTCATAAATCCCTGAATGTTTCACTCTTTCTTTCCTCCTGCATCCTAAAATAAAGGTATCACTAGGTTCAATTACGAAGGTTCATACTGCTCAGTGTAGTAAGATTTATACTCATGCTAACATTTCTGTGCCAAGCCAGTGCCTCCCTACTTAATTGTTAAGGCGATTTATTTTGTCGACTGGGAAGTTTTTGGGCTATATTCCCATTTTCATACTGTTAAGTACCACACGCCCATTTGTTTTCCTGTTGCTGTTGCAAATCTCTTGTAAAACCATTGAAATTAAACAAGATTTTAAAATGGAAAGCTGAATTTCATTAATGTTTTGTCTTTAGCTCTGCTTTCTGTGAGATCACTCGTTCACTGTGGCCCTTCCAGCTGAGATCCATCAGCATCTCCAGAACCGTTAGCAGGAAGGCTGACCCCTATGGCTGCAGAGATGACAGTCAACACTCAGCAAGTGGTACAATCTTCTCTTTTGGTGAAAACACAATTACTAAACCGTATCTGTGGGAAGGGAGCTCTGGATGTCGTTTGGAAGAACCCCACTCCAAAACAAGGCCAACCTGCAGCGGCTCACATTCAAGTACCTCAAACGAAGCTCAGACCCGGCTTTTTGAAAATGTCGCTGCCTGCTAGCAGGCAGCTGGAGCTTGCTTGCCAGAGACCGGCAAGAGCAGGGCCGCTGCGAGGGAGGGTGGGTGAGCCGGGAGCGGAGCACAACGGAGTCAGCGCCTTCACCCGGCGGCACCTGGGCAGGGCGGTGGCAGCCACAGGATGTGCCAGCAGCCGCCAGGTGACAG
>VYXH01010541.1:14275-27134 GCA_013397275.1 Burhinus bistriatus
GGGCAAGAGGCGGAGTTCTGGGCGGTCAGACTTTGTCAGGTGTCTGTTGGATAGCTAGCAGTAGAGGCACCTAGAATTACCGGATCTTCCAAAATTAGAAGGCCTTGTCCTGAACGGGCAGGTGTAACTGTAGCGGTGCTTTCCAAAAGAAAGGGTCAAAATTTTCAAAATGCTTACCTTATGCTTTTTAAATTATTATTATCTTGCAGCAAGTTCATAGTGTGCTTAGGTTTCAAGCATGGTCTGCGTTTGCATACAGAGTTGCTTGTATTAGGTAATGATGTGATTTATAGTTAGTATATACTCCTGGTTTGAGTTTTGGCTCTCTATTGAGATGCCACAACCCCTCTCTCCGCTGGATTTTTGCAATGATGAAAGGTCCGCTCCGGACTTCCATGTCTGCTTTTCTTCATGGTGGGGTCGAAAACGTTCTGAGAACCATTTCAGGTTGCATGTGATGAAGTGAGAGTATTCTTACTTCCAGCACTTTGAAGCTGCAGAGGACTACATTCACTTGTAAGTATCACAGCAATATTATGATTAGGTAACTGGCAGTCTTGGTTTTGGAAGCTTATAAGCATGTTTGAAGGGGAAAAATTATCTGTATTATGAAATCAGTTGTGATGTGATTTCCGCATCTCTTTTCACACAAATTCTGTTTGCTCTGTACAAACAATGACTTTGGCTTAGTTGACTGATTTTTACTAGAGTTGATATCTACAAGTTGAGCATTTGGTAGGAGCACCCCCTCTGCAGGCGTATCTGATCACATTCATGCTTTTTCTGTCTGGTTGTGCAAGCGTAAGTTTTTATTTACAGAGGGTCACAAAACCAAAATTGTTGCTGTTAGGAACTTTCAATGTAAGTAAGACCTAGTGAGAAGGGAAGATGTTCCAGAAGATGAGGCAAATATGGTATTTACTACATGTTTTAGGTTTTGTTCTCTTTCAATATGTCTTGGAGGCAAGATCAAAGCACACCACAATCAAGCTTAAGGGTGTGTGAGAAGAGGAAATTGCAAGTGGAAATACACCACTGCTTGATTTGAGGAGGGAGCCGTGAAGCAGTGGAAAGAAAAGTGATTTGGAAAAGGGTTTCTAGATGGGTTGGAGAGATGAAAGAATGTGAAGGAGAACCAAAATGTGAAATGAAAGTGTAGCAGACACTTCAAAACCCTGGATGTGAGGCGAGAAGCCAGTGGAGGGTGTAAGAGATGATGAAGCTTGCTCTGAATTAGCTAGCATAGAACTTACAGGAATGTGCTACGGAGTTTTTCATTCACTAATTAGTCCACATGAAGCTCTGTGGTAATTTTATTGAAAGCAAGTCACGGGTTGCAGAAATGGTCTCCAAAGGATTGAGATGCATACAGAGGTAGCAGGAGTAAGTAGTACACTGAAAGAGGGAGGGTGACTGAGAGGCAACTCAGAGACCTTTGGCAAGTTTAGTCTAGGCAAAGAGTTTGTGAGTTTTGATTATAATAGAAGACCTCTGCAATTCCCAGTTGTCTGGGAACTGTGTTAGGCTAAGTTGGGCAGTTAAAACACTTGGAAAATTAAATATAATTAACAATAGTGACAAGGTGCTATTTTTGGCACTTCCCGTCTTGTGAAAATGAACTTTGTCTGTTGAAAAGTCCTGTTGAACGTGTGAGCGTCCTTAGCAATTTGCAGTTATTACCATGTTCTGCTGCTTTGGAGAGTGGAGAGTCTGTGACCACCTCTCTAGTGCCAAGCAACCTGTTGTCTGGATATGGATAGACCTTGTTTGCTGTAATGCAGTTAGAACACGCCGATCTTTTGTAAAACCTTGAAACATGGACACACATTATCACCTAGACAGGAAAGAAACCTGTGTTGCCTTTTAATTCCAGAGATTGCCATGCCTGTAGTGATTTCAGATCCAAGCTGAAAAAATAGAACAAAATAAAAACAACAAAACCTCATGAAATCCCATCCCCAACAACAGGAAAAAAAATAAAACGAAGCTGTGGTCTAGTAGACAAACTTTTTGTCCTAACATAACTATTTGGGTACCGTTGTGCCTGTTTTTTTTCTTCTGTAATAATGACTTTCTAAACGACCTAAAGTTTGTAGAGAGAGGCAGCATGTTTCCAGCTCTGTTGATCTAATAATAGGACCTGTGTGCATTACAGCTTGCCGTACTCTAAACCTCTGGGCCTAAAAGCTCATCTGTCTTTCCAAAGTACTTTAGTACCATGCTTTATCAGCGTTGCCTTGCACATATTCTTAGATAACTGTGGCTAGAATAATGCTGCAGCATAAATCAGTAACAGATCCAAGTATCACGTGCACATTAAACTATCTAGATGTAATTTATTCCTCCTCCCAGCCTACTTTTTCAGGGTACATAGTTCAAAGTGCAGTAGAATAATAAAAGAGGTATGACTTGCTGACCTTGAAGAAGGGAGGTAGGGAAAAGAATAGACACTTTGTACCCAAACTGTCACCTTTCCAGCTTGTTATGTGCTGGAGGACTGAAGCACTAGAGTCTGACTCTTTTCCACATTGTGAGGATTATTAGCAGTCTGGCCAAGGTGCATAGTGCCTATTTCTAAATGGTCTTCAAACTTTTCAAAGCCTGATTATAGGTGTGAACACCCAATAAGAGGAAATCGTCCTTTTACTACTGTTTGTTTGGGTTTTTTTTTTCCAGCATCAAAGCTACTGGTTTGTATTACTTGAGGGCATCTGTTGCTTTTCAGTCGCCTTCTCTGAAGAAAGGCCTCTGTACTATTGTATGTTTCAATACTGCATCAAGTGATGGGACTGGCTTTCTTCATTGCTTTCTGCTGAAAGTAGTTATATCTTGTGTCGGTATATCAGTCCATCCCATTTTCTCTTCTGTTTAGTTTACTTTAACTAGATCTGAATTGGCTGCAAGTAACGGCTTCTGCAGATCCACAATAAAAACAATCTAGCTGCTATTCTGGGTGACTTACATAATTGGATAATTGTTTTATAAACAAAGGCTGCAGAGACTTTGCGTCTAGGACATAACCCAGGCAAATGAATTTTTTCCTGGCTAGACCTATAATTTGGGACACTACTGCATGTCATGTAGGAGCATGGTGTGATATCCGGAACTGTGATGCGTGGATGGCATTTTAGCAAGCCAGTGGGCTAAATGACGGGTATTAAAGGTTAGTCAGTTCCATGGGAAAATACTAGTGTCTACGTGCTCCCACAAATAGTTTACAAGATCTATAAACATCCTCTTGTAACACTAGTAATCATAAAAATACGTATCTGGCAAGCGTGTCCCTCTGCAAACTGCTCTTTTAAATACCAAAGGCGTTTCTCTTTGTAGTGAAGTCTCAAGTTACCAACTAGCCACTAAACTGAGAAAATAACTTCCCTGACAGGAAATCTGAGAGCTGAACTCTTAATGAACTTGTATCCTTCACATTTCTTCTTATTTTGAAGACTCTTTTACCTAATGGCCTCTCCTGATTTTAGTTTTTGGAGCCTAATATTTCAAACACTTACCAGTAAAATTATTCGGAGAGTGTGGCGATAGAAGTGTGCTGAATGCCCTGTTGCCATCCGTGGAACTACAGACCAATCAAATTAATCTAATGCATATTTGCACGATCAGATCCTAACTCATCACCTGTTTTTGAATTTCAGTAAGCATACTGTCTTGTTTACAGCTTTACTGTTCTGTGCCACCCTGATCAAAACAAATTTTTTGCAGGCTTGTGGGCTTTTTTTTTTTACTTGCTGGAGGTGAAAGATAGTCTAATGTGACT
Organism: Burhinus bistriatus; assembly: GCA_013397275.1. Classification (NCBI taxonomy): domain Eukaryota; kingdom Metazoa; phylum Chordata; class Aves; order Charadriiformes; family Burhinidae; genus Burhinus; species Burhinus bistriatus. Next base: position 18,048 of record VYXH01010541.1, read on the forward strand.
TCTATTACTTTTGCAGAAGTTGGAATCCTTGCCAAGTCCTACATTGATCAAGGGCGGCTTATTCCAGACGACATCATGACACAACTGGTGCTGAGTGAGCTAAAAGGTCTGGATCGGTACAACTGGCTATTGGATGGTAAGTTAGCATATTGGGTATCACTATATACGGAGACAAAATCTCCACTGGAAAGCTTTCAGTGCTTTGGTCTCTTGTGGGTAGCTACACTCCAGCAGCCATCCTGGAGTCATAGTAACCGGACAGTATTTGTTGCCAGCTTGTTGGGAAACCTTCAGCAGCTAGTCTGTCCCAGTTTTTTTGGCTGTAAAATGCTTTGGGTGCATCCTGCCTTCAGAGCGTTACATGGATGTTTAAGTCATGTTGAAAAGGGTGGTTCAGCATGCCAGTAAAATTTCAAAACTGGCAATTCTGGTAATCCTTATGCTTTATTTCCTCTTTAAAATATGCATTGAGAAGTTTCTTTTTTTTAAAGCCTTTTCTTGCTAAAGTCCTTGGGGAATGAAACACTTTTGAAGAATGGGGCTGAGGAATTATTTAAATAGGAAGGTAGGTATGTGATACAGCAACAAGGTAAGTATGGAAAGCAAGTACTGCAGCAGTGCAGTGTGTAATAAATCACTAACAAAAACACTACTTAAGTGCTCTAAAAGGTCCCTCGTTTGTTGTTTAGTTCTGTTCTTTAGAGTTAATTGTTCCGCAGTTCTGCAGGGTAAGCTCATTGCTTCAGTGTTGATGGTAGAGAAAAAATGCATTTGCCACTATCTTCATGGACTGAATGGCTCTTGTTACCCCAGCCCAGGGAAGTACAGTTGGATGTGCAGCACAAAGATAGTGTCTAGGCTGGATGTGTGTGTTTTCGGATTCTAGTCGCAACCTGTCTCAGTAGATAAAACTAAAAAGTTGTTGGTGTGGCTTTCTAGTTAGAGGGTGTGAAAAATCCACAGTGCTGTCTGTCCTTTAGCGCTTTATTACAATTGTTTCTAGTAGAGTGGTCTGTTCTGGTGGCTTTAGTCACAGTTGTGTTCCTCCTTACTAAGGGCAAAGGCTTAATTCCCATGGTGAAGAGCACAATGAAACCTAATCAATAAAGGAAAGAGCTGCAGATGTTTTTTTTTTTCTTTAGTTCCAGGTCCTGTGTACACACAATTCCAGCCTTGCGGATCTGGATGTATAGCAGTATAGCTGGGCACACTGGCAACACTTAATAGGAGGATGATGTGGAGACCCTAAGAGAATAAATCAGTTAATGTTAATGTCCTGCCTTCTTTAAACTTTTGGAGCAGAATTTTTTTCTGCATCGGCATTTGGTAATAAGACTCAGTGAATTACGCTAGGGATAGCTCTGGCATAATCAGCTCTGTAGGAACAATACTGTTCTGTTGAAATACATTAACCAGAAAATTCTTTAGTTTGGTAACTGCAACTCAGAACAAACTGCTGAGGTCAGCTAGTTCAAACTAAATAGAGTTGCTGAGCTGCTTGTATGTTCACATAGCCAGATACCCATTTCTACTGCCTTAGGTAGGTTGGTGGCTTCTAGAGTCATAGCAGATGGAGCAGAGTTGCCTCTGTGTGGGTATGACCTGCTTAGACTTATGCGCTATATAATTTTTCTGTTTTTTCACTTTTCTCTGTTCTTGGATTCTTCGTAATTCATCACATCGTGTAGATTATTTTTTCTGTACTGAGAAAACACTCTAGCAGCAAACACTGGTTCAGTTTCAATGAAATGCTTTTGTAATAATTTGTTAAGGTAGTTTCTCATTAATAAGTCCCAAAGCAAACTCATTTTCCAGCTGTATAACTAAGATCTGTGGTGGCTGACTAGATTGCCAACAGTAAGAAAGAACAGCAGTGCTAGAGCCCTGGCTCTCCCTCTGCTCAAACATTTAGAAGCACTTCGTGAGGTAATGTGAAGATGGCAGAAATAGGATGAGGGCAGCTGATGACTGTGATGCAAACCAGGTGCATCATAAGCTTGCACAAGCAAGAGTTTGGTCTGAGTTAACGCTTTTCTTTTGTGATGTGTTAAATGAGACACAGTAGCCTTAAGACCATGAAATACTTTTTTCTGTTGTAAGGCTAGTTCTTCGCTGGTTCCTTACTCAGGCAATGGACTCATCAACCAATAGTAGTCAAAGAAGAGTTTTATAAGTTGTATCTATCAGAACTTGCCTTTACACAGAAATTTACTTGTATAGTATGATGAAAATTACAAGCTCCTGAAGAACATGAGACTGTGCAAGAGCTTTGTGGGTAGAGGTATTATTCCAGTGAATCTGGTGCAACAACATGTTCTGCTGTACCTTTGACTGCTAAAGTCCTTGTGGTCAATTTTTCACTTTAAATTCTTTGTGAAGACCTTGGTTTTCTTGTTCTCTGTTTTCCCCCCCCACCTCCTTCTTAAGTTCCACTAGATTTCTGTAGTAGTAATAGGTGCCATTGAAGGCACGCTACCGCAGACATAGAGTTCATGGGGCAAAATGCAGTGTCTTCTAAGTGAAGAGACAGATTCCTGTTCAGCCTGAGTGTTCTCACAGTCATCATCCCTGAGGATAGTTTGATACACTAGCCTTTCCAAAACTCTTTCTAAAGCTGTTGTTTTATGTAAAATTAATCCTTGACTGCCTCTGGTACATACATTCGGCTTACTGCAACTGAATAAAGTAAGTTTGTAATGGTCACCTCCTTAAGGCAGACTTACACAGCTGTGGGAGTAAGAGTTGTCGCAAATGTTTCTAGGTTGTACCAGAACTCTGAGTGAACTGTCTGTAGCTTTTATTATTCAGAATGCGTATACAATGCTTTTATTTAATATAGTGGTGTGCAGTACATCTGAGTATGGGGTATTTTTGCATTTATTTGTTACACTTTTGGGAAGATGATTAACTGAAATGAGGAAACAGAAGCTGAGAGGTGTTTAACAAGTTAAAGTGCCATGCTATGCTGAAAAATACTTGGAAAATCTGATGTCTCCTCAAACTTTACAGGATGACAATGCCTCCCCCCCCCCCGACAATTATTTTCTCTAATGACCGAATCCAAGTAATTCTCACTGTAACTCTGCCTTTAGGTTTTTATGGAGTTATTTCCCTGAAACAGGTTTCCCCAGAACAGTTGCTCAGGCAGAAGCCCTGGATAAAGAATGTCAAATAGACACTGTGATTGACCTAGATGTGCCATTTGAGACCATAAAATGCCGACTCACAGCACGCTGGATCCACCCTGCTAGTGGCAGAGTCTACAATCTTGAATTCAGTCCTCCCAAAGTGCAGGTAGGCAATACGCATTGGTGTTGGCTCTAAATAAATGTTGCATTGCATTTGCTAATTGCAGTAAAATATTGTTTGCATATGTTGTTGCAAAACACAGTAACTTGGAAGAAAAAGGCTTATTTCATCTCTTCGGAGCACAGAACCTTTCTGGTAACACCTTGCCTTTCAGGGTATGTTAGTGCCCTAGTAGAAGCTCAAGCTGATGGGCAATGCGTTTGTTGCCTGCAAAATGAAACACCATGGTGTTTTGTAAGCTCTTGTTAAAGCTGTTCACTGATCTGGAATACTCTCAATCTTGCACACTAGCATAGGAGTTGGGCATGTTCTCAGCCTGTTCTGCAGGTCTGCAGCTTGTACAGTCCAAAATGTTTCCTCTTCTTTCCTCCAGAGGACTCATTCTTTGTATCTAGGAAGCACACTGAATCATCATTCAGAGGAACCCACTTAATGCTTTCCCTATGTTTGCATTTAACCAGGATGGGCATTATCAAGGGAACAACTCTCATATTGCAAAATTAGAGGTAGAAGCTTGCCGGTCAGGTAGGCTTCTCAGCAGATCAAAGGTGTTATACTTGAGACATCCTATAAGATGAACAGTAAACTTGAAGATAAAAATTGTACATTGTTACCTTAAGATTTTTGAGGAACTTGGATTAGCGTTAGTGCAAGTCAGCTTAAGCTGTATTTCATCCTTAACTTTAAATATTACTTAGCTGTTGTGGCATCACATTTCACCTGGAATCTCTATTCTGAAGCATAGTAGGCCTTGTAGTTTTTGGATTTCAGTGTTGCAGGAAAAGAGGTCAGCTGAAATAGCAGGTAAGAACTGGCAACTGGAAACTCTGTATTGTTTAAAATGAGGTGGTTTAAGTCATGGTTATTTTTAATTGCAGAAGAGCATAGGCAAGCTGCAACAGGGAATTATCAGACCTACCAATGAGTGGGCTTCAGCTCCAACAGCTTTGCTATTAGGAACACTCTACTCTCCACTAATTAGCAAGCATATCACAACATAGTAGATTACAATATATAACTGAAACCATGGAATGGAGCTGAACAGCTGAAATACAGTTGTCTGTTATCTAACAGACCTGCAAAACATTTACTTACTCAACAAAACCAAAAAGATTACGGCTTTAGAGTTAATGCAAGGCTGAAGGCTCAATATTTGATAGGTACAATGAAGGCACTGGTGTGGCTGCCTGCACAAAGGCTAGAAACACTTGAGTGTTTTAAATTATTGTATTATGTAAACAACGTAAGTTTGACCATCTCTAATATAATACCGATGTTCTAGAACAGATTTTCTTCACACCTTTGTGATCAGAGAAGCTTACTGAACACTGAGCATTATTTATTTTCTGCCAGAATGCAAGCAAGAAAGGAAAATAGTTTTGTGGTCTAATTGGCTTTGTACTTGCAAGGTCACTCATGTTGCCACTCCAAATGCCAGATTAAACTTATCTTTAGGGCAAATCAAAATTCTTGAGGATTTAATTAATATGTACAAAGGAGTAAAGCGTCCCTTATATCTGTGGTGGGTCATATTCTGTCCTTAGGTGCACAATGATTCAGTGCACCTAAGTAGGGGCCAACTTTTATGCCTCTTATTAGTCCTTCATAAGATATGCCAGTGGTCAACAATTTCTTCAGTCATTGCTGGTTTCAAGGCTTAAAAGCTCCATAATCACTTAAAGCACTTCAGTAAATTGGGGGCGAAATGTGCAGTAAAGTAGGAGCTCTCATAGTTCACACATTAGGTTCCTACCTCAGTTAACTGAATCCTAGAAAAACTTCAGCTGGCTTGTATGCCGTTTTTGTACAGCTGTTGCTAAATGGTAACTCTTCCATTTCGCAACTTAAAATCAAAGGGCCATTAAACTCCTTTCCCCATTTCAGTATTGTCAAACAAAGGTCAAATTGGTCTCTTGCTTGCTTCCTATTATGCAGGAACATAATACCAACAATACTGTTTTGCCTCATGTATGAAGGTTTTGTCTACATATTTCCCATATTCAACGAATGTTCCAGACGACAAATTAGTCAAGTTACTATAACCTGATGTGCATTGCCAACACTGAGAAAATATTTTTAACTGATGGACTGTTTTACTGGAAAGTCAACATCTTACATTCCAGATAAGATATGGGCAGTAGCCTTTCTCTTTATACGCAGAAATCTACACCTTGACTAACTGGGAACTGATCATAATTTAAATAGAAAATTACACAAAACAAACAGAATTATACACCAGTGTTTGCTTATAACTATGATTAGGGCATTGATGATATTACTGGAGAGCCACTTGTTCAGCGTGATGATGATAAGCCAGAGACGGTTACCAAGAGGCTGCAGGCTTATGATGCACAAACAAAACCTGTTCTAGAATATTATCGGTAAGTAGTAAAATCTATTCTTCCACATTCTAAAAGCTTCTTCCACATTAGCATAGCAAGGAACAGATCTCTTCAGTTACAGATATTGCAGCAGTGAATGTGGTATGAGTAGCAGTGTATCTTTCATCAACTTAGTAAGAAATCAACCCAGTAAAATGAGTATGTTTTCCACTGTTGAATGAAACCTCTTCAGGAGCCTGCTTAGCAAAACAGCCTTTTCACTGCAGCCGTATTTACCTTTGCAAAGAGTGCTATGCATTATTCAATATATTATAGTGCTGTTCTGAGCAACATAACTCTGGTTAGTAAGGTAATAGAGACAGTTCCTTTTTTTGGAAGACTTAACAGCATTTCCTCTTCTGGATGTTTAAGTAGAAGCCCTCCTAACAAAGGCTAGGGGTCAAGAAATGATACACAAATAGAAAAACTGTTAATGAGGATTTAAAAGCGGCTGTTCTAAGAACAGGACTGTGATGGGCACAGCTAGCAAGACTCTTTGGGAACAAGTAGCTATTTGAGAATACTTCCATTTCCACTGTGCAATGATAACAAATTATTACTGCTTTTAAAAGCCAAAATTATATGCAAAGTTCCTCTTAATGTAAAGCTGCAAATATCACATTGTTAATATATAGCTATTAGTAGGTCACCATGTAGAGCTCTGTAGTCTTATCTTGCCTAGACAACATCATGAAGTGACTGTCCTTCCTCTGTCTCCATATCCACTACCCTTCATTATGGTCTACCAAAACTGTTGAACAGAAGACTAGAAGCTCCATCTTTGGGGTGGTTAAGTTTTAAAGAAGGAGTTTTTCTGGATTGACAATGGTTTTCCTGGCTTTGGTAGCTTTCTGAAGTGAAAATGCCTCAAAGCACCACAGTAAGACATAGGCCTAAGCTATTATTATTACTGATCATAACATACTTTACAGATAAAACTAGCTACTAGAACTAATTCAGAATAACTTGACTGTGCCTTGTTCACTTGTTTGTTCTGATGCACCATCTTTGATCCTTGAGGTGTAACTTTACAATACCTGGGTTAGTCACAGTTGTTTGGATGACTGCTGTATAGCATGTGCTATATGACTGCATTGCTGCTTCTTATTTTTACCCTTCATAGTTTGTTGATAAGTACTCTGTGGACAGCTGTCAGTTTCATGAACTGATGTGGCCAATAGCTCACTGTCTGAGGAACAGAGTAATGCATGTCCAGCCTGCATTCCCAATGTTATGGCTGTTCTTGGTGTTAAATCACATGCGTATTTGCACACTCCTGCCAGGGCAATCTTAAAGTGAGGCAGAGATCCTAGAACAATTAAACAATTTGACTTCTGTAATGCTTTCTTCTTTTTCTTCCTCAGGGAAAAAGGGTTGTTGAAATCCTTCTCTGGAACAGAAACCAATAAGATCTGGCCACATATCTATGCTTTCCTCCAAACCAGGTTGCCAGATGTGAGCCAGAAAGATGCTGCCACTCCCAGGTGAAACTAGGTCTAACTTCTGCTCATCTGTCATAGCTCACACGTGATTACATGAGATTCACCAATCAAGGATTTCTCTATGTAGTCTACCAGACTGATCAATAATTAAAGTCTAATGTTGTCCTTAACTTACATTATGATAAAACTGTGTTGCCTGTGGATCTCACTTTAATGCTGTATTTTTTTATACTAAATATACCTAATTTTTGTAATATAGTAACTGACTTTAACAAAAGCAGCCACTCTTGTGTCTCTTATTCAGAAAATATGTAAATTTGCAAATATTGACTGGTGAAGGAAACACGTTTCAGAATACAGCTTAATTACAAAGCGCATTGACTGATCTACTCACTCACGAGTAGTGTGAAACAATGGTAAGGGCATGAAAGCATGTTTCTTGATTGCGTGTGCCAGCCAGAAGCTGTGGGGAATCATGACCGCCGTTCTGCAAAAAGCCATTTCAGACGAGAACTGCCATACATATAGGTTGATCTCATGGAAGACAGTCACCTTCTTTTAGCTTTGCTTGCACAGATGTTAGTTGATTTTGCTAGGCTTAAATTACCCTTAACACTTGCTTGGATGGTTGGCCTTATTACTGTGTTTATATTCCTGCCCTCAGAGCAGCTATCTTGCAAGTATGAGAAATAGTTTCAATGATGTGGAACACATTTGGTAAAGCCTCTGTCTTTGCACAGCTGTATAAGACTTTATTAGTAAAAAAATCAGAAGACACCGACCAGATTAAGTGTAATCTGGTAAACCTGTAGCTAGATGATCTTGACTAGTAAATGTGTCTTTTCTGCTATCTTTGAAAAAACAACTGCTCATTGATGGCAGTGCCAGGATTTCCAGCAGTCAAATTATTAACTGTCATATTACATTTTCATTGTAGCAACTGGACTGGTTTTCATGAGTTCATACTATTGTATTTATCTATTCATAAGATAACTGGAGTTACAAACCTCCACAGGCCACACTTTTTAACAGTTCAGGTAATACAGACATTGCTTTTTTTCAGTGAACTCTCCTACCCTTTTTTTATGCTCACCAGATTGGGAGTTTCAGGAAGAGTCAGCAGAACCTAAGGAACAAAAAACTCTTGTCTAGGCAACATCTGAAGTAGCTGTGTCCTACTAATGCAGGTTCCAATCTCCTTTTGCAGTGAATGTTTGTAAACAACTACAGAGCTTTGGTGCTGATGTACCTTGGACTACATTTGCACATCTCGTTTTAGTGTTATCAATATTGAGACACATTTGTGTCTAAAGAAGATGATCATTTTAGAATTCGTAAAGCTTTCCCATTACTATAAATGAACAAAATGGGCAACAGCTATTGCTGCAAGCAGCTTTCCTTACATTTTAAAGAAAGCTTGCCAAAAGGCTGACCGCTTGTATTTTCATCTTCACAAGTGTCTATATGGAGGCTGTAGACTGGGTGAGTTTAGAGATGCATTTCCTTAAAAAAGTCACAGTTAGAAAACAGTAGCTACCACATTACAGTGAGAAACCCTGATCTGCTGCTTACTTCTATTTGTGCATTTTAATTTCAATATAAAGCAGCTACGGTTGTTTTTTTGCAAGCCTACGTAAGTTTTAGTTAGCCAGGAGAAGATGGGGGAGGGAATCTCCTTATGATTTGACACTTATTCCCACACCATGCAATTTTAGCCCCTTAGAAACTTTAAAAATAACTTTCAGTATATCACAGGTTGCTAGATCAATGTGGCTCTACTGCTAATGGTAGCAATTGCAAGTCACTGTGCTACACTGCCCTTACTACCCTTGTACAAAACATTCAGTTAAAAAACAACCTGAAGTTATTAGTTTCCCTTAATTATTAACTAATTATTAAGGAGGAGGCAGTGTTTACTTATCCTTTCTGGAGTATCCATCAAACTTAAAAAAAAA
>VYXH01010541.1:36539-50567 GCA_013397275.1 Burhinus bistriatus
GTTATTCCGGGCCCCTGAGGTGCCCCACCATGCAGCAGAGCTGCACGCATATGAACAGATGTGCGCCCATATATATATATATATATACTGTCTATGTGTGTGTGTGCATAGGTATATACATATAGTTGGAATATTTGTGTATGTACATCTGTGAACGCACCTTCAGTTGGAGTTCCTGGGGAGCCGTTTGGTTTTTCACAGCTTGGTTCTCATCTGGGAATGGAAGTTAATGCAAAGTGATAATACAGTGATTTTGCAGTGATAATACGGTGATATTGCAGTGATAATACCCCTGTGAAGATTAAAACGTGCCCTCGTTATAGCCGTTGTTCCTCATCCGTGGGTTGTTTAGCTCTTCCTCCAAACAGGAGGCGCTGTGTGGTTCTTTGGGGTTGCAGGCATACAGTCTGCTAGAAAGAGTGTGCAAGGAAAAAGTTAGATTAAATGCGGAGTTCTTCTTGCTGTGTGATGTTTATTTAATGAACCCCTTCATTAAATTACTGCTGTTGTGCAAATATATAATGCTAATATGTTCCTCATAACAGGTCTTCTCATCAGATGAAAGGAAAAAAAAAGGTGGTTTTCACTCATGCATTTCCTTGTAGGTATCAAATGTTTCTGTTGTGTGTAATGCTAAGGTCTGTGAAATCAGTCCCTGTTACATGAGATGTTAAAAAAGAAAAGTCCAAAATATAAAATAAGAGAACTCCCAATGATAGACCTTAATCTGGCACCTTTTTGAGATTATCAGTAATAAAGCCAAGGGCCTACTGAGTCCTCTCTGAGGCAGAGTCGTACAGACTTGGACTGATGCCTGTGTGTAAGACTGGACTAAGGAGTCTTATGTGAATGTATTTTTTTCTTTGCTAAGGTTGTATGTCCTGGTGTGTTTCTGCCTGAGAAAAATGACATTTTTCTCAGTGTGTGCATCTTGGGTCAACACAAAGAGACAGAATGCCTTCCTCCTGTTTTCCCTCGTCTTGTTTCATGAGAGGATGTGCTTTGAAATGGTGAGTTTTACGTGTTAGGTGCCTTGGGCTAGAAGGTCTAATGTCTCATGCCTTGTGCAAGCTGTAATTCATGCATAATCTTCTTGTTCTTTACAATTGATAGGTTATTCTTGTTTCATATGTATTTCAGCATACTAAGATGAAGTACTAGGCCCATTCGTGGAATGGAACAGATTTTAACATTTAAGATTTTATGGTCTGGAGCTTTGACAGCAGTTATTATGAGAGGTCATCTCTCACATGGACAGTTGTCACCTGATCTCAGTAATGGCAACGGTGTATATGAGGGTAATTGAATTTATTCTGTTTTGGACATGATTGTTCTGGAAGCAGTATGTTACCTCAATTCTAATATGGGTATCATCTATTAAAAATTTTTGTCATTGCAGTAGACGTGTGGTGTAAATGAAGATCCAAGTAAATGAGAGACAAATGGTTTTGCTGCCATTTTACGTGCACACTAACACCTGGAACTAGTGAGAAAAGGAGTCTTCAGTGTGTTTTTCCTGTACTCTACTGTATGCTCATTGGATATGGTTCTGGTGAATGGTATTTTGTGTTTGAAAATTGCTTTTAAAACAATGCTGTAAGACAGGTTGGCTATGTCTGTTGACAAGCAAACCCTTGCTGAAGCCATTGCAAAACAGGAATCGACAAAGTTTAGAGGATGTCCTGGTTTGAGGTAGAACAGAACCAATTTTTTTTTCAGTAATTTTACTTTTCAGTTAAGTCTCTTCTGACTGAACTGTACTCTCTGAAATTAAGGGCATATTTTTCAGACACTGTGTTCTTCCAGAGTGATAATGTCTGATGGTTATAGTTAATACCAAGGAATGGTATGCAGAGAGGCTCTTGCTTATACTTATTGCAAAACCAACCAGGATCAGCTTTGTTGTGTGCCATGTTGAAGGGTTGGAAGTGGAAAAGTGTAGAGGGGTCGCAACTGTGTGGAGGCGCGGACAAGACAGGTGACCTAAAACTGACCAACAGGGTATTCCATCGCATATGCATCATGCTCAGTATAAAAGCTGAGGGATCCAAGGGGTGAGCCTCTTTCTTCAATGGCTGGCGTCTGAGGAGGACTCTGTTCGTCTGCCTTTGATCCCGATCTGTGCATTCCTGAATCCAGTTTCCATCCGTCACTGAGTGCAGTCTGGGACTTCCCAGTGGCTGCCAGTCGCATGATCCTTATCCTGGGAGCTTGATATTGGTTTTGTATATATTGCATATATTTCATGATTTTCTTATTAATATTATTATCCTTTTTTTATTGTTAGTAGTTTTAATTTCATATATCATGAAAGTAGCTTAGTTCCTTTTCAATACATAAGTCTCTCTCCCTTATTATCTCTCTCTCTTCTCTTCTGAGAAGCGAGAGGGGTTAAAAGAGAGTATCTGTTGTTCATTTAGTGGCCAGCCCAGCCTAAACCACAACAGAGCACCACTGTCTTTCTTACATATTTCTCACAGACTTGGCTCCATTCTTTTTCAAACCACTCTACCTGTCAGTTTCTCTAAAATTCTTTGCATCTGGCTCAAAAGAGGCCTTCCCTTGATGCACATGATTACTTTCCCTTTCCCCCTGTCGTTATTATTGACACAGGTGAAGACCTACATAGTTAATACATCTGAAAGCTACGTAGTGTAATTTTCATTAAGGCCTTCACTCTGTGTCAAGGCGAACACAGCTCTGAACACACAACTCTTCAGTCTCTCTGCAGTGAAAGCCCCTAGCCATGTTCCGACCAGAACCCAGTTCTATAGAAGAGCAGTTTCTCTTACATTTACTTTGTCATAAGAGGAGCATCATAGTAATTATCATGAAGTAGGTGTTGTCAGATAAGTTCATCTTTTGTCTTACCTCACAGTAATGTGGATTTGTGCCTGTGACCTTCATTGGTAGGTGTTAACTAGCATGAAGCAACACATTTTCTTAGTGAAAATGTGACTTTGCGCATCTCTGTCAAGAAAAGACTTGCTAAAATACTGTCTGAAAAACTGATCGTTTGAAGAAGGAAGTTGGCACATTAGAAAGAAACAAAAAAACCCCAATAAATATTGATAAAGTAAGTGGGATGCAGCTGAGGGTAGCTTCTTTAGATAGGTGGAATGTCCAACATGAATGCTCAAATCAAATCAGTGGTAAAGTTCCCATTTACTTCAAACGGGTCAGAATTTCACGCCAAGGCATGAAAAGAAAATAAGACATAATTCATTGTAGTAAAAGAGACAAGAGCTAAATACAGGCAAATGCATTGAATTTGTTTCTTAAAAGATATTTCATAGACAATATCTTAATTAATTTTATTTTTATAAGGTATTCAGACAATCTTTACGTAATACATAGAAACATACAGGAAAACTTCCTCACACCTTCTCATTTGTCTACAATCCCTGTGGAACATTACCTGTACTTTAAGGTGCTTGCAGCTAGGGCTTTTAATTTTTTCTTTTGGAATGTGTTCTGTAGGATTGGTCAAGAAGTCAAATGTTTTCCAAGCATAAATTTCCTAATTGTACTTGTGGTTCTGCAGTTCTGCGGTTCATAGAATTGCACTTACAGTACTGTAAACATGATAACTTTTCCTACAAAGTACAGACTGTTCTGAAGTTGATGCAGATGTGGATGAATATGCAATTTCAACTTTAAAGTATTTTTTCAAAAATATTGCATAACTTTAAAAATGTAAATGATGTCTTAAATTACACATACATAGATATATGTTATTAGTTAAGTTTGATTTTGCTTAGTGGCAGCTTGACAAAGAACAGGGGAATTATTTTGAATAGGTATTAAATTGTTCTTGTGAATGCTAGATTGTTAAATTAGTTGGTGCTATAATTAATTTGTTTACTTCTTACTGTTTTCCTGAAGGTGTTTGAAAGTGCTGTAGATCCTGCTGCAGTAACTGAAATACTTGAAAGTAAGTATAATTTTTAAAATGCTTGAATAGTTGAATAACTAAAAATGATGAAGTAGGTCCATGTATTCACATGGTCTGTCTGTCTGCTTGTCTGACTGTCCTTCTAAAGTACATGGTCTAATACACATTGTTCTCCTTATGCATTTCTCTGAATTGAGCCATTTGAGTGTCAGCCTCTACTACCTCCCCTTCAGTCAATTACATGATTTTTCCATTCTTAAGCCAGGCTGTGTTCTGACACCCAGTGTAACACTAGGCTAACCTGACAGGTCTGCTTTTTATTTTTTCCATCAGCAATTCTTTGTTTTGAAGTTTGTGACAAGTAATGAATTTAATAACTAGGCAGTCTTTTAAAAGCAAAAATCTTGTTTATTGTTTGTAGGGGGTGGGGGGAGCAAAAAAAATTGTTTATAACAATCATATGTCTATATTCTGTTTCATCATTGCAGGTAACCTTTGGCCAGACTTTTTCAGTCATACCTCCAGGAACAGGTGTTGTATTAATTTAAAAAGTTTTCGTCCCTTAGCTTTAATTCAGTAATCATTCCTTTGCCCTTGCTGGGTCTCGAGTTTTTGTCCTTCTGGAGCAAGCCACTCCTGTAAAGTCAACAGAAGGTCAAGTCAGAAGCCACTGACTGTCCCATTGTCCTGTAAATCCAGCAGGTGTCAACCACAGAGAGTTACCTTTTGTTGATATTTCTTTCCTGTGTGTTTCTATTCTAATATTTATAATATTAGAATAAATACTCCAGGAACCAAAGTAGGATGTTGTCAATTGTAATGGACTAGCTCTACATCTATCTTCTTTCTCCTGTATCTTTTATCTGCTCTTCTGTTTTCTTTGGTGTCCTTCCTCCATCCCTTCCTGTAAGGTTAGTTTTTGATTAGTGTCCCAGGAGTAAACAGTAAATCTATTCTAATTGTGCAGCCACACTGCTATAATTTATTTTTCATCTTCCAGGTAATGTAAAGAAGTTCGAATTAACTCAGCTTGTGTGTTCAGGTAATAGGCAAGTAAATATTTTTCCACATGCTAATTAATTTGAGACTGAAAAGGATATTAGTGGTGGTTAGTTTTATGCCGTGCCCCCCAGCTTTCTCTCCCTCATAAATTTCAGGACCTCCTCCAATTCTATTTCCTTCTACTCCATCACTTCCCGTATATTCTTGGGTACACACTTGTGGAGAAAAAAATGCCTCGTCTGACTAGACTCATTGGATAATTTGTTAGGATCAGTCATGTTGCTTTAGTTTCTTTACCTTGATTTTCTTATTTCTCATAGTGGTCTAGTTTGCTAGTAATGTTCAAATAGAACACGAATAATAATAATGTAGAGTTCATCTTGACAAATAGTACTGTTTGTCTTCTGCAGACTTCATATTATGTGTTTTTATAAGATGGGGAAAAAAGACACATGGACACTGGGTGGCAGATGAGTGCTGTTGTTAAGGTCACTGATTATGGAGCATTTGTATATATTCTAAAACTGCAGGCAATTTGTTGAAGTTGGTTATTGTTCTATTATGGCAAATTCAAATATACTTTATGTTCCCTGTGTAACTAATACTGCGTGTACGTCTGTATTTATTTTTCAAAATTCCTTGCTTCAGATATTCATCTTTCTTTTTCTTCTTTGCTTTTTGCTTTGGGTTGCTGATATAGTAAAGGGTTATTTGTGATGTAATTCCAGGTTCAAAAACATTCAGTGATACTGGAAAAAGGAGATGCAAAGACTCAAATGAGAGAATCTGTTATTATCTCTGTATGAAAGCCTAAACAAGGCCAAAAAAAAGTGTGATCTTTTAGTCCAGAGAGTGCTCATCTTCTCATACTGCTTTCATGCAAGCTTTGTGGGTATCATGCTGTCATGTAGCTAGGTGTAGTATATAATGCTTGTTTGTCCCCTGGGCATAGCGGATTTTCTCTGTGTGCATTAGGACAGAAAAGACTGTTCAGTGGTAACTCTAAAGGGGATGAGACTTGTAGAAAGTAGTGAAGGATTTAATAGTCTCCTCAGCATATTCTGGCTCTGTAGAACACTTTTTCTTTATTCTGTATAGTACCTACATGTCTTTCATGACTCAAACTTCAGATGTTTTCCCTTTTTGTTTTTTTGGCTCTGCAAAAATATGCAGCTTAGAGATTTTGCTTACTTTTCGTACAGTGGGATATGTTGTTCTCTTTGAACTTTCTAAATTAAAAAATTATGCAGAAAAACTAAGTGTATTCCTCATAAAGGGAACCAGTGCCTACCTTTGTCCTTACTACATCAGACGCCAGGCCTCATATGGCAAAACTGACTATTTGCTTTCCTTTTGTAGTGTCAAAAGCTCACAAAAAAGTTTTTCCTGGTGATTGTAAACCTGGGATCCATTATAAAGACAGTCGTTACAAGCAACGTCACTAGAAAAGATTAAACTTTGAATAGGATCAAAAGTGTTGCTATTATTATTAACTTTTTCTGAAAATTTTCTTCCTTGTGCCATTGTTTTGTCTAGAAATAACCAAATTGCAGGGTTTGGTTTTAGTCTGATTAGAAGTGAGCATGCATCCTTGCCCTTGTAAAGACACAGAAACCATCCAAGAGAAGGCACTAGCAGCTTTTATAGCATAGTATCCATTGTGAACAGCTTAGTGTCACATTTCAGGAAGTCAAAACCCTTGCTGTAGTTTCTAAGCCAGGTACTTGACAGTGTGCTTTATAGCCTGCCTCCTGTGGCGGGAGCTCATGAAAGTGTATTCTGTCTCTGGCTGTGCTACCTATACAGAGCAGTGCTGACCTTCTCCATTCATGCAGAACACAGTTAATGGGGTTCTGAGGGAAGAACTACAGACAAGTGTGGTGTAGGGCGCAAGAAGACACAGTTATGGTAACCCAGGATAGTTTGTCTCCCCCATCCAAGTATGTGGAGTCCCAAGCACATCTTATCTCATTGTCATGGTGACATGGGATAGTTTGCTTCTTCCCATCTGAGTATGTGGAGTCCCAAGCACATCTTACCTCGTTGTCATGGTAACCTGTGATAGTTTGCTTCTTTCCATCCAAGCCTGTAGAATCCCAAGCACATTTTACCCTGTTACGGTAACCTGGGATAGTTCACTTCTTACTATCGGAATATCCAGAGTCCCAAGGACATTTTATCTTGTTGTGATGGTAACCCAGCATAAGTTCGTTTCCCCCCTCATCTGCACCCACCTTTGCACAGGTGCCAATATGATGGCCAGCTGCAAATCTCGGAATTTGGATAACAGCACCTGCATTACATCAGCAAGTTTGTTAGTGAGCAAAACAGGACATTGCATATGTATGACACATTAATCAGTGCAAGTTTTATTATCCACCCCTGTGGTGCTTCCCTTTGAGCTTCACTCCCAAGCAGGGTTCCACTGCATCAGGTCCCCATTTGATTAGCGTCAGTGTACCGGGGGTCTCACTGTGCTGATGCCACAGTTTCATTAAAGCCAAAGCTTTCGCTTGCTGAGTGTTGTGCCTTGTCCCTGAGGGATCTGCACCTGCTTTTTGCTTTTAATATGTGGATACGTATGCCCTTAGTTAGTAGGACATTCATCTCATTCTGTGTGGTTGGATGGCCAAATTACATGCTGTTTGTTTACTACTTCCTGGCTCTCTGAAGGGAATATGTTTCAAAAGTAATGGTGGCTGTCTTTCAACACCATTTTATGATGACGTGTTTGCTGAACAAACATTGGAATGTTGTAATCTCATATCAGCCTATTTTATTTTATTCCTGCACGCAGCTGATTAGAATAATTAGTTGTTTGCCCAGTGAGGTGACTCTTGGTCATAATGAAAGCACTGAGAAATCAGCTGGACCAAGATTTAGCATGCTGTGTATAAACACATGCATTATACATACTTTGTAAAACATGCATTATGCATCATCTGTATACATTCTGTCACAGCTTTGGATATTCTCTACACTGTAACTAGGTAGTCTACCTTGAAGCCTTGCAGTCATCTCCATCCCCAAAATCTTTTGAGGCATTTGTGACAGGTGGAAAATTAATGACAGCATGTGAAACTCCAGTGTTGCTCTGCTAAACCAAATCTTTCAAAACTAATAAAAATGTAGATGGTTTCCCACCCTTTTGCCTTCTTCATTTCACGTTCAGAAGACAAAGTGGTCACGTGCAGCATATTCAGAGCACTAGAGATAAAGTGAATCAGCCATTTGCTGGAGAAGCAGTTATTGTCTCAGTCAAACAGGCAAAAAAAAGTCTGATGTTGCTGTGTTCTTTCTTGTATACAAATACGGAACCAAGTGGTTTGGGTTTGCTGTGTTAAACATTTCCAACTTCAAATAATTCTAAATCATGCTAAGCATGTGCCATTCCTGTACCACTCTTCCTAGGCCCACTGATGTTCCAACCACCACCTATTACTGACAGCATCTTTATGACAGAGAGGGGCAGCATTCTGTGGAGGACATTCATCTTTTACTGAGCTTTCATTGCACGGCTGTTAATGAAAATTCCACGTAACAACCTTGACAACTATTTTCATGTAGGTAGTTTTTTGTTCTTTTAGTAGGGGATGACATTGCCTTTTATGAAGAGAATACATGGGACTTTCTGTTCCCAGAGCGCAAGCTGACTCCTGCATATCCTGGTATGGATAGAGAATTATTGATGAAAATTTCTCCTCATTTTCCAGTAAGTTGCCTGGAACTTGTACTTATCATAGGTGTTTGAAGAAGGAAGGAATTCAGCTACTTAGTAGCAACTTTGTGAGGCCTGGAGTTTGACTATCCCTTTGGTCCTCTTGAGCAGAGAGGCATGCTCATGTGCTCTTTTGAATATGGAAGTGCCACAGAGAATGTACCGGGTGTGTGCTATCCTAACAAATCTGTTAGTCACAGACAGTGAGAATAATCTCTCTGCATAGGCAGGTTAGAAGCCCTAGAAGCAAAATTTTATATTCAGTTGTGTATCTCCATCCACTGATTATGTGAATGGGCCAGGCGCTTGAAAGATTTTCAAGTTTCTTTGTACCAATTGCCTTTGAGGATGCCAGCTTTCTGTCCATTTTCCTTCCCTCATGTACAGTCTCGTTTTTTCACTCTGCCTGTTATCACTCATCTCTTGAGCGTCTTTCATTTTCATATCTTTGTAAATCCTTCCAGTGCCTGTTCTTGCTGGGGTTCCTTGTTTCCTGAAGCAGCAATAGCAGCCTAAAATGATTACATTTTCATCCCTCGCACTGCATTATGGATTGGATTATGCAAAAGAAGCAATAAAACTGACTTGAATTTTATTAATCTGAGTCCATTGCAGCTTAGAATAATGTTGAACAGAGAGGAGCATCCTTCCTGGAGACTCAATTTTGCATTGATTCATTCAGAAAATTCTTGTAATTACTCTACAAGCTAGAAGTGCCATTATTTCACATGAAAAGCTAGGGGTTTGTGCATAAATTGCAAATATAGAAGATGCTAGACTTAAGAAAAACTGTTAGAAAGTTCTGCCTAATACAAGAATACTTCCTATACATTTGGAACAGAAATCGAGAAATATATGCTCTGGTTAACAAAATATTACATTGTATGATTCTTTAACTTGGTCCTTAAGAACCAGCTACAGGCAAAGAAGATGATGACATACTGGTCAGCATCACCTCATTTCTCTGGCTGGATCTCGGCCAGTCAGATGCTGCCCTCAAATCACCTATTCATTTACCAATATGTTATCACCTTCTTTCCCTTCAGATGGAGAGTTCATTTCTTTGCTTCTTCATTGCTACTGTTTCTGGTTTCTCCTCCTCTTTGCATAAGGGTAGGGGCAAATATAGTTTGAAAGTACCGTACTGTGATTTCTCTGTCACTCTTGTAGAAGAAAGAGGAACTGCTAGAAATGTACAATTCAAAGTTGAAGGCAAGTGAACAGACTTTTTTTTATTATTATTATTTTTTAAATCCAAGATCATTAGTGTCTTTTACAGTATTTGTCATGGCATTACCTGCCTTGAAAGGCAAACGAATTCCTTTTTCACACCATTTTGGAAAGTGTCCTTTGGGCCGTCCTGATCCACCAGGAAGACTAGTGTGCAAATGGAGCTGCTAATCAAACAGTAAAGAGCTGTATATCTTCTCTGTAGTTCAAACAATTCTACTCACTTTTCTTCACAATAGTGGCTTTATGATGAAGTGCTCTGGGGCAGTGCTAGTGCTTCAAGCATGTGTTTTGATCTTGCTGGCCTTGTGCGTCCTATTTCCCTTTGTCCACAGTTTTAAGAGAGCAGGCTAAAATCAAATTACTGCTTTTCATAGCAAAATTGCTTTACAGTTGTTATTTGCTGGTGAGTTTGCCACAAGTCTTCTTTAGCTGCAGTGGCTCTTTTAGTCACTTTTGATTCTGCAGTTACAATGAAGGACTTGGAAGTGTTCTCATTATAAGGGGGATGTATAGGCAGTGATTATGTTTTTAATCCTTTCCCCTTAACTGTTATTTTTAAGGGAATAGCACCAAAAATACAGTTCTCCACAAGAACAACCATTACAGAACTTCGACTTCAGTACAGAAGAAAGAATTATGTAAGTATTTATGGTAAAGATGCAGACCTGGTTAAATTTTATAACCTTTGAGTGAGTCTATTTGAGTCTAGCTTTACTGTTGCCTTTTTATATAGATAGCTTAGGCAGCAATGGTAGGTAAGATTTAAGGCCATGCTAGGAGTCCTAGATTTTGTTGTAACACCAGCAAATCTGACTGACTGAACCAAAGCCATCCATTTCTCAGTTTGTTATCTGCTATCCCAGATGCTCTCATTTCCTCATTATTAAGCAATTCATTCCAGGAAAGCCCAGAAAAACAGATAATCCTTGCATTGCTTTCTGTTGAAGGTAAGATTTGAGCAGATAATGATCTCTTGATTTGATGGCGTTGCACTGCCTCCTGTCTTTTGCTGACAGCGGTTTATATCTAGCTTTTACAAATGTTTGTCTCTGCGTGCTTTTGCTTAGTGAATTCACGCTTCTTCTATTTATCATTACATCCTCTGATCCAGGCTGAACTGCAGCCAGTTAGTCTTCCTCTGAGAAAGTGCTACCACTGCTTTCTGAGCTTTGTTTAGTGGCTATATATCTAATACGTTATCTATTAGATAGTATTCTGTGGGAACAAAATTCTGCCCTCCCTGCTGGAGCAAAACACTCATAGCAGATAAAGTACTTTTGTTTGAGTAACAGCTGCTGAATTTGGCCCCCATAAATTATCTCTGAGATACTTTAGAAGGTTTACTTGAATAAGCTCCCACTGAAGTCAGGATTTCAAGATTTTAACGAAAGTTCTGAATTTTCTAAGCTCACAAGTGCTTTTCTGAAGTACTTCATCCCTCAGTGAGCTCTGTGACAGCCAGGGAATCTTTCAGGATTGAGACCTAGATGAGGTGTTATGCAACTGAGATAATGCGGAAGGAGATAGGATATATGAGCCCATGCTGACTTCTTTCTGGTTTTGACTTTGCCACACTCCCAACACAGAATCGCAGATTCTTCCCTTTTGTGCATACAAGGATGCAAATTCTGCTAGCATATGATCAGTTCCTACTGGATTAATTTCTGCTTAGGGCTTGGTCGTCTTTGCAGGGAGTTGCAAATGGCTTGTACCTGTTTTTACTTAAGTAATTGTACAACAGTGAATTTCTCTGCCAGAGCTGAAACAGAACAAGGAACCAAAGATCTGCATCTGCATCACCAAAACTAAGGAACCAATCACTACAACAATGCAAGATATCAGTGAAAAGGGATAAAAGCTACGGAAGGCATACAAGGTCCTTAAAATCACAAGTTCCTTCTCTAAACACTAGAGATCACTTCTGTGAACTCTGCAGAGAAAATCAGCATCAGCCATCAAGACTGAGCCTGGAGTCTGCTGAGTGCAAATCAGAAAATGAGAACAGGCCACCATTTGTAGTCAAACATGTTAAGTCCTGAAATTACTGTACTGCATTAAGAAGGTGAATTTTTGTTAGTATTAATTTCAGCATTTTTGTCTATCCTGTCTTGAACTACTAGATCAACAGAAGACTGAAGAAATTTAACAACAAATTTGGAAATATAAATAGAAATGTTTTTTTGGTCAGTGTGTAATTGGCCTGTGAAACTCACTGTATGCTGGTGGAAATCAGGTCAGTTGGTTAACAACATTCAGGAAAGGAAAAGATATTACAAACAAAGAATTCAAAGAAACGTTTAGATACTATAAAAATATAATACATTTTAACCCTCCCCTTTTCTTTTGGACATAAACCAATCTTTACATTTCTGTACTTGGTAAGGAATCTATGGGCACTTTATTTCGTATTTTTGAGGTAGTCCTCCTGCATCCTTCTGCAGTCTCTGGGACTGGTTGTACTTACTGACAGTAAACTGAGGTACCTGATGATATGGCAGTGGTTGTCGGTCCCCGTGGTTCTACGTAGATGCATCAAAGACTTTTGTTAGTCACTGAAGTCAGTGGAAAGTGTTCTGGGGCTTCATCAGTAAACCTTTGCATTTAACCAGTAGGGTGTTCCATCTGAATGCTTCAGAGCACTAACAGTTAGTAGGACAATGTTCTTCTGACTATTTGCCTGGTTTAGAGAGAGGGAAACAGTGTTTCTCAGGTGATGAGTACTTCCAGGCTAAAGTGACAGCTATCTAGAGTAACTTAGGTTTGCCTAGGTCCTGGTCTTGTATTCCACAGTCCTATTCCAATATGCATGTTTTACCAACCTTATATAACAGTCGTGTATTTTAAGTGTTTCCACAAATATGTTAATTGGGACAAGTTATATTCTTTAAATCCAGTTTTGCATGAGAATCATGAAATCACTTAGCTAGAGGTGGACCTCTGGAGGTCACCTAGTCCAAACCCCACCTACAGCAGGTCCAATTAGATTAAGTTGCTTAAGGCCTTATGTGGTTGAGTTTTGAATATTTCCAAGTACAAAGATCTCATAGCCTCTCTGGACTGACCACCCTCATGGTAAAAAAAAGTTGTGCTTGTATCTAATTGGGACTTACGCCATTTGTTCTTGTCCTTCCGCTAGATATCTCTGGAAAGCGCCTGTCTCAGTCATCTCTACATCCTTATATTAGATAGTCATAGACAACAATACAGTCTCAGAATCACAGAATTGTTTTGCTTGGAAGACACCTCATGAAACCATCTAATCCAACCCCCTTGCTCAAGCAGGGTCATCTAGTACATGTTGCCGAGGACCATGTCCAGCTGGGTGTTGAATATCTCCACGGATGGAGACTCCTCAACCTCCCTGGACAACACGTTTGAGCAGCCTCACAGTAGAACAGTGTTTTCTGGTGTTCAGATGGAATTTTAATTTTTAATTTGTGCCCATTGCCTCTTGTCTTGTCTCTGGGCACCACTGTGAGGAGCCTGGCTTTGTACTATTCATTCCCACCGATCAGGTATTTATACGCATGAACAAGGTTCCCCCCTGAGCCTCCTCTTTTCCAGTCTGAACAGTCCCAGCTCTTTCAGCCTTTCCTCATATGAAAGATGCTCCAGTTCCCTAATTATCTTTGTGGCCCTTCACTGGACTTGGTCCAGTAAGTCCATCTCTTTCTTGTACCTGGGACCCCAGCACTGGACGCAGTACTCCAGCTATGGCTTTACCAGTGCTGAGTAGACAGGGAAGATCACCTACCTCCACATGCTTGCAGTGACCTTCCTAAAGCAGCCCAGGAGGCTGTTGGCTGCCTTTGCTATGAAGTTGCATTGCTGGCTTGTTAGGGTCAGGACCCTAAGGTCCTTCTCTGCAGATCTGATCTCCAGCTGTTCAGTCCACAGCATGTACTGGTGCCTGGGGTTATTCCTCCCCAGATGCAGGACTTTGCGTTCATCCTTGTTAACCTTTATGACATTTCTGTCAGACATCCTTCTGTCTGTCTGAGTCCCTTTGAATGGCAGTACAGCCATCTGGAGAGACACGGATTTGGCGGATGGACCACTCACTGGATCAGCCAATTCCTTGGCTGGATGGCCGCACTCAAAGACTTGCGATCAATGGGTCGATGTCCAAATGGCAAGCAGTGACGAGTGGTGTTCCTCAGGGGTTGGTACGGGGACCGGT